>CM044012.1:66793429-67365929 GCA_024085815.1 Flaveria linearis
GGTTCTTAAGAAATATAATTAAGTTTTATCATGCATATTCTTCTTATTTGAAAAGGACACGTCCCTAACAAACATACACATCTTATCGCACAAGAGAATCAACACAGGACAACAGTCAATATTGGGTTTTGGATACTTGGATGTATTTTTTATACACTTAGCTTAACTCGCGAAATGATAGTGGAGATACAAGTCTGGTGACACCAACTTTGGGCCCGGTGGTGAAAGCTATTCAAGAGAATAAGAAAACGGAAATGATATTTCTAGTTGACAAAGCGTTATCGAGTGTTTGGAAACAAATTGTAGTCGTGGAAGGAGAGCTTTTAAGAAAAAATACGAGCATAAGTAAGCTATCACGATGAAGAAATAATGTCGATGGTGTATATGGTTTTTGTGGATGAAATTAAAGAGACCTCTTTCTTTTGGATTTGCTACAGGTCAAAATTACATTCAATTAAGTGGAATGAACGGAAGTTCTTTAGCCTATCTTACTACAATTTGTAAGTAGTGGTGCCCTTTGTTATTTTGCTGGGTGATTTTTGGTGTATTATCTATGGTTATATGTTGCAAACAACTTGCTGGGCGTTTGATTGTGGTAATAAAAGTGCATTTTTGGCTGAAAAAACAAAAAACAAAATTTGCAATCTCAGTTTGAATAAATACAAGATCAAATCAGTTATAAGATTTACCGAATCAAATCAAGAACCACTCTCTATCTACACAGTAATAATACTATGCCAAATGTCTTAGAATGACCTGAGAAAGAAACCAAAATCTTACATTTTGTGACTATCTTGATACAAAATGTAGTGTATTATTAGTTTTTCGTATGTTTTTTTTTGAACAGGTAGAGGACTTCGAACATGACGATCTATCGGGACTGGTTCCCCTGGCCGCCATCAGTCGTAAGTCATACCCAAGATGCGCGGAACCGGATTGAATCCGTAAAACCCTCGCCTCCCATCAGCATCGAACCCGAGATGAAACCCCGACCAAACCCTCACCTGGATGGCGCAGAAGATAAATGGGAAGGGTGGATTTGAACCTGGGTCCTAGTACACCCAGGTCACCCTTTAACCACTTCACCACTTATTCATTGGCAATTAGTTTTCGTATGTAGTCTCAAAAAAATTGTTTTCTAGTATAAAAATATACAAAATTATTATTTTAAAATGATTACATATGTGGAAATAAATGGAGCTTAAAAGTGTTGAAAAGTCACATTACTTTAACTTTGACAACTGTTGATCCTTAGCTCAAAGATTAAGGTGTGGCAAACATGTAAATATGCAAAGTTTTTGAATTCAGTATCACTCTGAATAAAATGTTTAAGGTTAAGCCAGAAGCTTTTTTTCAGTTGGGGTGTTGTCCCAATTGTGATATGAATAGGTGATCCGACTAATACAACACCTACACTTCGAAGTTGGGTCATACTTTGTCATCCAAAAAAGAGTTAAACTTTGACTAGTCCTAGACAAACATATCTAAAGTTATCAGGTATTAATAGGAGATTAGGCGGGAGGTCGATCATAATCGTAACATAAAATTCTTGATACAACTCTCCAAAAAGCTACAACTCATCATTCTTACACGCGGGCAACATGAATATCAATTTTTTTTGTTTATATTTTCACAAATATCTTTTTACCCTCAACATTACCATACATATCCCACTATGAGAAGAAATAAAAAAAAAATATAAAAGAAATATAATTCTTGCCGTTGGCAGCCAAGGGCGGAACACCAAGTACTACACCACCCCATTGCCACACGCCCTACATGTGTTGCCAGCTTACTATGTGCGACCCTCATATAGACGTCACTTTGGAGGCAGTCTAAGCATACATGAGTTTTTTTCAATATGATTAATGATTTAAGTAAATAGTTTGAATGTCACATATTAACAGTCGGGTTATGAGTACTTATAATATAATTTAAAATAATACATCTACGAAATGATTATTAATCTGATGATTGGTTGAGATTTTAATACTCGTGGAGACAAGAAGTTACAAGTCTATTGGTGAACGTGAATCTAATATGGGTTAGTTAGTGGTCAGGCCCAGGGGGGGGCTCCTATATTGGGCCTATGGAACTATGAATAAAAAATGGTTGCACCTTAAATGGGCCAAATTTTTTTACCACAATATGTCGATTGCTTTGACTATTGCAAAATTGTAGTCTCGTGGAAGCACATCATTTGGTGTAGATGGAGGTGTGAAAATAGCAGTTGTCCGGTTCAAGAATCAAAGTCGGTTTGTAACCCGGAACAAAAGCTAGTTAGGATCTAACTCTATCCGTAGGGTTGAATTGGTTGTAACCGTCTATATTGAACTAGCTATGGTAACCCGTGTGTTACACGGGTTGAATAAATAAAAAATTAATATGATAAAATTTATTAATTATAAAATAATATTTTAAGATGTAATATCACTAAAATTATGTATTAGAAATGACTGTAAGTTATAAAATAGTGATATCAACTTTTTAAAACTTTATTTTAAAAAAAAAATAAACGTTTTGTTATAAAACAAACCGTATAAAATGTCATTTTTAAAAATTTTCTAATTATAACTCTTAAATTTAATTATTTTGGTTTTAAAAAAAACTTTTTAAAAATACCAATTTTAAATATTCATATTTTAAAAAAGTCTTATGCTTTAAATAATTTATTATTTATAAAAGAAATTGTTTATTTAGAAATAACGTTAATAAATAGATCTCTTATTAATTTATTAAACCTAAAAAAGTGTTAAATAGTATTATTATAATTAAGCTAATTATTTAATAGGAGAGAGAGGCGGAAAAATTTTGGTGAGAATGATTGTGGTGTTGACACGTGTCATCCCAGATACCTTTTTATTAGAATAGGAAGATATGGTCAAACTGAACCAAACCGACAAAACCCATCGCGAACCTGAACGGGTTCCAAACCAAACCGATCATTTTCATCTCAGAAGGAGGTTACATACTCGAACCGGTTTGGCCAAAAGCCGGCATTGACCATCTTTGACTTTAAACCGGTTTGGGCCTAAAACCCGATTTATGGAGATCTAGGTCTAGTGGAGTTAATTGGCCCATTGATTAGTGAAATTTGATACGGGTAAGTTATATGTTCAAAGGTTGTTCCACAAGTTTTGGACACGAAATACTCATCTGAGCACGTTTAACTGTGAAAGTATTCTTTCATTCACAAACAATTCGCTCAAAACGCGTTTGTGATATTAGAGCATAGACATTTCTTATGAACCAGAAATCTCTTATGTCTATGGCCGATGTAAAATTTGCCTAGGGTGTTACATATTTAGTATTTCTAAAAGGGTTAAGATGGGCAAATGAAAAAAATGGGGAGAAAAGAAACGGGTTAAGAGGGGTGGTGCTAAATACCCCCGAGTTAGGATGGGTCATTATTAGGTTTAGCTTTGAACCCTAAGGAATTGAAAATCCCATCCCATAACAATAAACGAGTTAAAACAAGAATCACACTTCATATCCAATCAATGATTACACTAATATTTGTTTCCCAATGATATTGTGAAGGTTTATCAATTCCTTTTAGTGTTTTATATTTTCAGGGGAATTTAAGATTACATTAAAGCAGAAATTATGTAGTTGTGGGAACAAGAACTTGAAAAGGAAAAAAAGCCTAATAAACCTTGGTCATGTAATGGATGTTGCTCCTTCGCATACTGCGTCAACAATGTTGGGACTATGTCTTCGATATCCTGCGCAAAGTGGCTTTTAGCAGGAGTAGATAAATTGTTGTAATTTGAAGAGATACGTTACTTTTCTTAAACTTGTCACTTGCGCTACGCAACGAACTTTTCCGTTTTTTCCATTGTGCTACGCGGGTTGAGTTGGGTTGTTATTGTACCAGCTCGTTGAAAACCAATAAAATAAATGTAGAAATCTGTTTAGATAATAACAATTTCGATTTCTCATGGTTGTCGATAATGTATATATTACAATCGACCCGACTAGTTTTCAAACTAAATTTATGTCGAAACATAGAGTAAACTCGAATTATATGTATTATATTTGTTTCAACTCTTTTACAAACAAATTTATATCAAAACGTAAACCTATTCAAAGCGTACATAAAAAATCACGTGCAGCGCCGCCTTATATGACGTGAGAAAGTATATAATACAATTACGTCGACTTGGATTTACGTTGAGACATAGGATAACTCAGATTTATAACGTTTGATAAAAATTTATTATATTAGACCCAATATGTTTTTTTTTTCAAACAATACATAATATACAACAAAATACAATTGAAGACAAAAAGTAAATGTTCATTAGTTTCTAAATCTTTATAAAAATATATTTTATATAATAAGAAAAACTAAAACTTAAGCGATAAAAAAAACAACTTCATTAAACCATTGTGGTCAAATAAGGAAACTAAAAACTTAATTGTAGTAATAAGTTGTTATTTAATCTTTCTACTATAATAAAAGGATAACTAAGGTGCATATGTGTCATCATCAAATTTCATATCACCAAAATTTTTCCGCTTCTCTCTCATATTAAATATTATTCATTAATTATTACTAATAATAAATTAAAGAAAATATCTTTTTATTAATTATTTTTCTAGTTAAATAAACTTTTATAAAAATAAATTTACTTCTAAAATATCAAACTTTTTTAAAAGTATAAAATATTTAAAATTGATGTTTGTAAGTAAATCTTTTATATACAATAAATAAATAAAATTGAGAGTTATACTAAGTTTTAAAATTTTACATTTTTAAAAGTGTTTGCTTTAAAACAAATTATTTTATTTTTCTTTTGGAAATAAATTAAAAAATAAAAAAAAGGATTAAAAAGTTGAAATCATTGTTTTATTATTTATAGTCCGTACTTATATATGATTTCAATTATGTTTTATCTTAAATATCATTTATAACTAATAAATATTTTTCCTATTTGATATTTTATTTTTCAATCAGTGTAATACACGGGTTTATTAAAGCTAGTATAGTATATAATGTGTGCCAACACCCCTCGTCTCATGTAGAATATATTAATTGTCGATAAATCCGCGGTGAGGAGTAGAATATCCCTAGCCTAGTCTCGTGTGAATGAGAAAAGAACTCTACTTATCATTATTGTTGGGTAGTCGAAGTGCGTAAACATATTCCATCATAGTTACAAATACAAATACATGCCAAAGCCTACATGAGACAAAAAGTACTCTTATGATGAAACGAACTTGGCCTTCAAAATAATTATATTGGAACGTTTATAAAAATTTAAACAATAGTGTGTTTTTACAAACATAACGAGTACAAGTTAACAAAGAAAACCCAAATTGGATAATAAGTAAAATATTATTAAAAATATTAAAAACCATGCCACACGGCGAAGTGTTCCACGTGAGGCCACGTATGCAGATCAATCAAAATGAATATCTATGCTCTCATCAAGCAATTTATTTTCAATTTTTAAGTTTTTGCTTTTACTAATATAGTAGTGGTGTATTTTTTTTAAAACAACAAAAGCCTAGTCATTGGGATCACCCCTCCACTCAAATAACAAAGCTTGATGATCTAACTTAGAAAGAAACTCATAACCAAAAAACTCCTTGGCTCATTTAGAACATAACTAGAAGACAAAAAGGCTAGAAAACAAAAAAAATTATGCATAAAGGTTGTACCATATGCTTAAGGGCTTTGTTATATGGGTTTTAAAGTATATATAATGTCTCAAATAAGATTCGAACCCACTATCTTTTATTACGAAAGCTAGATAGAAAGCTTGATATGGAGTAGTGTACTAGTGTTGTAAATGGAAAAGAAAAAGCTTGCATTTAGTAGGCTCATAAATATCCAACCTAAATACATAAAAACCATCCACCAGCTGCCCCCATTATGCTGCACAACTTTTCTTTGGTTTTGATGTTACAAGAATTATAGCAGGGTTGAAGTTTGAACACTAGTTATAACAATTACCCAATCACATCTAAGAGCACTCACAACCTATTTGGTAAAATCTCCATATCTTTATAATTTAAGTCAAAACTCAAAAAACCAACCAAATAACTTCTCCATCCCATTTCTTAAACTTTTCTTATCTTTATATTATAAGAAACAAATTTAAGATTTGTACAGTGAATTGGTATATTTACCGATCCACTGTACACACCCATAAACCTAACAACCTTCTTCTTCCCCGCTCTTCTCCTCATCTTCTCTTACTTTTGGTTCGAAATTTTGTTCTACTTGGATCTTCTAATCCCTTGTGGTAATACTCCGATCAGTAACAAGGGAAGAAGTTGTGCTTCATTTACAAAAAACGAGAGAGGTGGAATAAGGGCGCAAACAAAGGAAAGCTCATTGAAACAAGTATATCGAAGAATTCATAGAGGTGGAAGAATAAGACATCAATGGTTGGTTGTTCAGTGCCCTTCTTCATCCCAGTTTGACCTCACTGGCGATGGTGGTG
Source organism: Flaveria linearis (assembly GCA_024085815.1). NCBI lineage: Eukaryota > Viridiplantae > Streptophyta > Magnoliopsida > Asterales > Asteraceae > Flaveria > Flaveria linearis. The sequence continues at coordinate 66,799,885 of CM044012.1, forward strand.
GTTCAATTTCTTCCTCCAACCCAGGTGATACTTTGACATAATCCACTGTAGTGTCGTTTTTTTATTAGATTATAACTATTGATTCTATGTTATGCATTCCAAACTTTGATTATAAAAAGAGAATGAAAATCCATTTATACAATATTATTTAGGTTTACTTCTGATTGATTTAGTTTGATTAGGTTTATAGCTGTAGATCATGTTACGATTTGGGCTTGGATTATGACTATAGGTTATGTTAGATTATATGCTTATATTTCAATGGAATACTCTTTTAATTTCGAATGGGGTTTCAATGGTTAGCATCTAGTAGATGAAACAGGTTATACTATAGGTTATGACTATAGGTTATGTTAGATTATATGCTTATATTTCAACGTCACGTTCATATTAGAGATAGCTTGGCACATCATCAACTTCAAGAGGATCTAATTGAACATCAATGGTTACTATATTCTCAACAATAAATGACATCATGTTATGTTATATTATTTCTTTCATGAATATGTGTTGTTTACTACTATGAATCGTAACTTAGATTTTGATGTTTGAAATTTCATATTATGGATGTCATTTTCTTTAGTTTGACCCGTCTTAACTTGAATTTTTTTAATTGTCTGTTTGTGTATGTGTTATTTATATTATCAACCCATTTAATGGAGGCCAAAATGATCATTTTTAGATGGACCGTCGTAACCAAACTTGTCTTAACCCAAACCCGTTCCATGCAAAACGTCTCATAAGTTTGATAGCCAAACTTCTATATAATTTATTAAAATAGAATTTTAGAAATAAATGATAATAAGACAAATAGTTGATAGTTAAAATTGTAGATGAAAGAGAGAGAAAGAAATAATAAAAAAAGAATATAAAGATAAAGATAAGGAATGGGATGTGAGATGTTTTTAGAAATAAGATATAAATATAAGAGATGATGATTTTTGATAAATTATAAGGATATGGATAAAGAATGAGTTGTGAATGCTCTAACACATAAATAATTTAAACAGTCACATGACTAATTAAAGGAACCGATTTTTCAACGAAATAGATGTGATTGAAACTTTTTTTTTAATCAAATATGTGCGGTTTTAGATATATTGATTAAATTTGATGATTTCAATTTATTGTACCCTTTTATTGTTGGTTATTTTCTTACCAACTTTGTATACGTTTCTACTTTTTTTTTCTTCAAATCAACTCATTATTCCTTTTGTTCAAAAGTTTTTCATTATTGTGGGAATCAATTGATTATTATTTAACTTCAATTACCGGAGCATATAGGCATGTATCAGTTCAAGCTACATTTCAAAGTTTTAAGATTGTTGATTCGGGTTTATTTTTGACATTTTTCGATGTTTATTAGGATTTCAACCGTTTTTGTGCATCTCTACTATGAGGTGAACTTATTGGCTTTTTGATTGCAACTGGCTGATGCTCTGATTGCTGACTGCTAACTTGATCAACCAGTCAGCGCGTTTGATTTGCAAAAAATAGGTTCTGGCCCTTCTGAGCCACCCTTGTTTTACCCTCTAACCCAGTCAGTTTTTTGAGACCTTTGACACAGTCTCCACTGCTGACCACATCAAACAACCCCTTAATGAATTTGTGAACAAAACTTGTAAAGTTGAGAATGAACTATTTTGATTGAAACTGGTAGGAAACAAATAACTTTGTTTTAACCATATGACTATGATGCGTCTCCTAGTCATGAAAATGAAATCTCTAATAATGCATGCATGCCTTGCAGTTGTGTGGTGAAATTTTCACAAACGTGGCCTTGTATGCTTTCAATATAAATACGATAGGATTGCACACGACCATGCGGTGGTGATGTTTCACATGATCTGGCCTTGACTTTGTCAAAATGATATATAGAATGTTACATGTATTTACATGTAGGATTGAATTGAATTACATACTCTATCCATTTTAGAAAATGTACGTCTTTGTTTTTTCAAATGTTTTGGTTAGCTATTGACACAAACCCTTCATTTACTAATTTTGATCCGCTAATGTTATGGTCTATAGTTTTCGGTAAATCACCTAAAATATTAGGAAGGTATGACCGCCTCAAGATGCATCAGATGGGTCTTGCAACTTGTTCATTTTGATGTAGTTTACGAACTTTCTTTTGGACCATGTTTTGGTCACAACTTGCACCCTCGACTTATTATATGAATCAAATAGTTGAATGTCAACTAAGAAGTTGAGTGCAAATATGTTTTTCAAACTCTTACCACGTTTCAGTTTTTCAAAAAAGTTATGATTTCAATTTTAAAGATGAGTGCTTGACTTCAAACCGAAAAGTTTACAGCATGAGTATGATCTTTTAGGCCTACAAATTAATACCAACTAGTTGATAAGTTCTTATTACTCAACAATGTGTTATACAAAATAAATAGGCTCACGTCAGTTTTTCAATATAGATTTTAACATAGACATTTATTGTTATGTTTCCCTACCATGGATAGACACATCTTGAAATTTTATCCATCAGTAGTAAATACTACATTAGTTGGTTGTAGCATTCATTAGGTAGGTTTGGATCAATCAAGTGAAAGAAATAAGGTTCATATTAATACTTTCACAAAGAGATTAGTCTCATCATAAGTAAGCTGCAATCACTTAAAGAAATCCAGTTTGATTATAGTATTTAGTAAGGGCAAAAACACATACTAAATTTCCTATATTAATATCATGAAACGAGAAAGTCCCATAACAATGAACAAGTTAAAACATGAATCAAACTCCATCTCTAACCAATGATCACACAAACATTTGTTTGCCAATGATGCTTCAAAGGTTTATCCATCTCTTTTCAGTATTTTCTTTTTTGAGGGGAAGAAAATACTAAAGTAGAAACTGTGTAGTTGTGGGAACAAGAACTTGATCAAGAAGAGAGCTTTATAGAACCGTGGTTCTGTAATAGATGTTGCTCCCTTGCACACTCCATCAACAATGGCTTTCGCACATGGTTCAGCTTCCATCGTTGGGACTATGTCTTTGATATCCTGCTATGTCTTTGATATCCTGCTGAAAGTGGCTTTTAGCATTGGTAGATAGATGATGTGTTGAAAATTGAAAGAAGTGTAATCAACTTACTTTTCTTAAACGCGCACCAACATCCTTGGTAGAATATTTGGCGGTTATGAGGTCTGTTTGTACGAATCCAAGTGTCAGAATTGTTATTGTTATTGTCGGTGACACTTCAAATCTAAGTGATTCATAGAAGCTGATCAATGCTGCTTTACTTGCCTGACAAACATTCGGTACGATTATATATTAAGAAATAAATATCATCCTATTTATGTTTAATTATCTTTCTAATAAAATGATCCCGACCCAAAAAAGAAAAAAAAAACTAATAATAAGAGCGGACACAAGTCATCGTTTTCTTGTTGGTAATACGAGTTAGACTTAAAAAGTAGAATGACATATTATGATTACATGATAATGATAACATGCTAAAGTCAAGTGGATCGGGTTCGTTACATTGTAGAAGCCGCCCTTCGGTGGGTGCAACACTCCAGCAGCGGAGGCATTGACGATGATCTTTCCATTGGTCCTCATGAGGTGTGGGATTGCAAAATGAGTTGGATAAACCGAGCCCCAAAAGTTTATGTCCTACATATGTATATTCGTCAGTAAACCCAGCCATGAGAGTGGTCACTACTCACTATAAGAGCATTCACAGCTCGGTCCCCGTATATATGTGAGTGGATGCCCTATATTATGGTGATGGTTGTGAGTGATTATGAACGGAAGAGGTAGAAAATTTATGGGGATTGTATCGTGTTTTTCATATTTGAGGAAACACGATACAACCCCCATAAATTTTTTAAAAGTTTTTAAAGTGGTTGTGAGTGGATGAGATAGAAAATATAATGATAAGTGTATGAAAAATATTATTTAATTGAAAAGTAAAGAGACTAAACAATGATATTTAGTGTAATTATAAGGATGAGGATAAAGGATGGATTTTGAATGCTCTAGGTATGTAAAATTATATATTGTTTTGTGTGTTAAGTTTTTATAGTGTGATCATATACCATAACAGGTGCAAATTTGGTGACATCATGGTTGATAGAATAAAGGGGTCCAATTCCTGCATTACAAACAAGATGATCCACTACGATGGAATCGATTAGCATGTTATGTTAGTTAACACAAAGTGATGGTGAAGAGTAGTTTTTTTTTTGGAGGTTAATGGTTACCCACAATGACCAAAATTATTAATGGTGTGATCCACGAACATCCTACACTCCTCGACTTTTGACACGTCAGCAAACACGAAAAGAACATCAGGCGAGCCAAGTTCACGAGCTCTATCTGCTACTTGCTTGAGTCGACTCTCAGGTTCTTTTATCGCGATAAGCGCTAAATATGCCCCTCGTTTTGCATACTCATACGCGATAAGCTGCCATTTTTGTAAAGCAAATTATAAATACAATAATTAAGTTACAGTTAAGGTCTAGGATTTACATACCTCTCCAAGTCCGGATGAAGCACCGGTGATCAAAACCACTTTACCCGACACATTTTCATGATATTGGAAACATGAACGTATGGTGTTGATGAGTTCCCAGATGAAAAGAAAGGGTGAAATAAGAAGCAAGAGTAACAAGAAAATGTAAAAGACAAGGGCATTTGTGAACTTGTTATTGAAGTAGCATCATACATGGCTAGCAAATCACACACCACCTCTCATCCTCTCAAGTTATATACTTACAGCACTGTTGAGTATGGACTTGCCCCCAGGTCCCGCAGGCTTTTGACAAGCAATCATATCGTTTGACCCGTTTACATAAATAGGGTACAAGAGGTGTTCGAGTTAGAGTTCACAGCTTCCTGAATTTTTCCTCGTATAAGGGGTCTTATAGTTCTATACGGGGCGTATAACTCCTTTGTCACCCCCCTGAATTTTTTCTCCGTAGTCAGTCTCGAAATTGATATACGTGTCGCATAGTCCTATATGTGTCATATAGGGGGGGGTCGTATAGGGCTATATGGGGCGTATAACTCTCTAACAGCCCCCTGAATTTTCCTCGTTTTCAATGTATTCGACCTTATACGCCGCGTATGGACCTATACGCGACGTATAAGGGGTGTCGATTTATCTAGGTGAGTGTCTATATTAGGACCCTTTATAAATGGAACATAAATGGAAAGATACGATCGAAGATTGCTTAGACATAAATCAATTTTTTTTTCTATTTTTAAAATTGTGTTATAATCCTAGCATAGAGACATAAATGGAAAGATACGAAGATCGCATTTAGTAGGCTCATAAATATCCAACCAAAATAAGAACCATCTGTCAACTGCCATTGCAAATATTAAAAGGGATTCTGGAATTGACTAGCATTTCCTTCTAAAATGTCACTATCTAATAGAGTTGTCTTCGTACGCAAAGTAGGGTCGTTTGAACTTACTAGGAGTGGTTTAGATGAAGCCGTGTGTTCAAATAGGGGCCGTCCCAAGCGTGTTTGCTCTCTTTGGGAATCAAGCCGACCTCAATCGATTATTTTGTCACGTTCGGGGTGCCAAACATGGTCGTCCAAACATAAACACGGTCGTCCGCGTACAAACACGGTCACCCAACCGTGAGAGGTAAAATCTTAACACGGTGTGCTCGATTCCCCGAAAAGAGCAAATACAATCGAGATGACCCCGTTTGGACACGCGGCTTCATTTGAACCGTTCATCGTGGGTTCGAATGACCCTATTTCACGTTTAGAGATGACTCTATTGAGTGGAAACATTTTTAAAATGGACTGGTTAAATAGACATCTTGAAAAAAAAAACACTTATCAAATGGACATTTTAAAAATCTTCACCTTGGCTCAACTTCTTAAAATTTCTATCCTATACTCTTCTAAACACATCAAATCAAGTGAAAATTTTACAAGCGACAAATTAAGTGACTTTTTTTAAACTTTTAACATGAAAAAAGAAAAATATTATTAATTTAATAAATTGAGAGGTGTTAACAGCCAATAATTGTGCTAACAGCCAATAATTGTGCATTCTTTATTTATATTTTCCAGTCAATCTTGTATGTATGAAAAGGAGTGTTTTTCTCCATAATTTCTGGCTTTATTTGCTGTATATAATTTCTCCTTGTAAATGAGAATTACTCAATTGAGACAAATACCTTCACATGGTATCAGCCAAACCATCGATCCCCTTTTAATCTTCTTCTTCCTCTGCTCTTTTTCTGTCTTCTTCATCATCCCATGGCCAACCCCACCGATTACTCAAACATCTCCCTCCACTCTCTATGCAATCTCATCACTATCAAGCTTTCCTCAACTAATTATCTTCCATGGAGACATCAGATCCTTCCTATTCTCTCCTACCTTAACCTGACGGGACACATCGATGGAACCCTAGTTCCTCCCCTGAATCCATTTCTGATGACAACAAATCCATCCCCAAGCCTAAATTTTTGAATGGAAGAGCGCCGATCAGAAGGTTGTTCTCCTTCTCCACTCGTCTCTCATGGAAGAGGCGATGTCTGAAACCATCGGCCATTCCACAGCCTCTCAGATCTGGACAGCGCTGGAACACGCCTACAGCAACCACTCCATTGAGCGGATGCATACTCTTCGGGACTCCCTCCGTCAACTTCAGAAGGACTCTTCATCGGTCTCCGAATACGGCCGCAAGTTTAAAGCTTTGTGTGATCAGTTAACCGCCATTGGACACCCTGTTACCGAAGAGGACAAACGTCATTGGTTCCTTTGCGGGCTGGGTTCCGCTTATGAAAATTTCTCTACCGCACAACGCACCGTGCAACCGGCTCCCCTGTTCCGTGATCTCCTGGCTCACGCTGAAAACCAGGAAATCTTCATTCAACGTTTACACGGTTCTCAGCCTTCGCAGGCTGCCTTTGCAGCCCAACCCTCTAGGTATAACAATTCCTCTCGGTCCAATCGAGGTCAATCCTCTCGGTCTAAATGTTCCTCGTCAAACAGAGGACGTCCCACCTACACTAGACGCCCTCCAACCTGTCAACTTTGCAGGAAGGATGGTCACTATGCGTCGGCATGTCCGGACCTTGCTGGTTATGCGCAAAAAATTGGGACCACTCCTCTAGATGCACATTTGGCTCATGCATTTCAGGCTCAGTGCAACATCCCAGATTGGACTGCGGACACCGGAGCCACTACCCACATGCTTCAAACCCAAAATGGGTTAGATGAAACATATCCAGATTCGGGTAATACTCGTGTAACCTTCGGTAATGGAGAGTCTTTACCGGTTTCTAAAATTGGCCACACAACACTTCACAATGTTATTCCACTTAAAAATGTTCTGGTTGTCCCAAACCTTACTCGTAATCTACTATCAATTAGTCGATTGACAAATGATTCTCCGGTTGATGTTCTGTTTTCTAACAATTTTTTTCATATTCAGGATCGAAAAACCGCGCAGGTCATCGCTAGAGGCACCTGTGAAAACGGATTTTATGTCCTTTCCCAAGGTCACAAATCTATCGTTGCTGCTCTATCCGCATCTCATCTCCGTGCATCCTTTGATAAATGGCATAGTCGTCTAGGACATGTCTCGTTTGATACTATTTCTTTGTTAAATAAACTTGGACGTGTTTTGCTTACTTCTTTGTTACCCAAACCGGGCTTATGTTCTTCTTGTGCACTCTCAAAGGCACAACGTTTACCGTTTATTGAAAACAACAAACGTGCATTACATGTTCTTGATCTAATTCATTGTGATCTTTGGGGACCCGCTCCCATTATGTCAACCGATGGCTATCGTTATTATGTAATTTTTGTGGATGATTTTTCGAGATTTACTTGGTTCTATCCATTAAAAACTAAATCCGAGTTTTTCAACACACTTGTGGTTTTTACAAGTTTTGTTCAAAACCAATTTTCTAGTACCATCAAAACTTTTCAAAGTGATGGTGGAACGGAGTTCACAAATAATCAAGTCCAACAATTCTTTAACCAATGTGGGATACATCATCGGCTTTCTTGTCCACATACACCACAACAAAACGGTAGAGCCGAACGCAAACATAGGCACATTACCGAAACAGGTTTAGCCATGATGTTTAATGCAAATGCACCGGTTAATCTATGGGTTGATGCTTTTGCCTCGTCCACTTATATCATAAACCGCCTTCCCACCCCACTGCTTGCCAACAAATCTCCCTTTGAACTCCTCTATAACCAACCACCCTCTTACACAAATTTTCGGGTTTTTGGGTGTCGTGTCTTCCCCTACCTTCGTGACTACACAAAACACAAACTCCTTCCAAGAAGTACACCTTGTATATTCATTGGATATAGTCCACGATACAAAGGATATCGATGTCTCGATCCCACTACTTCACGGATTTACACCACTCGTCATGCGAAATTTGATGAGGATAGTTTTCCGTTCAAAGGAGTTGTCTCAAACATTGATGATACCAAACTTTTGATCTCTAATTTTGATGACACACTCCCTGAGCCCTCCATTCCTTGACCACCTCTCTATCAACACAGTCATCTTATCCAACCATTCCACCAAACACTTCACCTATAACCCACTGTCTTGACATACCCATTCCCACTCCTAACCATTCGGACCATACGAACCAACCACCCACTCCACCATCTTCGACCCACTCCTTATCCGAACCAAACTCTCCTCAGTCCAATAATCAGCCCGCCCACTTAGTGCCCATACTCGATTCAACTCCACCTTCACCTCACTCCATCCCCTCATCTGCAGAATCTCAACCTCCTCCCGTTGCCCAACCATCTTCCACACATCCGATGACCACCAGGTCAAAATTGGGTATCTTCAAACCCAAGCATTTTGCTAACCTTGCTCACTACTCATCACATACTCTTCATCATGCACTCTTTGTTAATCACACTCCGAAAGGTTACAAAACAGCAGCCAAAAACTCCAAATGGGTCGATGCTATGCGTACAGAACTTATGGCACTAAGTAACAATCATACTTGGGATTTAGTACCCCGACCACAACATTCAAATGTCGTTGGCTCTAAGTGGATTTATCGAGTTAAGTATAAAGCTGATGGATCGCTCGACCGATACAAAGCTAGACTCGTTGCCCAAGGTTTCACTCAAATCCCGGGGCTTGATTTTTCACATACCTTCAGCCCCGTGGTCAAATCCGCCACAATTCGAGTTGTCCTCAGCCTTGCAACCATTCATAAATGGCAGCTACGTCAACTCGACGTTAATAATGCATTTCTAAATGGTCACTTGACTGAGACTGTTTACATGGAACAACCCCCGGGGTTTGCAAACCCAAACTTTCCAAACCACGTGTGCAAGCTGAATCGTGCTCTATACGGTCTTAAACAAGCCCCACGAGCTTGGTTTCAACGACTAAGTGCCTTCCTTCTTACACTTGGGTTTACTTGTAGTCGTTCGGATCCATCTTTGTTTGTTTACAAAAAAGACGCCTCCATTATCTACTTACTTGTTTATGTAGATGATGTTATTGTCACAGGGAACAATGACACAATGATCGATGACTTCATCACTCGCTTGCACAACGAGTTTAAACTCAAAGATCTTGGTAAATTAAGTTACTTCCTTGGTCTCGAGGTTATTCATACTACTTCGGGTTTGTTTTTAAGTCAAGCCAAGTGTGCTTATGACATTCTTTCCCGTGCCGGCCTCCTTGACTGCAAATCTGTAGCTACACCACTAACATCCACGGATGTTTTTACCGCGACCGGCACACCATTCCATGATCCGACATTCTATCGCTCTCTTGTTGGAGCGCTCCAATACCTCACCATAACACATCCCGACCTTTCCTATGCTGTCAACCAAGCTAGCCAATTTCTTCAAAATCCTTCCACTCAACACTTTCAACTAGTCAAACGTATTCTCCGCTATGTGAAAGGAACTCTGTCTCATGGTATTACTTTTGATTGTCCCACTAACACTACTCTTGTAGGTTACTCGGATGCAGATTGGGCACGATGCTTAGAGACAAGAAGGTCAACATATGGTTACTCTATCTACCTCGGTGGAAATCTAGTGTCTTGGAGCGCCAAGAAGCAACCTACAGTCTCCCGTTCCAGTTGCGAATCGGAGTATCGGGCAATGGCGAACACCGCAGCTGAAATCGTATGGTTAACTAACTTACTTCGCGAGTTGCATGCTTCCCCACAAGTTCGACCGATTCTTCTTTGTGATAACAAAAGTGCTCTGTTCTCAGTCAAAATCCGGTTGCACACAAACGAGCTAAACACATAGATATAGATTACCACTTTGTTCGCGAATTAGTAGCAGCTGGTCGCTTGTCCACTAAGTTTATTCCTACCAAGCTTCAGGTAGCCGACATCTTCACAAAAAGCCTTCCCAGACCATTGTTCGAACGCTTCCGCACCATGCTTCGTGTCGGGCCTCCACCCATTCGCTTGAAGGGGGGTAACAGCCAATAATTGTGCTAACAGCCAATAATTGTGCATTCTTTATTTATATTTTCCAGTCAATCTTGTATGTATGAAAAGGAGTGTTTTTCTCCATAATTTCTGGCTTTATTTGCTGTATATAATTTCTCCTTGTAAATGAGAATTACTCAATTGAGACAAATACCTTCACAGGTGTAACAAGCGAAAAAACAATAAAAAATATACGTTTAATGCAATCTATACACCACTTGGTTTGAAGTTCTAACACGAGTTAAGAAGAGCCAGCTTAATGTTTCTTGGGGCCTCAATTACAAAAACCATCAAATCAATTAACCAAAAAAAAGCCTGAATCTAACTTCTAAACACCCAAAAGCAGCCTAACACAAAAAGTAATTAAACAATGAAAAACGATTAAGCAAACATTCAGACTTAATAATTGGTTATTATGCATGCACGTATCATAGTCAATATTATGTTTTTAATATACTTTACGTATCGAATGATATTACTTTGCTACGTGTTTGAAATGTATGTCAAATGAAGCGTAATGGACATTATTTGATAAGAATACAACAATTAGCATAAACACGGATTGAACGGAGCTAAACACGAATAAAATCGAAAAAAAAAGTTGAGACCATAGCTTACAGTATATAGACCGTAGCTTACAGCCTAACTGCACCACCGTTTATGAAGACCACAAGACAAAGGCCAAGACCGTTTGGGAAGGGGTAGGATGTAACCTACGGCCTACGGGCCGTAAGTTACGGTCTAATGCGATATTTTAAAAATTGTTTCGAATTTTAAAACTTATTTTAACCCCAATCATAAAGGTTTCGTGGAGACTCTTGCCTCCAGCCTCCCTAACAAACTTTTGGACTATTTTTAGCTATTGGAATTCTCTCTGATTATCAATTAATCAATGACTCATATGCTCAAGTTGAGATTATGATGAAGATGCAAGGATAAACCACCCGTGACCATCCCCGAGTGGATGGTTTGTGATTTATTTGTGTTTTTTATGTTCTAACCTAGTTAAGATATAAACTTTGATTGTTTAATAACTTTTCTTTATTTATGTGTTTTGAATCATGTGTTGATTAAAGATTCGTGTTAGTTGATTTGATTATTGCTTATCCAGTTATCAATTTACATTGTTAACTAGTGAGTAGTAATTAGGTTATTATCATTAATTAGTTATTATAAATAAAGTTTCTAGATTGTGGCATTAGTTAGTTTACTAATCAATTTACATAATCAGATATTGAGTTGGTGATTACCATTCAACATATGTGATAAACAAGTTTTGGCTATTTGATTTTAAAATTAGGTGAAACAAGGTTGTGCATTTAATTACATTACTAAAACCCGATGGTGATCTCTTCCATCTCATTAATTCTAATCCAAGTTCAAGTTTTTGTTTTGCTTCGTAAACTATATATTTTGAGGTTAATTTTGTTCATCTTAATACATAGTCTAGAGACAATAGTTTAGTTTTAGTTAAGTAACATAGTTAAATAATCAAACGAATCTATAAGACTAACCACATGCTCCCCATGGATATGATACGGTGATACTTGGCTTACCCTAGCTACTTAGGTTAATTAAGTTTTACATAACCCCAATGATAGGACATCAAGACTCCTAACTCTTGAACAAAATCAATATATGCCAATAAACCAAAGAAAGAGGAGATGACTAATGATCAACCGTTCTAGCTCACACGATTTGGTTTCCCGTCACCATCAGCCCGACTTGCTGAGAATCGACTGTTCTTCATATGAGTTGATCAATGATGACCGTAATGGTGGTCAGAAGGCACTCTAGCAAGATTGGATCAAAATAATTTTGAGTTCGCTGATGAATGATGAATCGATGATTATAGCACAATAGCGGTGGTTAGAACGCCCTTCAACTGATAAGTTTTGACCGTTCAATTTCTAGCCTCAACCTTTAATAACTAATTCTCGATGACCGATGATTCCTCAATCTTCAATTCTCACTATGGACTAATGGAATTATGGATGACTGATAATTGGATTAGTGGAGCACTCGAGCCCATAAATCCTAAGCCTAAAATAAATTTTATTAAAAAAATATTAAAGGCCCTTATTTTTTAGGGTCCCAAACCTATATAATGTATCACAACTAACTCAAATCAACCGGCCCTAGAGTTAAAAAGAATATCCCAATTCACATATAACATTCAAATTTAAAACATTGTCACATGACTATTGAAACCAAATGACAAACATTGTCATATGTGTAATTATATTATTCTTACGATAAAAAATAATTATTTGACTTGATCTTGATTTGGTTTTATTCGTTTACTTAAAGTTTTTATAATTTCTATTGATTTGCAATTGAAATCTACTCCTATATTCGTATACGAATATACAATATATTAATTAAAGACTTTAGTAGTTCTTCCACAAGGCATCCTGATATAGAATTCTAACACAAACCATGACATGTCAATCATGTTATATTCATTAACAACACCTGCATAAAATTTAAACTGAATATCATGACGTTAGGGAAAGTGTGTATCTGTTTGTTCATTTGTAGTCAGTACGTCATGTCGACCATCAACATGCATGATACGCCAAACTTAAAGATTGCATCTAGTCACATTATTCGCATGTTAGATGAGTGGTTCAACTTTCTAACCACAATATAACAAAACACCTCATCTGCAAATATGTTTGTAATAAATAATAATATATGTTATGTCACAAGAATAGTATTGGCAAGGTAAGTATATCTTTTATAATAAGGATCCAAATCACCTAATAATTATAGAAATGAAGGGTTTGATTAAAATGTTTACTTTCGTTTACAATATACGATTGATTTGGTCCAAATATTGCAACGGATCATCCACCCTTTTGCAATTTAGCAAACATTGAGGCAAAATAAATATTGAAGTAGAAATGGCGTACTTCCGGGAATAAAAACTTGATCAAGAAAAGAGTCTTAATGAACTTCAGTTGTGTACGTAATTAATGTACGTTGCTCCTTAATTTGCATACTCCATCCATGATGGCGTATGCACAAGCATCGGCGCCCATCGTTGGGTACACAGCTTCTATATCCTGCAAGAAGCATTATGTAGTTTGGCTTACGTACTAACCGCGAGCAAATGGTTCAACCTTTTGTAATTTGTAGAGAAATAAATAAACCAGTATGCAATTAACTTACTCTTTTTAGATGAACACCAGCAGTGTGGGCTAAATATTTGGATGTTATTATGTTTGTTTTTATGAACCCAAGTGTCACGATTGTTATTGTCACTGTCGGTGACACTTCGTGTCTAAGGGACTCGTAGAAACTCATCAATGCTGCTTTACTTGCCTGTCACACAATGCGTAGCATAAGGTAGGTATTACTACCACAAATAACACATAGTGACAGTCTATTTCTCATTAATATATAAAAAAACTTTACACCGTAGACACCAGCTTTCGGTACACTTAACAAGCCAGAACTCGAGGCATTGACAATGATCTTTCCATTAGTTTTCATGAGGTGCGGAATTGCAAAATGAGTCGGATAGACCGAGCCCTAAAAGTTTATGTCCTACACGAATTAGTACATAAATCCATTAAAGTCGTAGATATGTTTAGTAGAGTTTGAAGAGCCATACCATAACAGGTTCGAATTTAGAAATATCAATTTCAGTAGAATAAATGGCTCCAATTGCTGCGTTACAAACAAGATGATCCACTGCAAGTAACATGTTAATTCACACAAAGTGAGAATGAAAAAAGGTACGTGGTTTATTAAGAAAAAATTACCCAAAATAAACATTGGACGAGTCAAATGTTCTTAGTTTTCAACTTCCACTAAATAAACATGACGTTATCCTGGAATGATCCACACGAACGTGTGTTTCAGTGAAAATGTCATGTCACCTAGTGAAAGTTGAATAGCTCATGCTAATTCATATAGTGAACTTTAATTGGTTTGATTTTTTTTTTGAGAATTTTCCTTTTATTAGTTATGAGGCTATGTGTTACTCACAGTGACCAAAGTATCTAACGGTGTCATCGACAAACATCCTACACTCGTCGATCTTTGACACGTCGGCAAACAAGAAAAGAACATCAGGAGAGCCGAGTCACGAGCTGCTTTAACAAATAAATTTTGACCGCCTCAAAAGCTCAATTGTGTACTAGTGTCACGAGCTGCGCGCGCTACGTGCTCTAGTGGATTTCCGGGCTCTTTTATTGCTATAATCGCTAAATACGCCCATCGTTTTGCATATTCATACGCCATGAGCTGCCATATTGCGTATTTAATTAAACACTCAAAACTCAACTTATATTTATGGGTTGATGATTTACTTACCTCTCCAAGTCCCGTTGAAGCACCGGTGATCAAAACCACTTTTCCGGACATGTTTTCTGTAGGTCGGAAACTTGAACGGACGGCGATTATGAGTTCAAAAACGAATAATAAAGGTGAAATAAGAAGAAGTAACAAGGAGACGTAAAACACAAGTGAATTTGTGAATTTGTTATTGAAGCATGCTTCATACATGACTGACTATAAAATTAGCACCATTACCTCTGATCTGCTCCTTTGAATTTATAATTAGTGTTGACGATTGATTATGCATTTTATGTTGGGTAATCTTGATGTTGCGGGTTATTTACGGGTCAAGTACGGGTCGAGTGGTTGACGGTTTTGTTTAAATGGATCACTGATTAGGAAACGAGTCATGGGTCAGCATCATTAAAGGGTCACATGTTTGGAATTGGTCCATGTTGACCGAGTTTCATGGAAATGGACGTTGGGAAGTGAACATGGGTTTGTTGCAAAATAATAGGAGAACATGGGTTTAGTTTAGCATGTGTTTGTTTTTGTTTTTGATTATAAAAAGCATTAGCAGTAGTACGTAGAATTTAATCTCTCTCTCTTGTATTCTCAATTTTTATTTAAGCAAGAATTAAGTAGCAAACTTTGTGTGTTTGATCTTGGGCTGATAACCAACAATGGTATCAGAGCGGGTGAGAAACGAGGGCCGGTTTGAGAGTCGGTATCGAGTAAGAGAGCAGCCCTTTGGATTCGTAGAAAAAAAAGCAAGGAACGGCAATTAAGAGAGAAGATCTTGAAAGTTTGATGAAGCAAGCACACAGGTGAAAAAATATGTGGCTTTGATTCAATCCAAAAGAAAGCAAGCAACAAGGATGGTGAAGCAGGCACACACCCCCCTCAAAATACGGCTGTAATTTATTGAATGAAGCACACAAGCAAGCACCTGGATTAATTACAGCCGCCATTGAAGAAAGAAAGAAGAAATCAGTGTCGGCATTTCGGGTTCAGTTTCGGGGCCGAAACGATGACAACAATTAAAGATCGTTGATGTGACAGTGACCAGAGAGAAAGAGATGGCTCACTGAGCTCGCCGGAAAAGAAAGAAGAAAGAAAGTCATGACAGACATGAGAAAGAAAGAGCCACCGCTAATCGGAAAGTAAGAAAGGACCGGTGGTGAAAGAAAGAACGAAAGAAAGTGCGCCACGAGAAAGGAGAAAGAAGAGGCCGGCGTCACTTTAAAGAATATGGCCTCGCAAGAAAGAAAGAAAGACCGGCGAGTTCATCTCGCAAGAAAGAAGACTGATTGAGATCAGCAAGCAAGAAAGAAAGAAAGAAGATAGCAGCGCGTCGTAAGAAAGAAGAAAGAAAGAGCGGCGTCGCATAGCAAGAAAGAAAGAAAGTAGCAGATATCGATTGGTAATTTCAGTCGATAGGTAGCAAGAAAGAATCGAACCTTAGTAGTTCGTATAGCAAGAGCAAGACCGAACCTTTGTGGTTCGAATAGCAAGTTTGCAAGAAAGACGATTCGAATAAAGCAAGAAAGAATGAATTCGAATCAAGCAAGCATACGATTCGAATAAAGCAAGAAAGAATGAATTCGAATCAAGCAAGCATGTAGCAAGAAGAAAGAATCCACATCAAGATTATGGGGGTGAATGTTGGGTAATCTTGATGTTGCAGGTTATTTACGGGTCAAGTACGGGTCGAGTTGGTTGACGGTTTTGTTTAAATGGATCACTGACATGTTTGGAATTGGTCCATGTTGACCGAGTTTCATGGAAATGGACGTTGGGAAGTGAACATGGGTTTGTTGCAAAATAATAGGAGAACATGGGTTTAGTTTAGCATGTGTTTGTTTTTGTTTTTGATTATAAATAGCATTAGCAGTAGTACGTAGAATTTAATCTCTCTTGTATTCTCAATTTTTATTTAAGCAAGAATTAAGTAGCAAACTTTGTGTGTTTGATCTTGGGCTGATAACCAACATTTTACCCCACATTCTTGGTGAATTTGTAGTTATATTTTTTTTCTACTTTTCTCTTTAACCGTAAATGAGGTGGTTTAAACTAATTACACTGGTATCTACGGCTAAACAAATTGTCTCGTAAGAAAAACGTACAATGTTTATAATATTGATTGATGCGTATTTTACAGATAAAAAGTAGTACGTAAGAGAAAACTTTATCAACCTACGACAATAGTGAGTATCGTGTTGTTCATTTGTAATTTGTACGTCATGTCAACTATCAACATAATATACCTATCTAGAGACGCCTCTTATAATCATATGATTTACATGTTTCCAAATGATGGTTGTTATAGTATATGTTTTATCACAAGTATGGTTTTATATATTTTAATTAATATAAAGGCGGAAGATTAAAGTTCGTTATTTTTGGTTAACGTTTTTAAGGGATTACACCTTCGATGTTTCAACTGTCTTTGGTACCATATATTATATATATAATACTTAATACAAGATCATAAGAACATGCTGATTAATGTGTATAATGTTACGAGGTACAGACCGAACTAAATAATAAGGTAATTAATTAGCTAGAAAACGAAAGTAACATAGTTGTGATAACAACTTATAATGTATAAACCAGCTTTACACGTTGATGATTGTGGTCTAATATCGGCAACGATGTTGCAAGTAGCGGTTAATTAATTATCCACCCTTTTGCAGTCTATCAAACATTGAGGCAAAATAAACATTGAAGTAGAAACGGTGTAGTTCTGGGAATAAAAACTTGATCAAGAAGAGAGCCTTAATGAACATCGGTTGTGTAATGGACGTTTCTCCATTGCATACTCCATCCACGATGGCTTTCGCGCATGCATCGGGTGCCATTGTTGGGTATACAGCTCCAATATCCTGTCGAAAGTGTATATAAGTCGTTCGGTTTATAAAATAACCTTTTAGTAACGTACGGTTGATAGTTTGATATTTTCAATTTGTTGGGAACCGTTAATAAACTATATAGTTACTACTTACTCTTTTAAGATGAACACCAGAAGTGTTGGTGGAATATTTGGCTGATATGATGTTTGTATTTATGAACCCAAGTGTCACGATTGATATTGCTATTTTCGGCGACACTTCATGTCTAAGAGATTCGTAGAAGCTGATCAATGCTGCCTTACTTGCCTGCAAGACAAAATTGCCTAGCATAAGATATCATGGTTGACTAAAATAATGACACGTGAAAATAAATAACACGATTAGTTCATTACATTGTAGACACCGCCTTTCGGCGCATTCAACACGCCAGAACTTGAGGCATTGACGATGATCTTTCCATTAGCTTTCATGAGGTGCGGGATTGCAAAATGAGTTGGATATACTGATCCCAAAAGTTTATGTCCTACACATACAAACACGCAATCCGTTAGAGTCGTACGTGCACGTGTTTAGTACGGCCAGTTTAAAGGGTCATACCATAACTGGTTCGAATTTGGAGACATCAATGTCAATTGAATAAATGGGTCCGATTCCTGCATTACAAACAAGATGATCCACTGCGAAGCAATATTAGAGTAGCATGTTATTTCACACAAAATGAGGGTTAAAAAATAGTTTATTAATTATGAAGTTACGGATAATTAATTACTTACAATGACCAAAATATTTAACGGTGTTATCCACAAACATCCTACAGTCGTCGACCTTTGACACGTCAGCAAACATGAAAAGAACATCAGGAGATCCGAGTTCACGAGCAGTATGTGATACTTGCTCGAGGCGACTCTCTGGTTCTTCTATCGCTATAATCGCTAAACATGCCCCTTTTTTAGCATATTCATATGCCATGAGCTGCCATTTTGCATATTTAGTTAGACGCATAATAGTTAACTTATGTTTGAGGTTTATGATATGCGCGCATACCTCTCCTATCCCGGATGAAGCACCGGTGATCAAGACCACTTTACCAGACATGTTCTCGCTAGGTCGGAAACTTGAACGGACGGTGATTATGAGTTCCCATACGAATAATAACGGTGAAATAAGAAACAAGAGACATAATAAAACGTAATACACAAGTGCATTTGTGAAGTTGTTATTGAAGCAGGCTTCATACATGGTTGAGTATAAAATTAGCATCACCACTGATATCCTGTGAATTTATAATTAGAGTGTCAGTTGAGTATAGATTTGGCCTTCTAGACTTAACATTCTTTGTGACTTTATAATTATTTTCATTTATTTTGATATGTTTATAGTAAAGTACAATAGTAGGTTTCTAATTAAAGATAAATGAAGCCTTAAGGTGTGTTACTTTATTACAATACGTACCTTCCTTCACATTTCACACACACATTCACTTTATTACCATTTTTTTCTTGCTATTGGAATTTGACCAACATATTATTATTACAAATAAAGGTTAGTGAATGCATTGCATATTATGTAACAGGAAATATGTATTTGATGAAGCCTTAAGGTGTGTTACTTATTACACATAATGAAAGCCATCATTGTCTAGGTTTTCTTATTTAGTGTTGTCCTGGGTTGCATTTGTTCTATAGGATGTTCATGTAACGTAGAAGATGATCCAATATCAAAATCATTAACATCTGTCAATGGCCTAGAGTCTATTATGATCGAGTATACTCGATCCTTTGGATCTCTAAGTTGCAAGAGAAACAAAGATCGAAATGTGAATCAGAGTTGCGTGTCCCTGACATTGATTACAAACTCGTGCACCCGAATTTATGTGTGTATTGAACCCCTTTGGCTCTCAGTATGTGAGGTATATTGGTTCTTCAAAACCGAGGCTTGTTCACCATGATGTTTTAGAGAGATTGTGTTTGGCCTTTGGCATAAGAAAACTTTCCGATGTGGTTGTGGAGGTATCAGGCCATGTTTGGGATTGTTTATTTTGTTTAAAAATGATTTTTGATAAAAAAGCTTATTAATTTATGACTTTTCAAAATAAGAATTTTAAAAAATGTTTGAATATAAACTAAAATATTATAAAATGACCAAAAAGGACATGAGTTTAAAATTAGGGGAGTTAATAAGAGGTAACAAAGGGTAATAACAGAAATTGAATTAAAATGAGTTTTCAAAAGTTAATAAGTAACCTCATATTTACTTTTCAAAACCTTATTTTTACCTTATATGAAAAGTAAATTTGAAAAGCTTTTTTTAACTTATTAACTTTTTAAAAGTTAACAAATTAAAAATAATTTATAAAAAAGCAATCCTAAAACCCTTACTACATCTTACCACATCTGTGCAAACTATACAATATTAGTTGTTAAATATATGATTAGAATTGTCTCTTCACTTATTAAAGTTGATTTATTCATAGGATAAACTGGAATGCAACATATTAATTAACTAGTAGATGAACCCGTGCACTATCACGAGAAATTAAAACTTTTAATTTTCGGCTTTGACGACTTGTACATGTTAGTATTCACCCTCGATTTCAAATAAAATTTAGGTGGAAAAATATATTAAAAAAGCACGTCGTAACAGTACATGAGTAACTATTTAAAAATGAAGACGTCACAAAATTTAAAAGGATATGATACTTACAAAACCATTTTCTTTATGTTCAAAAAAATAATATGAATACTAAAAAGATAGTAATTAGAGGGAAAATTAAAAAAACAAATCATTTATGACAAAGCAATAACCAGTATGTGAAGACATAAAAAAAACTAAGAAATCAAATAAAATAGTTAAAGCCAAGTAACCAATCCAAGTAAATAAATATTAAACTTAGAAATTTTGTTTCATTTATAAATACAACTATAAATAAAAAAATAAAATCTAAAGTTTGAATAAAATTCAAAAAACAAACTGTCAAGAACTAGTTTTATACCCGTCCGGTGGTCGGTACTGTAACCTGATATGTCATCATGTACGGACTTGACTTTTAAAAAATGTCAATCATAAGTAAACAATCAACATACAACAACGAAACAACCACAACCCAAATAGATAAGAAAATACCAACATAATTATGTAGGCGTAGTTTATACATGTTCGATGACCGGGTACTTAACAAAAATATAAGAAAATTATGTAGGCGTAGTTTATACATGTAGGCGTAGTTCGATGACCGGGTACTTAACAAAAATTATGTAGACTTAGTTTATACAAGTTCGATAAGAAAATACCAACATAATTATGTAGACATAGTTTATGTAGGCATAGTTTATACATGTAGGCGAAACAACCACAACCCAAATGAATTATGATATCAAACACAATATTTAACAAAAATTTACGAATGATGTCTTCTTTCGTAGTTTATACATGTTCGATGACCGGGTACTTAAATTTTATATAATGTTATCACTATATTGAATTGCATTCTTAAAAAAGCATTTTTTAAAGACCAAAATACAAATTGTTAACATAAGTAATCCCTAAACAACCGACTACAATAAGATAGCCATAAAACGATTATAAGAAGAAATTGTTAAACAACTTAAACTTAACAACATAGATATTCATGTAAAATTAAAATGTTAATTAACATTCATGTATGCTAGTTAATGAGCAACATGAGAGGGAAGTTCCGTGACACCGATGTTATCCACATGTTAAATAGTCTATGCATCTGGATAGTCCTCCTAGGCTTTAGATTTGTATGTTGACTTGTGACGTATTTGACAAACATATTAATTATTTAAGATAAAGTATAACTGGTTTAGCTTATTAGTAAAAAGAATAGACTTCATCAAAAAAACACAAAACCATGTCAACATATTGCAATGTCATTTCATCAATGACACATGAATGGGAGTACGAGCTTTTTATTTTTATTTTTGATGGGGTAATCGTACGAGTCCAAAAAAATCATAATAACATAATGCATATACTTGAGTTAAAACATTGTTTATACTATGATACTATCTATGTGCTAATTGCCATTAATATTTTCTAAAGTAAAATAAATCTACTTTGAACAACATACATAAGTGGACTGACAGCAAAATATGCATATGCTATCAGCTTTAATGGCAACCCAATGACTTGTAAAGGAAAACATTATGATTTGATACAAAAGCAAATAGTATACAAGTATCGCATGCCTTAATAATAATTAAACCATTGATTATTTATACATTTTTTAGAAGTGGACAAAAACATGTTTGCAAGTCAATCCAACTCGTTTTGACTGGTTAACCAAACCACCTTACCTCTCTTGTTAAAATAAACCCAAAAACAAAAGAAAACAAATA
Source organism: Flaveria linearis (assembly GCA_024085815.1). Classification (NCBI taxonomy): domain Eukaryota; kingdom Viridiplantae; phylum Streptophyta; class Magnoliopsida; order Asterales; family Asteraceae; genus Flaveria; species Flaveria linearis. The sequence continues at coordinate 66,821,829 of CM044012.1, forward strand.
TAATACTCAAACTAACCATGGTTCTTCAAAGCTTCCCCTTATGCCCATAACATTTATTTGATATTTTTAGGCATTAAGCCCAACTCAACTCGAATAAGGAATGGTGCAGACTTACTATATTTTAATTTAGATGTGACCAGGAATTTTGCAAATGAACAACTAATTATTTGCGGTAAAAAACACAACAGAAAGAAGTAAAATACTTATCCCCTTCTATAAGACTCATTATAAGTAAGTTACAACAAATCAACTCTTTTAATCATTTATATATGAACAACTTGTACTAAGAAATAAGTAGTCTATTTACAGCTTTATTTATGTATGAGTCCTTTTTTCTCTTCATTCCAGTTGTCTCTGTTTAAGAAACTTGCAATAGGTCAAATAAGTGCTTCAAGAGAAAGGATGAAAGTGAATTTTGTTGGCATGAAACACGCATGTGAACTTAATTTGATATTAGTATGAAGCCTACAAAGAGAGCTATAATAAATTAGTTTAAATACCAGCTTGGACAACATTACTTCCTCTTCCAAATTCTTCACTCTTGGACTGTTTTCAATCATCTGATAAATGAATAGACAAGTAGCCCGTTAAACTATTATTAAGAATATCATGTCACACTGGTTCATAATCAGGATGTTGTTTGTTGCTGGTAATCATTATAAATCATGTAAGATTACCTGTAAACTATATACAGCTAGAATATTATGTGAACATGATATATTACCAAGGTAAATATAGTATGTCTATGATTGTTGAGTGAGTTGAAGTTATTTGCCAATGTGTTGCAGCCATGGAAAGAATAAACATAAGAAAGTCACATCTCATATACAAGGCACGTACTCATGCAATGTCAAGTGAAGCATACGGTCACATAAAAGCATTTAAAGAAAAAAAACACAGCCCCATATATAAGTCATGTATTTCATATTTTGGTTAATGCAAGGTAATATATTTTTAAAGAGATTAAACAAAGAAAGATAAGTAGAAACCATCATACCTTTCCCAGATACTTTTAATGAGTGAATATGAGCACGTGATAGAACAACTTCCTCCTTGCTTCCCTCGACTTAAGACCAATAAAAGATTTATAAACCTCAAACACTAGATGGGTGATTAAAATACTTGTGCGATACAGAAAAAATATATAGGGAAGAAATGTTAGGTTATCTCGACACACACAAACACAAACACGATGATTTACGTGGTTCGGTCTAAACTGACCTACGTCCACGGGGTAACTGGAAGTTTATATTTCTTAGGGATACATTTACAGATATAAATCAGTCCCATTTATAGGACAACAAAGTAGAAAGCCACTCACTGAGTGGGTCAGAAAACATTGGCCGTGAAAACTGGATCACCATCCCTTTTCCTTTTTCTTTTGACCAGCTTGTTTGCCACTACTAAATTAGTGGCTTCACCACTCAACAATCTCCCACTTGAAGCCACGGAACAATCTTCACCTATGCTTCAACTGTGCATTTGTATTTCTGTAAGAAAACTTTAGTATCTTCATGCTCCTCCAGTTACCCGCTCTCCTCAACATTATTCCTGGAGACCAGCTGAAGCCACGCACAGTTTCAGCTTATCCAACGTTACACATTTGGTGAACATGTCCGCTGGATTCCTAGCACCTGAGATATTCTTCAAGTTGATTGTTCCATCAGCAATCAATCCTCTCACGAAGTGATACCTTATCCCAATGTGCTTCGTCTTCTTGTGATATACAGGATTCTTAGCAAGTTTCACTGCACTTTCATTATCACAGTGTAGTATGTACTCAGTCTGCTTCTTCCCTAACTCTTCCAGAAAAGCCTTCAACCATACAAGCTCTTTACTGGCTTCAGCAATAGCCATGTATTCTGCTTCTGTTGTGGTCAAAGCTACACTTTTCTGGAGCCTGGACATCCAACTGACTGCAGTTCCTCCCACTGTGAAAACGAAACCTGTGGTGCTTTTAAATGTCTCTTTGCAGCCACCCAGGTCAGCATCTGTATAGCCTCTGAGAACTAAATCCTTTCCTTTGAAACATAGCCCCATCTTTGAAGTTCCTTTCAAATAACGAAGCACCCACTTTACTGCTTCCCAATGTTCTCTTCCCGGATTCGACATAAACCGACTGACAACTCCGACTGCGTGTGCTATGTCGGGTCTTGTGCACACCATAGCGTACATCAAACTACCCACTGCAGATGCATACGGGACTCTAGCCATGTCAGCTTTTTCTTTTTCTGTGCTGGGACACTGATCTTTGGTAAGCTTGAGGTGACTCCCCAAGGGTGTGTTTCTTGGCTTGGTCTTCTCATTGTTAATACCGAATTTCTCTAACACTTTCCCAATGTACTTTTCCTGGGATAGTGTTAGAGATTCATCTTTCTTGCTCCTGGTGATACTCATCCGAGTATCTGTTTAGCTGCACCCAATCCTTCATCTCAAATTCTTTGGACATTTGCTTCTTTAACTTGTTGATCTCGTTCATGTCTGATCCTGCAATCAATATATCATCTACATACAGAAGTAGAATGATATACGAACCCTTGAATTTCTTCAGATAACAGCAGTGATCGGCTTCACATCTCTTGTAACCGGTTCTCACCATGAAATCATCAAACTTCAAATACCACTGCCTTGGTACTTGTTTAAGACCGTATAAACTCTTCTTCAGCTTGCAAACCCAATTCTCTTTTCCAACAACCTGGAACCCCTAAGGTTGTGCCATATAAATGTCTTCATCAAGGTCACCATGTAGAAACGCTGTCTTTACATCTAGCTGCTCTAGATGTAAGTTTTCTGCTGCTACAATGCTTAGAACTAATCTGATGGTGGTCATCTTCACCACTGGAGAGAAGATTTCATCAAAATCAACCCCCTTCTTCTGTTGAAAACCCTTGACCACTAAACGGGTTTTATACCGTTTAGATCCATCTTGTTCATCCTTGACCCTGAAAACCCATTTATTATGAAGAGCTTTCTTGTCATGTGGAAGCTTAACACGAACCCAAGTCTTGTTCTTCTCTAGTGAATTCATTCATCCTTCATAGCTCGCTCCTACTGGAACGAGTCCTTCAACTTGACAGCTTCAGAATAACTTTCTGGTTCACCATTTTCTGTCAAGAGAATGTAGTTGACAGAAGGTTCGGTACGAGAGGGACTGTACCTGTTCGGTGGTTTAGAAACTCTGGTTGATCTTCTTAACGAAGGATGTTGTGGTGATTGTTCGTCTTCAGACCCTGAACTCCCACTGTCAGAAACTTCCATTGTTTCTTCATCATCACCATCTTCAGTCTCTGGTTCTGTGTCATTGTTAGGATCCACCACTGGTCCTGTAGCAGACTTGTTTCTTATTCTAGACACTAAACTCAACTGTTTCCTTTGAACCTTTGATTTTTCCACATTTCTGTCTTTGTACAGTTCTGCTTCATTGAATTCTGCATGCTTGCTTCTGATTACCTTTCTGTTTTCAGAATCCCAAAGCCTGTAGCCCATCTTATCACCTCCATATCCAATGAAAATGTACTTCTTTGCTTTAGCATCTAATTTGTCACCTTCAGGATTGATATCATAAACACTACACCCGAAGATTCTCAGGTGATCGTACTCAACTGCTTTACCCTTCCATTCTTCTTGAGGAATCTTGAAACCCAACTGTACTGAAGGTCCACAATTGATAAGATAGGCTGATATGTTAATTGCATCAGCCCAGAACATCTTTGGGAGCCCCGCATTCAGCCTCATACTTCTGGCCCTCTCACATAATGTTCTGTTCATCCTCTCTGCAACCCCATTCTGCTGCGGAGTTCCGGGAACTGTGTTTATCATCTTGATCCCTCTATCAGCACAATAATCTGCAAACTCCTTGCTGATGTATTCACCACCGTTGTCGGTCTTCAAGCACTTAACCTTCAAATCAGTTTCAAGTTCAACAGCAGATTTCCATTTCTTAAAAGTATCGAAAACTTCGGATTTATGTTTAAGAAAGTAAACCCATACCTTGCGTGTTGAATCATCAATGAAAGTCACAAAGTAACGAGCTCCACCAGGTGAAGCTACTGATGTCGGTCCATACACATCTGAATGAATCAGCTCCAACTTCTGAGTTTTTGGTGCTCTCCCTTTCTTTAGAAAAGTAACCTTCTTTTTCTTCCCGAGAATGCACGGTTCACAGAATTCAGACTCGACATGCTTTAATTCTGGAAGCTTTCCCTTGGCAACAAGTATCTTCATCCCCTTTTCACTCATGTGACCGAGTCTTTGATGCCATAACATTGACTTACTCGGCTCACTAGACACTGCATTTACCCCGTCAGTTGGTACTTCAACCATGTACAAAGTGCCTGTCTTCTTCCCTCTAGCGACAACCATACTGCCTTTGACACTTTCCATTGTCCTTTACCGAAGTAAAATCATATCCCTGATCATCAAGGTGACCGATGGATATTAACATCCTCTTCAAACCCAAAATAACCCGAACATCTTTCAGGATCCAGATTGTTCCCAATGATGTCTTCAACTCTATGTCTCCAATCCTGTAATGTCTAGACTGTGATTATTAGCCAAACGAACTTTACCAAGTTACCTGTTCGTAGATTCTTCATCTTCTTCGTGCTAGACGTAGCATGAAATGATGCTCCTGAATCCATAATCCAGTCTTCAACAGTATTTTCGACACAACAGATAAGAGCATCTTCTGAGTCTGAGGCTGTGGCAGCATTTACCTCCTGTTTATCTCTAGAGGGTTGTGTGCACTGACTTCTGAAATGACCAAATTCCTTACAGTTCCAACACTGTATATCTTTTCTTGGCTTTGCAGGTCTCGACTTGCTTCTTCGTTTAGACTTCGACCTTCCCCGGTTTCCTCCTCTATTGATATTTCTCCCTCTTCCTTCAGTAGTGAGCAACGAGCTTGTTTCTCCAGAATTCCTCCTTCTGGAATCCTCATTCAGTATCAAATCCCGAACCTTACTGAATGTGAGTGTCTCAATCGATCCAGTGATTGTTGTGATCGTTCCTGACCAGCTGTCAGGTAATGATGACAATAATAAACAAGCCTGTAATTCATCATCTATTTTAAAATTCATCGACGACAAACGTGTCAAATGAGATTTAAATAGATTAATATGCTCAGTGACAGAACTTCCCTCTTTCATTCGAGTGTTGACTAACTCCCGATTAAGAACACCTTATTTGCGGGAGACGGCTTTTTGTACATGTTGGTCAAAGCTTCCATAATTCCACGCGCCGTGGTTTGCTCCATAATGTTTACGCAACATTCATGGACAATGCGAGCCGTATCGTTGACATTGCCTTCTTGTCAATGGATACCCAATTATTTGGTACTGGTGTAGGAGGTGGTTCTAAAGCCGCATCCAACTCTTTTTGTATCAGCAAATCTCTAATTTGCATTTTCCACCATCCAAAATTCTTCCCGTCAAATTTATCGATCTTAATTTTACCGTCCTCTTCCATTAATAACAAATTACCAAATAACTACTAACCAAACAGGTTCGTACTGCTAAGTGGTAATTTATGGAAATAATATACGAAAGCAAGAAACTTATCTTTTTCGAGCTTTGAACGGTGATAAACAACCAAGCTGTGAATGATGGAGACTTTGTAAAAAGTGCAGGGGCCTTTCTTTTCAACTGAGAAACTCAATTTCTCCAAACAGAAATAAAGAGCACCTGTACGTGCTTCTTCTTTACTTCCAACAGCACAAGAATTTTGCTCTCCTTTTCCACCACAGAGTCTTCTTCTCCAAAAAAAATTCTGCTCTCTTCTCCCTCCTCTGTGAGCAAGCAGACCACAAAAGGAAACCCTCGGGTGGCGAGTCGGGTGTGTGTGCGACGACCGGGTGCGTGAGTGACTTGAACCGGCAGTGCCCGAGCGAGCTGAGGGTGGATTCAGACCGGTTGTAGGAGCACGTGTGAGGCCGCCGGAGTATTGCTGCAGCGGCGGCGGCTGCGACGACTGACGCGGTGAAGAGGGCGGCGGTGGCGACGGTGCTAGCGGCAGCGGTCTCTGATCGGAACCCTAGTTCCTGATTTCACAGGTCAGTGTCTTCTCCTCTGTTCTTGTACACCTCCTTCTGGTTCGTGTGATTCAATCGAGAGCCTGGTGCTCTGATACCATTTGTTAGGTTATCTCGACACACACAAACACAAACACGATGATTTACGTGGTTCGGTCTAAACTGACCTACGTCCATGGGATAACTGGAAGTTTATATTCTTAGGGATACATTTACAGATACAAATCAGTCCCATTTATAGGACAACAAAGAAGAAAGACACTCACTGAGTGGGTCAGAAAACATTGTCCGTGAAAACTGGATCACCATCCCTTTTCCTTTTTTCTTTTGACCCAGCTTGTTTGCCACTACTAAATTAGTGGCTTCACCACTCAACAAGAAAATAATCCTAAAGCAAGAAATTTTTGACATATACACCTGGCGATCTTCTCGAATCCAAGTTCTGCCCTGTTAGATTAAGCAAGTCCTTGTTAATCCTAGTAAAAGGTTTATTGTGGTGATCAAATGTATATGCAACTGCACCAACAATAAAAGAATGTTTAATTTTTCCTTCATGAAATATAAATAAAAGAAACATATTAGTGTTTGTCTATCTCAGCTCTATACCACGACCAATTAGATCCTCGTAGTAGAATCCTAAAAAAAATGATTAATATCATAAATTCCAACTTCTAAGGCCTAATCGAGAATCATACACATAAGTTAGCAAAAATGATTATGGCTACGAGAATCATATCATATGGAAATAATAAGACAAAGAGGAATTAACAATGAAACTATATTCGAAAGTACCTTGGATGACGATTTAATGTCGTATATGGAGATCTGGAAACTGGAACACGACAGAGTCGGAGTGGTGGGCATCCGAACCACGAGGCGGCGCTTGAGATCAGGGAGACGGTGAGTGCGTGGATTCATCGTCATGTTCATTTTTAGAAGGTAAATAACCCTTCATCTTCCTCTGTCGACTTCAAGTAAACAAACGAAATTAAAGCAACCTAGGTTGTATATGGTGGTTATCAGTGATGTGTGGATGAAAAAAAGGGTCTGCTTTGCTTTGTTTCAGGAACAAAACCTTTAAGAGCAAATTGTAAGACAGAAGCATGCTTTTATAGTCGAGTTTATACATTTGCATGGTGCAAAACCACCCCCACGTTTCCAGGCTGTGCAGCAACCACAACATAAACTGACCTAAGAAAACCGCTGGAAACCACCTTGTAACCGTCAAAACCGTCGAGTTTAAACGGACAGGATTTAATTTCAGCATGATCCAACGGATGAAGTGAATTCTACCAGCGGTTACACTCACCGCTGGTAATATAATATAATTGTATATCAACACACGAATACCCGAACCAAATACTGAATAACCTAGAAATATGAAATGGAGAACAATCATCAAAAACAAAAATTACACAACTGATCTGAACTTTCAAAATACAAAACAAAAACTCTAATCTGCTAAACAAGAACATTAAACAATTGGGGAATCAACATAATGATAAAACCCTAAATTGAAGAACTAGAAGAATACGCAGAAGAGAGTGGAGATGGATACACAAATTGATCAGCATACATGAAGATTAATAATCATACAACCAAGCAGGTAATTAACCTGGCTTGTTGATGAACCAGATCAAGAAGAAAGATGAAGACGACTGATCATATAGATGAACAGGGACGGAGCTTGAACATTCTTATACGAGGACGGGCGCAGAATTAATTTTTTTAGGGGGGGGGGGCAACTACAGTTTTTATACAAAATTTACACTATCAGCCCAAAAAATACACACTACCGCAAAAAAGACCCCCCCCCCCCCCGGCCCTCTCAATCCTCCGCCATTGTAGATGAAGACGATATCTGATAAAGGGAAACTCATTAGCAAAGACTCGTGCAATGATGATCATAGATGATGATCAGATTTACGAACGTTGAAGCGAACTCAAAGATAATCCCCATTATGTTAAGGTTTCTTCATGATAGAGTGAAGAAGATGATCATGTTGGAAGATACTATCCTCACTCCTAAACATCTTGCTCTATTATTCTTTTTATTTTCTAATTTCCCGTTGTAATCGTTTTTCTTCGTGCTCGTCTTAGCATCTTGTTACCGACTTTCCACTGTTTTATTTTTGTTTTATATTAATACATTAATTAAAGAATTCAAAGGATGTGGGGTCATATGCATAGTCATTTATTAAAATGTATATAGAAAGTGGGGGAGCAGAGAATCGAAATTGCAATGCAAGGGATAGAATTAAGCAAAGCTTTCTACCAACAAACCACCTTCAATTTAAAATCAATGAAAATTTAACTTAGCTAATTATAATCATCTCCTGTTTCATCAAATGATGTACGATTCATTTGTTTTGTAACCAAGTTTTATCCCATTTCGTATGATGCTAAACAAACTCGCACACGAAGAAAACCTTCAGTAATGGCTAAAAGACAACCATGTCTAACTGAATAAGATTCTGCACAAACAAACTCAAAGAATAATGACAAATGATCACAAAGAATAATCCTAAAAACAGTTGGAATTGTGTTAGAGAAGATTTATAGTCATGATATTTTTTATAGTTTCCTAATTCTAGACGATGGAGTGAGCATATTATACCGTATGTTAGAAGATTATTCCTACTTAAATACATATAACCTAGGGGTAACTTTGTAAATAGTAACATGCTAAAAACATGTTAAGACTTTTAATTTATAAAATATAAAAAGCGAGTGGCCTAATTAAACACTTTTAAAACTTAAGTTACCTAATTGAAACACTTTTGAAAGTTGGTTACTATTTTACAAAGTTACCGATCACGTTGAATAGAAAGCCACTGATGATTACAAGCAACCTCAACTATATATAAATACGCATTATGCGTAGCCTTTGAGATACATCAAACCACAAAATCTTTAAGTCATCATAAGTAGAACTGATCAGAGATACAAAATGTTGCCAACAGTTGGTAATTTTATACTAGTTGTCACATGCATCAGTACTGTTTTCAATGTGGTACCTAGCAAAGCCACTGAACTCAAAACTTACATTGTTCACTTAAGTTCACCTAAAGCCCCGCCCAACGACATTGAACAATGGTACAACTCGTTTTTATCAAAAGTAGCTTCGCGATCTAACGAGAAACCAGAGATGGTCTACACGTACCGCCATGTGATCATAGGATTCGCTGCTAGAATGTCACCAGATCAAGCGAAACTGATGCAAACGTTAAGTGGAGTTTTATATGTACAGCCTGAACGTATGCATCAGCTACAAACAACTCGTTCACCTCACTTTCTGGGCTTACGTCAAGACTCGGGTATCTGGAAAGACTCAAACTACGGGAAGGGGGTCATAATAGGGCTCATCGACACCGGGATCACTCCTAGTCATCCTCGTTTAACGACCATGGGGTCCCACCTCCACCGTCTACATGGAAAGGCAAATGTGAGGTAGCAGGGTGTAACAACAAACTGATCGGTATGAGAAACTTTATTAATGATAGTTCTCCGACAGATATAGAGGGCCACGGTACCCACACTGCGAGTACCGCAGCGGGGAATTTTGTCGACAACGCGAATGTATTCGGGTTGGGGAATGGGACTGCGAGCGGGATGGCGCCGTTAGCACACATAGCCAGTTATAAAGTATGTTTCATCCTTGGTTGTGAGGATGGTGCTATCTTAGCGGGCATTGATGCAGCCATAGAAGATGGTGTTAATGTGTTGTCTATTTCGCTTGGTGCACTAAATGCTTCAACGTATTATGATGATGCTGTCGAACTAGCTACTTTCTCTGCCGTCCAAAAAGGGATCTTTGTGAGCTGTGCAGCAGCGAATTCGGGGCCGAAAAGTTCATCATTATCAAATGAGGCTCCATGGATACTTACAGTTGGGGCTAGCACGATTGACAGACGGTTCAGGACGTCGGTTCTTCTTGGAAACAACAAGTTGTTTCACGGTGAATCTTTATACCAACCGAAGGATGCCGATCGTAAGCTCCGGCCTCTTGTTTACCCTCTGAAAGATGGCAAAACTTCAGCTTTGTGCCTTCCGGATCACTGGACCATATTGATGTCAAGGGGAAGGTGGTGTTGTGTGATGTGGGTGATGTGGGTGATGATTTTGGTAACATAAATAAGGGTAAGGTGGTTAAGGATGCAGGGGGAGTTGCTGTGATTATTGCTAATGATATTATTTCAGGTGAGAGTATAGCAGCAGAAAGACATCTTATTCTAGCGTCAAGTGTTGGTTACAGGGAAGGGGTTGAGATCAAGAAGTATTTGAACTCGACTACTTCTTCCCCGGTTGCAACGATCCTCTGCGGCGGGACCGTGGTGGACCTAAAGTCAGATCCGGAGATGGCTTATTTTTCTTCAAGAGGGCCTAACTCTAAAAGTCCGGGGATCCTTAAGCCCGATGTTACGGGGCCCGGTGTCGACATTATGGCAGCATGGCCCGGTTCAGTCGACAACCAAACAAGAACCAAAGCGACATTCATGGTCATAGAAGGGACATCAATGTCTTGTCCTCATCTCTCGGGCATTGCAGCATTGCTCAAAAGCGCGCATCCAGAATGGTCTCCTGCTGCTATCAAGTCTGCAATAATGACTACCGCTAGTCAAATGAACCGAAATGGAACTGCCATTGTGGACCAACGGACGCTTCCTGCTGACGTGTTTGCCATCGGGTCCGGTCATGTAAACCCACAAAAAGCCCACGAGCCCGGGATTGTTTTTGATATCCAACCAGACGACTACATTCCTTATCTTTGTGGCTTAGGCTATACACCCCAACAAATTGAAATGATCGTTAAAAAGAAAGTTAACTGCTCAAAAACCATACCCGAGGCCCAGCTGAACTATGCTTCTTTCGCTGTATCGCTAAACGTGGTGAAAGCAAAACATACTCGAGAACAGTGACTAATGTTGACGAGACAATCTCGTATTACACCCTCAGGGACACTTCTGCACCAAAGGGTGTAAGCATTAAAATCATGGTTGACAATTATAAAGATCTAATCAGCTTCACTTCAGTGCAACAAACAATAACATATGACGTGACGTTTAGCCGAGATGCTAATGATAACGAGAAAGGACCCTATGGTCAAGGGCATATGACGTGGGTATCTGATACCGGTAAGTGTACCGTTAGACTTCCATTTTCATTCAAGTTTGAATGAAGATGAAATGAGATATCGTGTTCACTTGTATAACATCTATGCTTAATTTCATATATAAGATGATGAGTTTATAACACTTTAATCTATAAGTCCTAGCATAATTGTTCGCTTGCACTACATGGTTTGTATTGATTTTGCATCTAAAATGAACTTGACCAGGCCCAAATTTAGAAGGCTGTAACTATAAGGCTATAAGTGTATAATAGCATCTCCCATAAATATTTTTCATACCGAACCGGGGTTTTTGCCATGGGGTCAAACCGTTTTTTTTTTTTCAAACCGGTTCGAGTTACAAACTGGTTTGGCTCATTAACTACTCGAACCTGTCAAACTAATTTGGACCGCTTTGAAACCGTTTTTTTAGTTGACCGGTTTTACCGGATTAACCGGTTCAATTTTTAACCGGTTTGCAAACCGGTTTTGAGTGCGTGGCTACCAAACCGGTATACAAACCAGCGGAATGGAAGCACCATTATGGACCAACGAACGCTTCCTGCTGACGTGTTCGCCATCGGGTCCGGTCACGCAAACCCGCAAAAAGCCCATGAGCCCGGGATCGTTTTTGATATCCAACCGGACGACTACATTCCTTATCTTTGTGGCTTAGGCTATACACCCGAACAAATTAAAATAATCGTAAAAAAGAACGCTAATTGCTCAAAAACATACCCGAGGCCGAGCTAAACTATCTTCTTTTGTAGTATCGCTAAACGTGGTGAAAGCAAAACATACTCAAGGACAGTGACTAATGTTGGTGAGGCATACTCACTTTACACCCTCAGAGACACTTCTTTACCAAAAGGTGTAACTATTAAGGTTGTGGTTGATGATTATCAAGATATGATCATCTTCACATCTATGCAGCAAACAAGAACATACGAGGTAACATTTAGCAGAGATGCTAATGATACCGAGAAAGGACCATATGGTCAAGGTCATAAGACGTGGGTATCTGATACCGGTAAATGTATTGTTAGAATCCCATTTCCTTCAAGTTTGAATGAAGATGTGCTGTGGCAGCTTGTAGATGTTACATCTACGCTTAGTTTTCGTATATTTTAAGTAATAGAATATAAATTAACGAATGTTATAACGTATTTAATATATATAAATCCCAACTTAATTATTTAATTCTTTAGATGTTTGCATATTATTACGCTATCGCTCTATAAGGTTTTTATTTTTTGATGCATAATATACTAGAGAGGATGTTTCTATATTTCAAATAACTAATAAGTGGTTGTTAATAAAGGACTACCAAATGTAAATATACCTTTATTTCTCCTCAATGTATCCCTTTGAATGCAGACATATACATGGGATGATATGGGCATATTCAAGCGTTTACGACACCATATATGGGTGTATACGAGAGCAAACAAACCTATACTAGACTTTACAAGTGATCATTAAGACTAGAACAAAATATTTGATTGATTTATCTAAACTTATGTTAACAGAATTGCAATTAAGATAAGAGCATTCACAGTCCATTCCTTATCTTTATCCATATAATTACACTAAAAATCACTACTTCTTCTCTCTCCTTCCAATTAAATAATATATTTTTATACCTTTTTCATTACCTTTTCTCTCTCCTTCACTCACAACCACTTTCAAAATATTAAAAAATTTATAAGGATTGTACAGTGATTCTTCAAATATACCAATCCACAATAACATTTTCTCTCCCCTTCACTCACAACCACTCAAAATCATTCCATATATATACAAACACACTCACATGATTATAGGGCACGGGTTGTGAATGCTCTAAGAAGCACAAAACACAAAGAACACATAAACATAAGGTCAAAAAAACACGCGACCATTTCGAATTTCATGTTTATTCAATCACACATAGGATTGTAATTTCATTTGAATGTTTGATTTGTACGCCTCCATAGAGACATAATAGTGATTGATACAATCCCTTTGGAGATCTTTAAAAGTGTGTTTGCTATGTAGGATTCAATGATATTTAATGGAATTGTAATTTGAATTCCATTGGTTATTTTGTTTTTTGTTAGGAATTCGTTAGAATTGAAATTTGAATTTCATTTTTAACGTGTTTTGTTGCGAAATGAATTAAAATTATAATTGGAATTAATTCCCTCAAATTCCCACAAATAAAGGATTTCAAATCCTTCCAAATATTGAAGGGTTTCAAATTCCATCGACCCTCCCCCCCTTCCCACTGATCGCCACCTACCATCCCGCCCATCATCAACCGAATACCCTTGCTGACGCCGCCGAGCTCCGACCACCGCCGCCGAACGCCTACGCTACCGCCCGCCGCCACCGTCCCTGCCCGCCGCCGATGCCCACGACTGTCGACCACCGCCAACCCCCTAACACCCATTGATGCCGCCAACGCCCCCGACCACCAAGCTTGTCGCCGCCCGCCAACGCCGTCCAACACTAACGCACACGACCATCGACCCCGCTCACTGCCGAGCGGGCGCCATGACCGCCGCCTCCTACCGCCGACCACTGCCATCCCTAACCGTCGGCTGTCGCTTACCGCTACTACCGAACCGCATCGGTTTAGACGCGCTTGACGGAGACTGCTTGTTCTCAATGACGGGTGTGATTCGTTGGTTGCGGCAGTGGGGTACGGTCGGTTTCGGCAACTGGTGCGGTTGGTGGTCTAGTCGATCATAGGCGTCCTTCAGTGGTATGTAGCGGCGGTGATCAATTTCATTTATAAATGTTTTGTCATTAAAAATGCATCTCAAATTCCATTTTCAATTCTAATTCCAATATATTACGCGAACCAAACGCCCGCTTAGAGTCTCTATATAGTGGAATTAACCTCTGGGTGAATCAATCACAAATCGTCTTTTAGACTAACTCGAAGACAATAACAATAGAACAATCATAGATATTAACTAGATCATGAACACAATCGTCTAAAATTTTAACTTACCATAAGAAAACAAATTCTGACAATGAGAAATAACCGAACTAGAGTCTTGTTTGTGATCGCATGAAATAATTAATTTAGTGAGCCTCACTCGCCTAGATGTAATCTTTCATTCGCTTTTGGTTCAGTAATAATTAATATTCACACTCGAACCCTTAGAAGGTAATATGTTTTATTGTTTCGTTATAAATATAATCAAAGAAAAATATAAATTAGAAACATAAACGATGGAAATTGGAAGTTGGTTTGACACATTTCTTTGGACCGGACGAAAACCCCTCAGGCCCACACTTCACACCCATTTTAAACTATCATGTCCCTTCACGACTTTAAGATCCAATAAGATTTGGGCCTCAATATATGTTCGTAAGATTAAAGCCCAACTTAAATGAAGGCAACCGTACAACTTTAGAGCTTCAATAAAGTTAGGGTATGTTTTAGTATAGACTATAGAGTAATGAAATGAAATAAGGAATAGAATGAATGAGAAAATAAAATAAACAAAGGATTAATATAATCATTATATTTTATTGTCCTGTTTGATTATCTTGTGAGAACGGTTGAATTATTACTTTGTATTGTGCGTTATATAGGAAAATATGAGGATTGCAGTATTCATGTTACTGGTCGGTATGGAAACAAGCTCTCTAAAGACAAAGTTGTTGATTGGATCCAACAGGTATAGTATTTATACTAAGGGACTGTTTGGCAGTATCTGAATCAGCCTCTTAATGGTTCAGATGTCTGAATGGTTCAACATTGAATGGTTTAGACTGATTGTTTCGCGAGTAAATGCCTGAATGGTTCAAACATTTGCCTCTGAATAGTTAAGTATTATACTAATGTTGAATAGTTAAGAGGTCTAATACTGAATGGTTAAGACCTCTTATTTGAATTGATCAGACACTGTTTTTAAATAGTTAAGCGATATAATAGCTCTTAATGGTTCAGATCTCTTAATGGCTCAACACCTAATGGTTCAGACCTCCTTTTGGTTCAGCACTTAATCATTCAAAAATCATCAAACAACCCCTAAATCATATATGCTTATGGTAATTAATTTTTGATCCACAAACATAACACTAAATCAATTGTGTTTTAGATCTTTGAGGGGTTCCCTTGGGTCCAATCTTTTATGGAACACACAACCATTGAGTTAACCGGGCGCGACAGGCCTGGTTTACTTTCTAAGGCGTTTGCAATTCTTTCCAACCTCAATGCAATATTGTATCAGTAGAAATCTAGACTCATAACAAAAGAGGACCCCGATCGACTCAACAAATCAAACAGCTTCTCCTTTGTATCCTTAAAGGACAGAGAAAGTAATGAGACACCCAAACAACGGTTGCCTAGGGATCTACTAATACATAAAGAAGACCACACCAATTAATGAATGTATATTGTGACTATGATACAGAAGAACATGAACCATATGATCAAACTGAGAACTCTACACCAATTAAATTTAAATTTAAGCTTTCTATTTAGAATAAAGCAGACAGGCAGGAGAAATCTGGGCGACATGGGATGTGAATGAGTTACTTATATAATTAATTCAGTTACTTACTTTGTTTTTTTCTTTTATTTAAAATATAATGTCTTGTAAAATTTCGAATATCTCTTTGTGACGAGCTTATTTTCCTTTAGGAGCCAACCTAAGTTTCGTTAAAAATAAAACAGATTCAAATATAATATAATATTATATATTCAAGCGGTTTCTTATAATATAAAAATTTCATCTAAAACTTCAAATTTCATATAGCAAATCTACTCATTTCTTATTCGCTTAACAATGTATAGAGTTTATATTTTTTGTCTTTTAACGATTACATCTGACCCGAACACTCGGGATGTTATAATTTTGAATCCAATTGAAGCTCACAAATCCGAAATTCGATTCTAATTCGATAAAAATCTTCAAATCTAATCAATTTTGAATTGATGGTTGCTGAATCGAATTAAATTTCAAGTTTTTCAAACTCGACACGAATATTAAGCACTCTAATATTTAGTTGTTATGATGTGTGTTTTTATGAACCCAAGTGTCAAGATTGGGATTGTTACTTTATAAACACTTCATGTCCAAAGAATTTGCAGAAGCTGATCAATGTTGCATTACTTGCCTGAAACACATTGCCTAGCATAAGATATATTTCATGTTGGGTATATATTATGGTTAACTAAAATGATAACACGTAAACATAAATAACATGATTGGTTTATTACATTGTACACACTACCTTTTGCCATGCCCAACACATTATAACTCGAGACATTGACAATGATCTTAGCATTAGTTTTCATGACGTGCAAGATTGCAAAATGAGTTCGATCCTCAAAAGTTTATGTCCTACACATACGACAATGCAATCCATTAGAGTCGTGCATATGTTTAGTATAGTTTAATTAAGGATCATGCCATAACTAGTTCGAGTTGTTTCACCAATTTAAATTCATCTTGATTTTTAGAAATTATGGCTATAGCGATGAAATTTAGTCTCGATAGTTTTTTTTATTTCTAAAAATAAATAAAACTTTTAGCGACTAAAAGTCGTGGCAGTATGTATCACAAATTTGTTATTATTATTTTTTTGAAAATTGGTTTCTACATTTTGCAAATAATAATACCTGAAAATTCAATGTGCCAAAACTTATAGCGACTACTTTTAGTCATCATAGAGTCTCGAGTTAAAAAAAATTGAAAACTTTTGAATAAGTTTCGTCGCAATACGGAGGCATGTAGAGACAAGCTAGTTTCATTGCCAAAAGTGTTAGAACCTATTTTCTTATAGTGTGATTCTCCATTCAAATAGTTAAACTTAATGAAATCAAAGAGTTTGAAAATATCTTTTCTTTTCTAAATAGTGAAAACTAAGGGTGATAAAAGTTAAAAGAAAATTTATTCAGCTTGAAAGTTCATAATCTTATCCAGAGGGATTGGAATAATTGAGAAGGTTGTATATTATTGTGTGTAAAACAGAGGAGAGACCTCCTACTTTTATACTAGATTACAAGGGTTCCTATCTAGAGAAATACAACTGTTGCAAGCTGTCAATGAGTGAAATGGAAACAATATCAACTAAATATGGGAGATGATGTGAATGTTACTGATCCCAACTGATTTCTTCAATCAAGAATATTCTATGTATTCTTTCTTTTTTAACACACCCCCTCAAGTTGAACGGTGGGATTTCCAAAGTTCAACTTGTCCAAGCATTTGTGTAGTAGTCGTTCGTTCACGGCTTTTGTTAGGATGTCTGCCAGTTGATCTTCAGACCAGACGAATGGAAGGGAAATGAGACCCGCTTCTAATTTTTCTTTGATGAAGTGTCGGTCAACTTCAACATGCTTCGTTCGATCATGTTGTACTGGGTTCTCTGATATTTGGATTGCTGCTTTATTATCACACATGATTTTACTAGCTTCTTGTGGTGGAAATCCTATTTCACCGAGGAGCCTTCGTACCCACAGAACTTCAGTTAATCCCCTGGCTATTCCCCTGAATTCAGCTTCGGCACTTGATAACGCTACTACCTTTTGTTTCTTACTCCTCCATGTGACCAGATTTCCTCCAACTAGGGTAAAGTAACCTGCGGTTGATCTTCCATTGTCTTTGTCTCCTGCCCAATCTGCATCAGTGTATAATTGAGTTTCTAAGTTTCCATTTGGTTTGAACACAACTCCATGTCCAACGGTGCCTTTTAGATATCTCAAAATTCTTAAGACTGCATCCATATGAGTTGTTTGTGGTTGATGCATAAATTTGCTCACTACCCCTACTGCATATGCTATATCTGGTCGAGTGTGTGAGAGGTATATTAGCTTCCCACGATTCGTTGATATCTTTCCCTGTCAGCTAGCTCTACTTGTTCTTCCATGTACAGCTTTTGATTTATGATCATAGGGGTTTCTGCTGGTTTGCAATCAATCATACCGACTTCAGTTAGAAGATCAAGAACATACTTTCTTCGACACATAAATATTCCTTGTTTTGATCTTAGGATTCTATTCTAAGTAAATATTTAAGTCTTCCCAGGTCCTTCATTTCGAAGTCAGTGAACAAGTTCTCCTTTAGTCTGGTGATTTCTTCTTTATCGTCTCCTGTAATAATCATGTCGTCCACATATATTATTAAACAAGTCGTTAGATTGTCCCTTTTTTTGAGGAACAGTGTGTGGTCTGAGTTACTCTGTTTAAACCCATAGCGGTTCATAGCAAGGGTGAATCTTCCGAACCAGGTTCTAGGAGATTGCTTCAGTCTATATAAGGACTTCTTCAAACGACATACTTCTTTATCTCTGAAGTTGCTTGTGAATCCCGGTGGTGCTTCCATATATACTTCTTCTTTGAGCTCTCCATGTAGGAATGCATTTTTTACATCGAACTGGTGGAGTGGCCATCCCTTATTTGCTGCTATTGAGAATAAGACCCTGATTGTGTTCATCTTTGTGACTGGAGAGAAAGTTTCGGAGTAGTCAATCCCATATGTTTGGGTGTAGCCTTTGGCCACTAATCTAGCTTTATATCGTTCGATTGTACCATCCGGCTTGTATTTAATGAAAACACCCATCGACATCCGACTGGTTTCTTCCCTATAGGTAAGATACATTTCTCCCACGTGTTGCTCTTCGTTAAAGACCTGTGTGTTGTCTGACTTACTTTATATTTGCGATTGCGACTGTTATGGTTTTCGTTACCGAGTCGGGGGTCTCTTTGGAAGCATTCTCTCTATCTCCCAAGATAGAGGAAAGACTCGCCGCCACCTACCCCTCCCAGACCCTGCTCCTGAGCGGGACTCACTGGGTATGTTTGTTTGTTTGTTTGTTTTATTGATCTTCGTTAAGCTTTCATCTCTTCTTCCATTGCATTTCTCCAGTGTTCTGATTTCAAGGCTTGCTCCGGGTTGGTGGGAATGTCTTCGGTGTACAATGATAAAGAGAATGCCTTAGCTTCTTCGGATAGTTTACCTTCGGCTATATTAGCCATAGGGTATTTGGATCCCGAGACTCCTTTTCAGGAGAGTATCTTCTTGGGGGAATTCCTCGGTTTGTTCTTGGTGGCAGCACATATGTTCTTGGTGTGGCTTCCTGTGTGGTGATATTTTCATGTTCTTGTGTTTGCTCTGCTTGTACATTAATAGGTTCCTCCTGTTCCTGCACATGTTCACTTTGCTCTTCTACTTGGTTAGTGATATTTTCAGGAATTTCGGTAGAGTGAGCGTTACTTACCTCCGGTACCAAGTCAGGAGCAGTCTCTTGGGTGGTGACACTGATTTCAGGGTCGGATGGAGGAGGTGGTGACTCATCCTGGTTATTGTTTACCAGCCAACTCAGTGATTCAGGGTACTTGCTCCCCCTCATCGCAGTGTTGGGAGGCATAGTAATATTTAGTTTCAAGGAAGTCACAATTCATAGTGGTAAACATGTGCCGGGTTTTAGGATTGTAGCATCGATACCCTTTCTGGTTTACTCCATATCCGACAAAAACACATTTTTCCGCACATGGATCAAGTTTATTCCTATTCGTTTTTGGTATATGAACAAAGACAGTGCAGCCGAAGATTCGGGGTTCGAGTGTAAGGACGGACGGGGGTTTAAAAAATTCTGAGAGGACTTGCAACGGAGTTTTGGATTTTAGGATTTTAGTTGGAAGACAATTGATCAGATAGGCGGCGGTGGCAAGAGCCTCTGGCCAAAAAACTTTCAGGACTTGTGACTCTATCTCCGCAACCCCATTTTGTTCCGGTGTGTGAGGACAGGTTGTTTGATGGATAATCCCTTTCGTTGTAAAAAATTGTTTTAACTCATGGTTAACAAATTCTCCACCATTATCAGATCGAAAGATTTTAATATTTTCTGAAATTGAGTGTGTATCATAGTGTAAAACATGATGAACTTCTCAAGGACTTCGGTTTTACTTTTTAATAGACACACCCAGGTCATTCGTGTACAATCATCCACGAATGTTACGAAAAAACGAAGATTTTGGCCTCCAATAGTTGGAGCCGGCCCCCACACATCTGAGTGAATTAACGAAAAAGGCAAGTCAACTCTTGTGTTATTCGGTTTAAAGGTTTTTCGATGGCTTTTAGCCAACACACAAGTTTCACAATGTGACTTACAATTGGAAGGAAATAATTTAGGAAATAAAACATGCAAATAACCCGTAGATGGATGTCCAAGTCGTCTATGCCATAACCAAGCTTCACGTTCCTTTGTTCCATGAGACAACATAACATTACCACTTTGAGTTACCTCATCCACATAATATAACCCTTGTTTTTCAGTGCCACGCCCAATGATCTCTCCCGTCCTGATATCCTGTAAGATACAAAATGTCGGTTGCATAAGAACGGAGTAATTTAACTCTTTTGTTACATGGCTAATGGATAGCAACTTATGTGATAATGACGGAACATAAAGGCAATTTGAAAGTTTAAGGGTTGGAGAGATCTCAATTGTTCCCCCATTTTTCACATTCATTGTTTCTCCATTTGCCGTGTGTATATAGGATTTTGTTGGATTTGAAGATGTGGTAAAGTCGGATAGGTCATAAGTCATGGTGTCTGTGGCTCCACAATCAAAGATCCATGATTGGTCCCGTGATTTATTGTTTTGAGCCATATATGCCATACCATACATTTTAGGGTATGAGCTACATTTTAAAAAACTTTCTTTTATAAAACATAAAAAGGTGGTGTTTTTAAGAGGTTGACAAAGTTTGTCATCATTAATTAAATTATTTTTAAAAGTTTGGATTTCTATAGGGTTGGATTTGTACTTATGACAAATGTTACTTTTATTTCCTTTGAAAACTTGTGATTCTTCAAGGTTGGTATTGTAAATATTTGGTAGATAAGTATGACATTGTAAAAAATTAGGTGAGAGAAAAGGAAAAAGGGGGGTGTTCGAGATCTTTCTCTCCACCCCTTTACCTGTGGCCACCGAGAAGTAGCCCTCATCTCCTCCTTCTTCAGGCGTGGCGGCTGCTACCCCTCCGAATCCGGCGGTCTGGTGACTGCTGCTGGTGCCGGCGGCATCATTGTTGCCCACCGCAGCCGATGCCGAGGCCTTTCCCTTCTCCTATCCGGTTGTCTTGCTCCCTTTTTTATGGCCATCGAACCACCATTCGGGATAACCAACATCTTGAAGCATTGTTCTTTGGTATGTTTCGTCATCCCACAGTGATCGCATTTCAGGTGCGTTTTATCATCTTTGACTGTTGGCCCGGTCTTCCTCCCCTCGAACCTCCGCGGCCCTCTGGTTACGAGCCTTAATCCTTCCGTTTCGGCGGCGAGTAAACCTGCTGCTATGCCATTCGTGTTGGTGAGGTTGGCTCCCAGAATACTCTGGTGTGCAGCCTCCTTCCGAACGGTGGCATAGGTCGCCTCTGCAGTCGGGAGTGGTTCGAGTCGGAGGATTTCTCGTTTAATGGGTTCATATTTCTGATCAAGGGCTTAAGAAATTGGAAGAGTTTTTGCTCTGACCTGATTTTGAGATATGTTTTGATGTCTTGTGAGCAAGTCATCGGATTTGGGTCAATTCTATTAATTTCTCCCCATATCCCTTGAAGTGTGATCCAAAAATCTTCTAGAGACATGCCATTTTGTTTAATGTCATTGGCTTTAACATGAAGATTGAACGTCTGCAGTTTGTCTTTGCCACTGCTGTAGGTAACCACCAAGGCATGTCACAACGATTTCGCTGTGGGAAACTCGGTTAGGTTGCCTGCAAGGATGGGTTCAATATTCTGAATGAGCCAAGAACACACTACCAGATCATCCTGTTCCCACTGTTCGTAGGTGTCATCGGTTTTTTCTGGAGGATTTGAAGACAAATGTTTCAACAATGTCTTCGATCTTCCACCGATGGCAACCCGAATCATATGGGTCCACAGGGCATAGTTTTGGCTATTTAGTTGAGATTGATCTGCAAACTATCAGAAAGTTTGGGGCTTTTGGTTGGGATTGAATCCCCTGCTTAAGCAGGTTGGCGAGTTGAATGGATAATTCATTCTGGTTGCCGTCTTCGGACATGGCGACCAGGTTTATGTGGTTGAAAGGCTGGGGTAGATGATGAGCAGATTAGTGTAAACACCGCTCTGATACCATCTTATCAAGAGGGATTGGAATAATTGAGAAGGTTGTATATTATTGTGTGTAAAACAGAGGAGAGTCTCCTCCTTTTATACTAGATTACAAGGGTTCCTATCTAGAGAAATACAACTGTTGCAAGCTGTCAATGAGTGAAATGAAAACAATATCAACTAAATATGGGAGATGATGTGAATGTTGCTGATCACAACTGATTTCTTCAATCAAGAATATTCTATGTATTCTTTCTTTTCAACACATAAAAGCATGTATGATAATCTTATTGTACATTTATTGGTCTAAATTTACTTCAAGAAACAAAATAGATGACACACACTTATATAAATTATTATGTTGTATATATGTTACAAATAATACTCTTTTTTTCTAAATCCATGTATATGTTGCGTATAAGGTCATATTACCAATTAAGATTCTATCTATAAGGGAACATTCCTGTGGTTGTGGTGTGTCTCTTAACAAAAAAGCTAGAAATTTTAATTGTGTATGATACAATTTGTGACATATTTATCTTAAAAATATCTATTAAATATTATTGTTTAAAAGAAACTAATCAATGCTACATTACTTGCATCAAACACATTGCCTAGCATAAGATATATTTCATGTTGGGTATATATTACGGATAACTAAAATGATGACACGTGAAATAAGTAACAAGATTGGTTTTTTACGTTGTAGATACTGTCATTTGAGCATGCTCAACACGCCATAACTCGAGACATTGATGATGATCTTTCCATTAGTTTTCATGACGTGCGGGGTTGCAAAATGAGTTGGATAGATCAAACCCCAAAAGTTTATGTCCTACACGTACAACAATGCAATCCATTAGGGTCGTGCATATGTTTAGTACATTTTAAAGGATCATACCATAACCGATTCGAATCATTTCACCTATTAAAATTAATCTTAATTTTTATAAAATTATAGCTATAGCATTAAAATTTACACTTTACAGATATTTATTTCTAAAAATAACTAAAACTTTTAGCGACTAAAAGTCGCGGCGGTAGGTATCATGTTTTTTCTTTTAGAAATTGTTTTCTACATTTTGCAAACAATAAATCCTGAAAATCAACGTGCCATAACTTGTATCGATTACTTTTAGTCACTATAAAGTCCCAAGTTAAAAAAAATTCTTAAAACTTGTAACGACTATGTTTCGTCGCAGTAGGGAGGCATGTAGAGACGATCTACTTTCATTGCGAAAAGTGTTGTTAAAATTACCTATCCTGTAGTGTGATTTTCCATTCAAATATATAGTCAGACTTGATGAACTCAAGAGTTTGAAAATATCTTTTCTTTTCTATGGAAAAAGTTAAAACTAGGGATGATAAAGTTAAAAGAAAATATATTCAGCTTGAAAGTTCATAAAAATATGTATGCATGATAATCTTATTGTACATATTGTTGGTCTAAATCTACTTCAAGAAACAAAATACATTTAGAAGATGAAATACACACTTAATATATATTGTGTATATGTTACAAATAATAATTCTTTTCCAACTGCTTGTATATGTTGCGTATAAAGTTATGTTGCCAATTAAGGTTGTATCTCTGAGAGCATTCACAACCTAAATATATATTCTTTGTCTGAAATTTTCTAGAACGATGACGATTTTATAGACTATAAATTAAGTTATCACGGACATATATAAACATATAGATCACGGCATCACTACCTCGATCTAGGGATGTTGTGTTTTATCATTCAATGTCGTTACTAGAAGTTAAACTTGCAGAGGTTGTTGATGCGACAACATATGATTAAATACCTTAATATGTTAATCCAGCAATCTGTTTGGTACCACATGTACTATACGTAATACAATATTAGAAGAGCATACTAATTAACGTGTATAATGTTACGATGTACAAACAAGAACTATATACTAATCTAATTAGCTAGAAAACGAAATTAACTTAGTTGTAATAACAAATTATAAACCTCAACACGTTAATCAATCATTTTGCAATCTATTGAACAATGAGGCAAAATAAACATTAAACTAGAAACGGTGTGGTTCCGGTAATAAAAAAGTTTGATAAATTAAGAAGAGAGCCTTAATGATCGCTTTCGCATTTGCATCGGGCACCATCGTTATGTACACAGCTCCTGTAGTAATATACATGTCGTCCGATTTATAAAGGTATTAATAACAGTTGATAGTTTGATCTTTTCCAGTTTGTAAGAAAGCTGCTAATAAATCAATGGTTAGTACTTACTCTTCTAAGACGAACACCAGTAGATTTGGTTGAATATTTGGCTGTTATGATGTGCGTCTTTATGAACTCAAGTGTTACGACGACGATTGTTAATTTCGGAGACACTTCAGGATTCGTAGAAGCTTATCAATGTTGCCTTGCTTGTCTGAAACACATTGCTTAGCATAAGATATATTTCATACAGGGTACATATTATGGTTAAGTAATGGGATTGGTTCATTACATTGTAGACGCCACCTTTTGGCATGTTCAACACGCCTGAACCCGAGGCATTGACGATAATCTTTCCATTAGTTTTCATGAGGTGCGGGATTGCAAAATGAGTTGGATAGACCGATCCCCAAAAGTTTATGTCCAGTGGCGGAGCTTAACCAACTTTGTAGGGGGGCGGGGTCGAAATGATTTTTTTCAGGGGGGCGAACTCGATATTTATATAAAAATTTACACTATCGGGCCAAAAATTTACACTACCGGGCCAAAAATTTACACTATCGGGCTAAAATTTAACACTACGAAAAAATAGGGGGCGCCCCCCCTCTTAAAAGCTTCGCCCCTATTTATGCCCTCCACGTATGAATGCGCAATTCTTAAAATTCGTGGTACGGTTTAAAAGATCATACCATAACCGATTCGAATGGTTTCATGAAAATAAATTAATCTTATTTTTTGAAAATTTTATCTATAGCGATGGAATTTAGTCTCGATGGATTTTTTATTTCTAAAATTAAATAAATCTTTTAGCGACTAAAACTCGCGCCAATGGGTACCCAGTTCTTTTTTTTTGGAAAATTTTTTATAGATTTTGCAAATAATAAAACCATAAAATCCAATATGCCAAAACTTATAGCAACGATTTTTAGTCACTATGAAGTTAAAAAAAAAAAGACTGAAAGCCTATAGCGACTAGGTCTTGTCACAGAGACTGTAGAGACGATCTACTTTCATCGCGAAAGCGAAAAGTATCAGTCACTAAAAACATATTTCTTGTAGTGTGATTCTCAATTTAAATAATTAAACTTAATCAATTCAAAGAGTTTGAAATATCTTTTCTTTTCTATGGAAAAAGTTAAACTGATGATGATAAAAGTTAAAAGAAATTTACATAGCTTGATTGTTCGTAAAAACATGTACGATAATCTCATAATCATATTGTGTACATATTGTTGGTGTAAATTTACTTCAAAAAATAAAATACATGTAGAAGATGACACGCTTAATATGAATTATTATGTTCTATATATAGAGAGATGAGTTATTTTGTAAACCAAATGAAATCATATATATATATATATATATATATATATATATATATATATATATAATATATATATATATATATATATATATATATATATATATATATATATATATATATATATATAATATATATATATATAGAGAGAGAGAGGGACTTTCATATGAAAACCAATATTTTGTAAAGAACCAAAAGAACTAATTTCAGCCATTCATTTTATTTTTTTATTTTAGTATTTTCTAAAAGTTAAAAAGGGTAATATGGTACTTTAATAATTAGGATTTAGTGGGTTAATGGTGGATGATAAGAAACTGCTTTTGAACGGTTTCATGTTCCAAAATACACATTCGCAATCAAATTCTTGATTAATTTTCCACTGAGAATACGAAAGAAGATTTGTTTTACCATGTGAAACATTTTGTGATTTTATTCGAAATGATCAAGTTAACATTGGGATGATACATTGTCTGACATGATTGAATGCAGAAATTAACGAACTTCAATTCCAAAGAATTATATTAGAAGGATACGTATGCATGCGATGGATGCACTAATGCACATTCTATAATATTATAATGTCAAATAAGTTAATAAGTAAATGTAAAATATACATTAATGCACACAAGCAATAGATGCATTAATGCACGTAAGAAGAGACTAGAATTTTATACGAATGGCTAAAATACATAAATGCACTCGTACATTTGAGACGACTTAGCTTATTCAAAACAAAAACAATTGTGATACAAACTCATATTTTATGTATAATGTAAAACTTGAACATAAAGTACATAGTTTTACTAGCTTCATAATAGATGCAAAAAAAAAAAAAAAAACACTTATGTTATTTGGTACACAAGTATCGTAACAATGATGTTGCTTAACTGGTACGTTTCATATTTATTTGTAAGTTGCAAATATGCATGAACCTTTAAAAATAGATAGCTGCCTCTACAAGGTTTCTATACTGTATCTATTTTTTTTCCTAAATCAATTGTAGACATCAAGTTCTTTTAAGTAGACATGCATATGAGATAATTTCATGCTATTAAGTCCTCAGGGGTAAACGAATTATAAATGTAATTATAGTCTAGTATGTCTACATCAATCAAAACTAATAGGCAACCCCTCCCAGTCACCATCCATGTATGAAACTCAATGAAATTATTAAGAACTTTTTAGAAGATATTCGCTTCATGCCCTTACGTTTTTATCTTTATCACCAAATCAATTAATGTGATTATGATGCTCTTACATAAAATCACTTCCGTTTAAATCTGATGTGATTGATCTATAGACAAAGAAAGGGGGTATAATTTTGGTTATATAATTCGTGGTTTTTAAAAGAGATAAGGGACTCTAAAAATCTTAGTTGTAGTTGGTTACTTAAAAGTATAATACCATTTTTACCCTTATAATTAATTGATCTTAGGAAATTAAAATAGAGTAAATTATCTTTTTACCCATATTATTTGTAGCCCTTGATCCTTGTGATCTTTTAAATTAATGGTGTGGATTGGTTCTTTTAGTTTTTTAAAAATTATGGTTTTCATTTGAATGGATCCCTATATATATATATATATATATATATATATATATATATATATATATATATATATATATATATATATATATATATATATATATATATATATTATATATATATATACTAGTGGGTGCCCGCGCGCTTTGCGGCGCAAACATTACGTTAAATGAAAAAAGAAGACGTTTGTAACAATAATTGGGCGTCAAACACCTTTAAATGATCTTCGTGTACATAAAACTTACTTACCTACAACTCAAATCAGCAAACACAACCTCTTTGCAGCGAATTTGAGTATTCGCTGCTTTGATCTTCGTCACTATTTTCATCTTTATGTTGTCTGCTTTCTTGGTTAAAGAGTTGTTAAAAAAAGAGAAATTGTATATATAAATATGAATTCTTGCTCGAGACAAATTAACTAAAAAAGTCACACATAGCTGAATAACAAAAATCTTCCGTTACATGGTGAATATGAGATCGAATTAAATTTAATGATTCATTCAGTGGATCAAATTCACCAATCAGTCAATCATTATATATTGTTGTTTCATATCATAAGACTAAAATTTTAGTTTAGCAGCCATTTATAACTCTCCTGTGCCCCTAATTGAAGTTCTTAACTTTATGCTAATTAAAGTTATTATCATAAATTTCTTAATCTACAACTTTTTTTATTGATTAGATTATATATGTGATGAAATTTGTTTGGAAAATACTTTAAGTAAAATTATAAAAGCATAACAAATTTAATTATGGTATGTTATTTTTTAAAGTAACTAACCTTTTGTAATAAAGACAGCCAACTTCAATGTAGAGTCCCTTTTAACAGCACTTCAAAAGTAGAACTTTACGCCAATGAAAATGGTCAACCAACTGGACAATGAGTGCATTACGCCTCTAGAGAGCCAAATAACACTCCAAGAATGTAAAATTAATGTTAAACATGATGAAAGTTTCTGGAAAACTTAAAACCAAAACCAACTGTTGAAATAAAGAAGTTGAGATAAACTTACACACATTCCTCATAATTTGCTAAACACTTTTATTTAATCATGGTGGATTCATATTACCTTTAATCCTCTTCGACCGCTAACTGTATTAACCTGAAACGAAAAAAAAAATTATTATAACAAACCAATATACCCTTTGAGAGTAATGAATTCAGCCTTGTACTCACTTGACTTATGAACAATAATAGAAAACAAGAAAGTCAATAATTATATAATAAGACTTAACGTGTATAAGATCTCTACAGCAAAAATATGCAATCTTCTTAACTTTTCTAACACCAGATGATGCTTTACCATACTCCATTATTTTTTAATTCTATATAAAGTACTAAAACTTCTTTTAATTACTTAAATATAAAGTTCTCTCTAAAAGTATAAATCATCACAATGAATTATGAATTTAATTGATCTTCTTTCTTTTGCTATCTAGTACTATGAACTGAAAGACAAATCAAATGTAACAATCACTCTTGTCCCATGCCCCTACACCCACTCGGGTCTAAACAAATACCTCATTTTACGAACATTACATTCCCAAACAAAAAGAACTGGAGAGGGTGTAAGAGAATCTTGAGCTCCCATTAAACCACACCTTTGCACCATTGTGTGTTGATTTCCCATAGCCTTTTGTTTAAAACAAATCAAATAAATAAGCAATTGTATCCCAAATCTTCTTGCTCCAATTCACATGGCACACTCAACTGAAACTCAAAAAGGAAATTAGATCAACAAAATAATATTTTCATGATCATATTTGGCACACTTTTTATATAAAATGAAACATAGGTATATAAAAAAGGTGTTTCGAGTAAATCAAACCAGGCATGAATCGACCCGTACTACCAACCCTGTTCTGACCTATTACCCATATTGGGCCAATTTAAACTTGTTCGCAACCCATTTTGACTCGAACCATATAAACCCATGACCCAAATAGCGTCCATCTGGCCACCTGTACCAAAAGTAAGAATTTTGAGATTACCTAGAACTTCTTGAGCAGTGAGACGCAATTTTGGGTCTGGATTTAGCATCTTTTTAACAAGATCCTTTGCACTATCAGATACTTTGGGCCAACGACCCGTTTTAAAATCTACAACGGATCGAATGATTGCCTGTGCAACTCTTTGCTCAGTTTCTTCAGTAAAAACATAACATATTATGATACATATAAATATCCATCTACCTAAACGTTGATGAAGGTGCTTGAACATATAATAGTTATAAATCGAAAAATGAACAAATATAGGAATCAAGTGGACCAAAAACAATGCTATTCGTATTCTAAAGCGGTTAAAGATTGTATGTTGCTAATAAAAGGAATCTTGAATTTTGGGATGAATTTAGTACTCTTTTCAACTGAATAATTAATCCACAGGTGACACTTATAACACATTTACGTAGACAGCTTATTTAGGTTTATAATATATCCCTAATGGGTCAAGTGGAAAAATATAAAAAACTTGGTTAAAAATCAAAATCTACTGAAACTGAGGCAGTGAGCACAAGTGTGTTGAAATAAATAAATAAATAAATAATGATTAGTATTTTAATAACAAAATATTTGTGTTCATGTTTACTTTATTAACAATTCTTAAAAGAAAGGAATGAAATATGGATCAATCAAACACGGACTTTTGATATGCATAGATAGCCACTCGTTCCGACCCGAACCCGTTTCCACCATTTACCCAACCCGTTTACCTATAAAAGGGTTGATTTGGGTTATATTTATCCCTAAGGGTCAAACAAGAAAGCTATAAAAACAGGGTTATAAATTGGAATGTGTCAAACAAGACCTGAAGAATGTCTTTATTAAAATGAGTTTATGTAATCAAATTTATGATATTAATTATTAATAAGAAAGGGATGAAAAATGGGAGACCCCAACCCAACCGACCTTGTTTTGATCCTATTAACAGCTCCTTGTTCTAAACTGAACCCATTTCAACAGGTTACCTTACCCGCATGATCCATCCATTTTGCACCTGTAATTTAACGTAAAGAATATAAAAAATCAACCTGCCCAAAATGGTGGGACACCACAAAGCAATATGTATAGGATTACTCCAGCACTCCATACATCAACTTCTGGACCATAATTTCTTTTTAGAACCTCGGAAACCACGTAGTATGGACTGCCTATAATGTCATTAAATCTTTCACCTGCAGAAATGTTAAAGGAACAAAATTTCCACTTGATGTAAATGTCTTATGAATAAAACAATCGATCATGTGAATATGCCATTAGTTACAATCATGTTTACCTGGCTTGAAGAAAACAGATAACCCAAAATCAATGGCCTTCAAGGCTGCTGTTTCTTTCTTGTTTACAAACAAAAAGTTTTCGGGGTTTAGATCACGATGCATAACACCATGCTTGTGGCACATCTGAAATAAGAAAAAAAACCCAATTAAAAACATTATAGTATACACATAGCAAAGAGAAGAAATACTGAACAAAGAAACAACAAGATCTTTTATCATTGGAAAACTGGAGAAAAAAAAGGTCTTAACATGATCAATAAGACAATGCTCAAAGAGGGACAAAATAAATGTTGGCTTTTGCAAAACAATTAAGTGAACTTATCATATTCAGAACGCCCAATTATGATAAGTTCACTCGAATTCGTTAGTTTCATAATCTAATATTTATGTATTAATCACTATCAACAACAATCAATAAAATTTATAGCATAATTAACTTTACATAAAGAAATATAACTAAGGTTGAAGATAAAACTGAATCAACTTCTAAAAATTACAACTTTGAACAAATTTAGTTCATCAAAGCAAATATAAAAGGTTTATTCCATAATTATGAAGTGGTACAAATCAAGAAAGTAAAAAAGTAGTAAGCTTCGATTATGAACTACAACTAAAAATGAAAAGGAGATAAACAAACAAACATACCTACTGAAATCTCACACAACAAGCATAAATAGTGAGATGATGATAATGAGGATAGAGAGGCTACATCTAAAAGTACAAAAGCTCAGTGAAACCTTTTTTTCCCGATGAACTTTATTCCTTAAGAGTGTGAACTTTTG
This sequence comes from Flaveria linearis, assembly GCA_024085815.1. Lineage (NCBI taxonomy): Eukaryota > Viridiplantae > Streptophyta > Magnoliopsida > Asterales > Asteraceae > Flaveria > Flaveria linearis. The sequence goes on from CM044012.1 coordinate 66,853,162, forward strand.
TCCGCGCACTCACGCATCTCTTCTAGTGGCTCCTTCTTGCGTTCGGCCTAAAAGAGAACCATGTAGGCTCTTAACCACTCCCACCACGCCTAGATTTACGATCACATAGCCGTGTACTTTGGATTTAATCCAAGTCTTCAGCGCATTCTGCAAATACACGCCATTGTAATGAAACTCTCGTAGTACTTTTGGAGTAGAGTTCTCTCAAAATCATAGAGGATCACACGACTATGTATACGAAAACTTACACACGCATGTGTTTTCATACTCAATTTCCTTAGATTGCTGGAATTCACACGCTTATAGCACACTTAGAGGCGTGTAATTTGATCTTCGTATTTTCTTTACTTTTTCCTCAAAGTTCTTCATTATCTGTTCCTTTTTAACATTTTGCAGGGATTAAGGCCTGCAGTTCAAACATAAAGCTTTTAATCACCGATAAAAACCACAAAAAACAAGATTATTTAGCATAAAAACATGTAAAATTAAGAGCAGATCATATATAAGATGCTTAACTAATCTGATTGTTTTGAACAGAAAATGATTAAAAATGTTATATAAGTTTAAGTGCAGAGATATAAGTTTAGAAATTAATAAAAACCGAATAGTGCTAGAGAAATTTTTTTTCTTCATAAATTTGATGTTCCTACACTTGTAAGTTGCAAACATAAAAACATGTGTTTGACCTTTAATGTGATTATAGACAACTTTTTGTTATGATCACATGATCATTTGAATCTGCATTTATGCGTTCACAAGTAAAGTTGCCTTTTAACTCTACCATTGCAAGGCATCAAACAAAAGTATGGAAACTTTTTCAAAATGTGAAACAGAAGATATCCAACACATTCACATGTGATTCGGTCCCCTCTTCGATTGTTACACGCGATATCAAAAATATAAATAATCATACTTCTAAAGTAAATTGATTTTGGGTGTTTCAGACGCTTTAAACAACTTTCGACCATTTTCACATATTCATGGTATCTACCCGAATTGACCCACTCATAAGTATATGGGTCGAAACTCGAAAGTGATACCTCTACAAAACTCCTAATTTCAAAAGAGTCTAAACAGGGTTTATCATATTCAAGTGATTTGCAGTCTACAAATGTATTTAACGAACTCGAATCTATATTTAATAAAATGGAATTAGTACCTAAAGTAATGGCAATGGAGGACAATGAAGACTACCCATCCTGCTGTTGTTGCAGTACCTCTTGTTGCTCTGATTGTACTTGTTGTTTGTGTTCACCGCCTTGCGAATTCCGTATAATATCTTGTAATCTCGGTCTTAAACCTTCATTCAACACCTTCTGATATTCCAATGTATCTCCATTAGATTTCTTCACCTCCACCAACTGAAAAGATGAAGTGAGTTCAAATATCTCAGCATTAATCGACAAAATTCCCTTCTTACCCTCCTTTATTGCCTCCAGTTTCAACAACCATGCTTCTCTTTTACTCACTTTTATCCCCAAACAGTTACCAACTTCTTCCAGTTTAGTAATGATACCGAAGCCCGTTTCCAAATGGTAAATCTTGCTTCTGTTTTATGTTTAGGTTCTTCAAACAATGTTGTCAAATCAAATCCTGGTGACAGTGAAATAATATCAAATGCATTCATGTTTGGAGGTTTCATTAAATCTTGATTTTCTGCAACATGTGTACTGTGGGATCCTGAGGCTTTGTTAGAACTTGGTTGTTTGGATATTTTTCCATGTTTAAACCATGGATTTTCCTTTATTTTAGGAATTGTGATTCTGTTCACAGGATTTGGAGCCAGTATTCTTGAAATCAACTTTCACACCTCGGGTTGAAGAACCAATTGGAAATCTAAACTCTGATCTCCCCATTTTTCTGTACATTTCTACTAAATTTGAATCATGAAATGGAAGATAACCTGCTAATAAAACATACTTATCATAACTTCATAAAAAATATAAACTTTTCACCTGAATAACTCAACAATGGTGCGTGTGACACCTGCAGCAGCTCATTTAGTATAATGTCCTCTAGCAACAATTCCAGTAATGAGACCTCAAGAGCTTGGTAAATACAATCTCAATCCAAACCTAGATGTCTTCACAGTGTACATAACTAAGAAACTAATCAATTGACAAAAAGCTAAAATGTGGAGTTATTCACCAATAGAATTCAAATCAATAATTACTAAATACACATATAATAATCAAGCACAAGTAATCAAACCAAAGGCATGTGAAACTAAAGCAACTACGCAATCAATCATCGACCCAAAAATGAAAACCCCAACTAAATTAATTGGACACAATTGTAGAAACAGATACTTGAGCACAAAATTGATATGATCTGATGAAAACGAAAAAGAAAAAACTGAATTAGAAACATAAATGAAAACCAAACCTTGTAAGAAGAAATTAATCAAGAGGTTGCGATTGTTCAGAGTAAGATCTGTAGGTGAAACAAGTAGCCGGCTGTGATTTTGAAGAGTAGTGAAAATCAAGAAACGTAAGTCGGGAATCGAAACTAATGTAACAAGGAAAGAGCAACATAACCTTGAAATCGACACTGACGATTGCTATTGTGGCTGAGCGTCAACCGACTGTGATTTAGATTGGTACCAGAAATGCTCATTATCGAAGGAACGCAACATTTAATCAAGGAAGGGGGAAACGCCGGCGGTCCCCCTACTGGTGCTTCAATGAGGGGTAACGCCCACCGGTGGTTCAATGACGGGTAACGGTTGAAAGAGGAGAAGTCGACGGCGAGGAGATGCAGCTGAACGGGCGCGTCTTACGATAATGGTGAAATTACAATTGTGGTCATCCTTTATGTATTATAAAGGAGTACAGATATATATATATATATATATATATATATATATATATATATATATATATATATATATATATATATAGGGTAATGTTCCTTTATATATAGGGTATTATAAAGGAGTACATATATATATATATATATATATATATATATATATAAAGGAGTACAGATATATATATATATATATATATATATATATATATGGTAATGTTCCTTTGTTAACCCTTTTTTATTGCGATAACCCGTTAACCCTGATGTAACGAACACTTACACCACTGTAACTAACATTTACATCGTGTTACACCACTGATTTAACGATTTTCCCTCCATTTTTAAAAACTCCACCATTTTTTATAACGTTTTTAACTTTTTTGTATGACGTTATTTTTTTAAACAAATTACACCGTTAAATAGATCATTTTAATATCTTTAATTTGAGTGTAGTCTTGCTATATTTTTTTTAAAAAAATTTAACGTTCGTTTTGCACCACTAGTTTTACCACTGTAACTCTAAGTTACAATGGTGACGTGGCTTGATGTGGACCACTAGTTGGGTTAATGGGTTATCGCAATAAACAAGGGTTAACATTTGATCCCTTCCCTATATATATATATATATATATATATTATATATATATATATATATATATATATATTATATATATATATATATATATATATATATATTATATGAATGGGTTCATATGTTAACCCTTACTAATTGTGAGAATCAATTAACCTTTTCAACCAATAGTAATCTGCCACGTCACCTATTTTTTTCCAAAGTAGAAGGGCATTCTTGTCATTTTACCTCTTACACCCTATTTCTTAGATACGGCAAAGTTAGTGTACTTTATTATTTTTTAAATCATTTTCTCTCTCTTATAGTAACATCAAGATTATATTATTCTTTCTCTATTTCTTAAACCCACATAAAAATCTGAATAACTTCTCATCTCTCTCTCTCTTCAATGTTTAAAATCCCCCATGAATCAAAACCAAACAAAAAAATCAAAGATGGTGAATGGAAAATCAACAAAAATGTAATCGTTCAACACCTCCCTTTCGCACATCAAACAACACCAGACCACCTTCTTTCACCCGAAACACAACACCTCCCTACTCATGTGATGGAGACGATGGTTGTAGATCCATGAGCACAAGCTTCGGTAAGCAAATGGGTGTTGATTGCAACATTAAAAACATTATGTTCGAACACCACCCTTCCCTTCTAGATATGGGTTCAGATAAGGGTTCATATTATGGTCCAGATCTGGGTTCATCAACCATCTAAGATTGTATGTTAGGTTCAATCTAGTAGGCCAAACCAACATCATGTATATGTATGTTCCTGTATTATATTGTGTTAATCTTGATGTCTTGTATTATATTGTATTTTTAGTGGTGTTTTTTTGTTATAGTGGTGTGTATATAGATATTTTGACTTAATTTTTTTTTACAATAGTATAATTACAGTGATGTTTTTTTGTTACAGTGTTGCAATTTAGTTAATATGGCTTAGTTACAATGTTGAAATTTCTTTGTGGAGGTATAGTTCGTGGTTTAATGTTGTTTGGTTGTTAGTTTCTGAAATCATGGAGGAGGAGTTACATGGTTTAATATCGTTTGTTTTACATATGAGTTACCGAAGCTATTGGTTTACATCAATTTACATTAGTTTACATTGGTTTATATTGGTGTAATGTCGTTTGGTTGTTGTAATTATATTGTTACTGTTAGTTGAAGTGGTGTAATATTGGGTATTTAACATTGTAAGTTGATGTTTTCGTTACAACTTTGCTAAATGAAACTTCTTTTTTTATTTTTTGTTATTTTCATATCTGAGTACATTAATCATATTTCTAATTTTCTATATTATATATATATATAGGGTAAGGTTCCTTTGTTAATCCTTGTTTATTGCGATAACCCGTTAACCCTAATGTACGAACACTTACACCACTGTAACTAACATTTACATCGCGTTACACCACTGATGTAACGATTTTCCCTCCATTTTTAAAAAACTCCACCATTTTTTTATAACGTTTTTAACTTTTTTGTATGACGTTATTTTTTAAACAAATTACACCATTAAATAGATCGTTTTAATATCTTTAATTTGAGTATAGTCTTGCTATATTTTTTTTAAAAAATTTTAACGTTCGTTTTGGACCACTAGTTTTACCATTGTAACTCTAAGTTACAATGGTGACGTGGCTTGCTGTGAACCACTAGTTGGGTTAATGGGTTATCGCAATAAACAAGGGTTAACATTTGATCCCTTCCCTATATATATATATATATATATGTGTGTGTGTGTGTGTGTGTGTGTTGTGTGTGTGTGTGTGTGTATACATACATACATACATACATACATACATACATACATACATATATATATATATATATGTATATGTATATATGTATGTATACATATACATATATATATGTATGTATGTATGTATGTATGTATATGTATACATACATATATATATATATATACATATATATATATAGGATCAGGATCATTACAGAACCATTTTTATTTTTAGAACCAAAAGTACCATTGATTTACATAAATGTAAATTATAAACCATTGATTTACATAAATGTAAGTTAAACCTGGTGATATTTAGTTGTTTTTTATAGTTATTGTTCATGTCTGATATACACATATGTAAAACAGGTCAAGTATTATTAGACTTAATATACATTTATGTAAATCAATGGTTCTGTAGTTCTGAAAATAAAAGTGGTTCTGTAATGATCCTAATCCTATATATATATATTTAAATAATAATTCTTTTCTAAATGCACGTGTATGTATATGTTGCGTATAAGGTCATGTTACCAATTAAAGTTGTGTCACTAAAGTAACATCCCTATGGTTAAGTGGCAGTTTTTTAATAAACAGATTAAATGTTGGAATTGTATAATACTGTTTGTGATTATTTGTTTTAAAAAATCTATTAAATATTGTTGTTTACGATAACCTACTAAGGTTGTTACTCTCTAGAGAGAGCATGCCATTATCTTTTCTGGACATCCCTTAATATATACGCATTTTTTGAATTTTTAGAACGACAACGATTTTATAGACTTTAAAGTTATATAATACAAAAAACTTGGGACAATTAGTAATTTCTTTTTTATTTAAGACATCATATGAAAAGTCATAGTGTATTTTTGTTTCTCACTCTAGATTTCTTTTATATTTATCATTTTTATAAGAGTTTTCACTTTTAACATATTTGTCTTAATTGATAAAATTTTTAATTTTAATATATTTGTTTTAATTAATATCAATGCCCTATCAAATAGTATATATTCTTTAATAGTGTCATAACGATATATAACGAATCGTCAACGTATGTTTATAATATCAACTATAATTGTGACGTGTCTATGTTATTAAAATCACCAAAACCAAAATAATTAACCCAAAAAACTATAATTGTGACATTCTTGTATACGTTTAAAACCAAACCGCAACAAAGCACGGGTCTAATCCGCTAGAAATGCATGTGTTTTACCATTCGATGTTATTATTAGAAGTTAAACATGCATATGTTGTTAATATGACAACATATGATTAACTGGCTTAACATTTAAATCCAACGATGGGTTTGGTACCACTACACATGTACTATAGCCCATAGGTAATACAATATTAACATACTAATTAAGTGGAATCATTTACCAAACATTGTGTATCAACCTCATCGTGTACCTTCTCCAAGATATGAAGCAAGAATATACGATGCTAAACAAACTCCTAGACGAAGAAATCCTTCGGTGATGGCAAAGATGACCACCATGTCTAAGTACCTAAGATTCTGCACAAAACAAACAAAAAGACCAGTGCCGACTAACCACAAAAAAAAGGAATAATCATAAAGACAATATATAAGAAATGTGTTAGAGAAGATGTTAGATCTAGATTGTATAGGGCTAGATCAATTTTGTATAGGCTTAGTACTTGAAAATCAAGTCTTGTAATTAATACTTGTAACAGTCAATATATATATATATATATATATATATATATATATATATATATATATATATATATATATATATGTGTGTGTGTGTGTGCTTTGAATCTATAGGATAACCCCATATATATGTGTGTTGATTTGTGACTTGACAGGGAAAAACAATATACTTGGATGGATTCATGGAATTGACCAAGTGTAAGAAACATCTACGGATGAACAATTTTGTTAATCCGTAGATATGTTTCTTACAAGACCAAATGACCAAGTGAATGTTCCTGCGGATGATCAAGTAGCATGAAGTGAAGACTCCTACGGAAGAAGGATTTTCTACGGAAGAACAAATCTTCTACTGAAGACCAAGTCACCTATGGAAGAACAAAAGTTCTGCGGACGACAAAGCTTCTGCGGAAGATCATTATACTTGTGCGATTGCAACTATCAAGAAGTCAAACAAGTCAACACAATCAATAACAAATCCCGAGAGATCTGGTGTTTCCTTAGCCGACTCAAATCATCTATAAATATGAGTCCTAGGTTTCACATCTCGCAGAACACAATCAATCATTATTACGGCTGTCAAGAGTTCATTGTGCAACCCTAACCGCCGTCACATCAACATCAAACATCATTTGATTCACAGAATTCGATTGTTCATAGTCATTCATTATTATTCTTTTGTAATCATTACATTATAGTTAATGAAATACATTTGAATTATTATTGATTTCTCATTTATTGTGTTTCTGTGGTTGTGTTCATCATTAATTATTAAAAAACAATTAAACGTCAAGTAGTGATAATTCCGCGATCATTAAATTGATTTATTTTAATACTGATAATTCCTGAATTGCGATCCTTGGATTCACAGGTGGTATCAGAGCATTGGTGCTCATTGATTTAGATCAATTGATCTATCAGTGTTAAAATTGTTTAATTGATTTTCAAACAATTAAATCAACGACTCGTTGTTCAGCAAGCACTGTCTCATTGCTTGTTTGATTTAGATCTATATTCAAATCAATTGAATACTAGATCTGGGTCTTTGATAGATTTATCAATTTTAGCATTTAAGTTTTGATTAATTCGTTTGCATTAAACATGAGTACTTTCGGTGGAGGATCGTATCAACCGCCAAAGTTGGAAACTAAAGCTGATTTTAAATCCTGAAAGATCAAGTTCAGGAATCATGTGAACTACACAGATTCTGACTTGTGGGAGTCCATCACACAAGGTCCTTATATTCCACCCACTCTTGGGCCGGATTATAATGACAAAAATCAGCCAATCAGCACTAAAGACCTGCCACCTGATGATGTCAAGAAGGTCAAAGTCGATATTAAAGCATACAGCTTGCTTAGTATGGCTTTACCAGAAGAAATCTTGATCAGGTGTGAAAACTACAAGACGGCAAATTCCCTGTGGAAGATACTCCACACTCTCTGTGAAGGAAGTGATGAGATCCAAAGCATAAGGAAAGACACCCTTAGATCACAATATGAAACTTTTCATCAGATTGAGGGTGAATCAATTCCTCAGCAACTCCATAGATTTATGCAACTTGTTACTGAGATGAACATCTTGGAGTTAAAATATACTACTGAGGAATTAAACAAGAAGATGCTCCATACTTTGCCTGAAAGTTGGAAGCAAACTGTCTCCATGTTCAAGAATACAATAGATCTCAAGACAACAGGTCTGGATACATTGGTTGCTAAGGTAGAAGCTCTTGAACTGGATGAACAATCAAGAAATAAGAGTGTGAGAACCCATGTCTCACCATATCACTTCAAGGAAACCAAAAATGCTGGAAGTGCATTTATCTCAAACAATAAAAGTGATAACTCTTGTACTTTGAGTGATGATGAAGAGGAAGTTAGTTTCTATGCATCCAAACCCACTAACAAATCATCTCAAAATAAAAATCAAAAGGAAAAGGGAAGATCTGAAGAGAAAAGGGAAGCATCAGCAACTGCAAATTCTTCTCAACATAACAAACAATCAGAACCAATAACTGTCATATTGGATTCTGAAGAACAAAAAGCAGCATTTGCAGCTTTTAGTTCTAGCTTTCAAGCATATCTTGGAAGTTCACTCACATCAGCAAACATCTGCCAGCAAGATTTGGAGGAACTCCCTCCTGATGTAGTAGAAGAGATGGATCTACAATGGCAGATGGCAATGATTGCTTACAGAGCTAAGCAATATCTGCGGAGAAATAAAAATCTGGCTGCAGCAAGCAAAACATCAAAGATTGGTGTTGATAAATCAAAAGTCAGATGCTTTAAGTGCAATCTCTATGGTCACTTCTCTAGAGAATGCAACCAACAATCATCTTCACAGTATCAGCATCAGCAGCAACAAAATCAGCAGCAACAACAATATCAGAATCAGCAATCAACCTCTCAAAGATCTCTGTATAGACAACCTCAGCTAACATCCCCACCAGCCACAAATACATCAGCAGGGCCAAGCAATTCTAAGGAGACTGGGCTGATCATCCTTCAAGATGGCACATGTGACTGGAGTTTGTATGAGAAGGAGTGTGATAGAGGAGAATCAAGCATTGATGGCACATATGGAAAACAAAGTTCCTCCTATGGCCAGAGAGGTAAAAGACAGGTTATGTTCATCATCCTGTGTTGAGGAAGTTGAACGATATAGAGTCCATGCTCAACAATTGGCTGATAAAGTAAAGGAAACTATGATTTTAAATGAATCACACTTAAGAGAACAAAATTATATCAAATCAAAATAAGTTCTTTACAAAAGGATTTAGAAAAATATGTTTCTGAAAAATACAGCCTAAAAGCCCAAGTTGAGCATCTGACCACTTCCTTAACAAAATCCATGGCTGATCATGCATCAACTGAAGTGAAACTTCAGAAGTTTCAATTATCATCTCTACAATATGAGAAGTTGTTAAACTCTCATATTGAATCAAAGAACAGGTCCGGGTTGGGTTATAATGCTGTTACACCACCTATTAATGATAACTACACACCTTTACCTGAAACAATTACTAACAATTTGTCAAAACATTTTGTGCAAAGCACCAAAATTGACATAAACAACAGTCATGAAACTGAGATAAGTGAAACTGAATCTACGGAATCTGAATCACTTAAACATAATGAATCAGATTTTGATAAGTATGATGACTTGGATGATTCTGATGAACATGATACTGATCAACTGAACATTGGTAAGAATGTTCAAGTTGAAACTGGTCTTCCGCGGGTACTTGAAGAATCAAAGCTGCAGTATCCTCCAAAGCAACGGAACATGCTGAAGACTATCTGCAAGAGGATTGCTGAATTGAATGAAGGACTTCAAGAACTGAACCTTCACAAAGTAGATAGCTGCGGATCAAGTGCTGAGATACCTTTGTCTTTAGAGAAAGGTAAGAAACAACAAACTTCAACAAAGCAAAAAAAAATTCAAGTGTTGAAGATCAGCGGAACAAGAAATCTGAAGAATCCGTAGAACATCTGCGGAAGGCAAAAGTTACCAAGTCCGTAGATCTTCTGCGCGGAAGATAAAAATTACTGAATCCGCAGAAAAGCAACGGAAGAGAGAAGCTGATTCTGCGGACGAGGTAAAAAGAGAGACCAACACATATGCAAAGAAAAAGGTGAATCTCAAGCAACAAATGGTAGCCAAAGGCAAACAAGCAACAGCTGATGATGCTCCAAACAAAACAAGAAGAAATCAACTGATGCTTCAGCCAGTGAGAAAAAACACAGTAAAAAGAAGGATGAATCTGAAGAAAGTTCAGAAAATATTATAAATGGTGTGATATGAAGAATCACAATACTAATGAATGCTATTTCAGCAGCTATTGTTCCATTTGCAATATGAACAATCACATGACTGCTGATTGTTACTTCAACAAACACTGTGCCATATGTGACAAAAATAACCATTCCACTCAGGAATGTTATTTTAATAAGAAGAACAAGAAAAAGAGCAAAAAGAAGTCACAAGATACATCATCTGAATCAGATTCTCAATCCTCAGAAAGTGACAAAGAGACAAAGATTCAGAAAGAACAACAAAAGTCAAAGAAAAGATCCTCTGCTGCGGACAAGACTTTGAAGAAAAAAGCACCAATACAGTCTAAGACACCTCATAAAAAGGTGGATTTGTCAGATAAACAAACTGAAGCAGCTGATGGTTTCTTTGATAACTTTGCAAAAGGAACTCCTGTGTCTCAATCAAAGCTGAAAGATGAAGAAACTTTCAAATCTACAGGATCCTCTCCAAAGTTAAAATACCAACCAAAACAAGTTACTTTGAAGAAAGAATCAGAGAAGCATGAAGACATCCAGAAACCTGACTCATCTTCAACAGAATCATCCTCACAACCATCAAATCAAAAAGAAACAACTAATAATGAAACTTCAAGATTAATTCATGAAGGAGTAACTATTGTTGACACATCTAGCAAATCCAAGACAATTAAGCCTTGGATTGTCAACCCTAACTAATTTCTTTTTGTTTGCAGGAACAATCATGGAGAGCTGACAACAAGTGGTATGTTGACAGTGGTTGTTCCAGACATATGACAGGAAACTGTGCACTTCTCCATGAATTCAAACATAAACATGCCTCTTATGTGGCATTTGGTAGGGATAAGAAGGGAGGTAAAATTGTTGGTGAAGGAATGGTAACTAATGGTGTTTTAACATTTGAAAAAGTAAATTACTGTGAAAATTTGCAGTATAATTTACTTAGTGTTTCCCAAATTTGTGATCAAAATTACTTAACACTATTTGATAACACTAACTGTTACATTCTTAAGCCAGGTTTTACAGTTCCAGCAGACTGGATCCTTCTCAAAGCATCAAGAAAAGGCAACACATATATTTTGGATATGAACAACACAACACTCACTAATCATGAGACATGCCTGCTGTCTAAATCTTCAGAAGATGAATCTCAACTGTGGCATAGAAGGCTTGTCCATTCCAACATGAAGAACATGAATAAATTGGTGAAAAATGACTTAGTCATTGGATTAACAAAGAAAGAATTTCACTGCTCTAATCATTGTTCTTCTGTTATAAAGGAAAACAACACCGAGTGTCTCATAAATCCAAAACAATTAACACTAACACTACACCACTCAAATTGCTTCACATGGACCTTTTTGGTCCAACCAATGTGCTGAGCATTGGAAAAAGGCAATATTGTTTGGTGATAGTAGATGATTTCACTAGATTCACATGGGTCTTCTTTTAAAACATAAGAGTGAAACATCTGAAACATTAATGGACTTTGTGATCAAGATTGAGAATCAACTTGATTTAAAAGTTAAAATTTTTAGGAGTAATAATGGAACTAAGTTTGTTAATGCTGATCTGGATTATTTTTGCAGGAATAAAGGAATAGCAAGACAATTCAGTGCACCAAGAACTCCACAACAAAATGGAGTGGCTGAAAGGAGAAATAGAACACTCATAGAAGTAGCCAGAACAATGCTAGCTGATTCTCAGTTGCCCATTACTTTCTGGGCAGAAGCTGTGAATACAGCTTGCAATGTTCAAAATAGAACTTTGATAGTCAAAGAACATAATAAAACATCTTATGAACTCTTATTTAAAAGGAAACCTTTTATAGGATATCTTAGAGCTTTTGGGTGTCATGTGTCTGTTTTAAATACTAAAGAACAATTGAGAAAATTTTCTGAAAAAGCCTATGATGGTTTCTTTGTTGGATATTCATCCACTTCTAAATCATATAGGGTCTATATTCCAGAACATAACATAGTTGAAGAGACTCCCAATGTTTCTTTTGATGAATCCATGTTTACTACTAATGTAAAAGGATCATCTTGGTTATTTGATATAGATGCATTAACGGAATCATTTAACACTGGTTATCTGATCAATGCAGGTGCTGCGGATACATGCTATTCATTTGTACCTCCAAGTTTGAATGAAGTGCCCCTGACAGCTGATCCACCAAGGGTACAACTTTCAACTGCACCTCAACAAGAATCAAGTCAGCAGCATGAAGTTACATCAGTAAATGCATCCGCAGATGCATCAGCATCCGCAGATGTAAGTCCTGCCTCAGCTGCTGAACTAAGAGATAAAGAGGAAGGGTTAAATCAACACACCATGCCTGCAACACAACAATGTTCATCCATGAATGGTAATGCATCTTCTACGGAAGTACAAAATACGTCCGTAGATGCTGCAATTACTCCTGCGGACGAACAAAATGCTGCTTCCGTAGAACTTCCTGCGGAAGGAGACAACCCAGCAGCAACTCATACACAAGCTGATCAAAATGAACATGAGCCTTTTGATTATTTCATAAATTCAGCTTCTCAGCTGACTCCATCTGCTTCAATGGGTTTCTCAAACTTGGAATCCACAGTTCCAGTTGATGCTGTCTCAACAAGCAGAATCCACAAGGCTCATCCAACAGACAATATCATTGGAGATCTGAATACAAGAACTACAAGGAACAAAGGAGGTGTGGCAAACATTTGTTTGTTCACCTGCTTCTTGTCCCAAATAGTTCCTGCAAACATTACCGCTGCATTAAAAGACAACAGCTGGATTGAGGCTATGCAAGAAGAGCTACAACAATTCAGAAAACAAAAAGTGTGGACTCTTGTAGACTTGCCTACGGGTCAACACCCAATTAGAACAAGGTGGTTATTCAAAAACAAGCTGGATGACAGAGGTATCATTGTGAGAATAAGGCTAGGCTCATTGCTCAAGGATATACCCAGGAAGAGGGAATAGACTATGATGAAGTCTTTGCACCAGTTGCAAGGATTGAAGCTATAAGGGTTTTCCTAGCCTATGCCTCCTTCAAGAAGTTCACAGTCTATCAAATGGATGTGAAGTGTGCTTTCCTCTATGGAAAAATTGATGAAGAAGTCTATGTTGCTCAACCCCCTGGATTTGAAGACCCTGATTATCCACATAGAGTATACAAGCTTGATAAAGCTTTGTATGGTCTTCATCAAGCACCCAGAAAGTGGAATGACACACTATCATCATTTCTGCTAAGAATGGCTACAAGAGAGGAACAATTGATCAGACACTCTTCCTCAAACATGAACATCAAGATCTTTTGGTGGTTCAAATATATGTTGATAACATAATATTTGGATCAACCAACAAGAAGCTGTGCCAAAGCTTTGAAGACTTGATGAAATCTGAATTTCAGATGAGCTCCATAGGAGAATTGACTTTCTTCCTTGGCTTACAAGTTCATCAGAAACCAGATGACATTTTCATCAATCAAGAAAAGTACATTCATCAAATTTTGAAGAAGTACAATCTTGCTGATTCCACTTCATGCAAGACACCAGCATCAACAATAGACAAGATTGTGCCTGACCCTGCTGGCAAATCCGTAGATCAAAGATTGTATAGATCAATGATCGGTTCATTAATGTACTTAACTGCCAGTAGACCTGACATCATGTTTGCTGTTTGTGTTTGTGCCAGGTATCAATCAGACCCAAAGGAGTCACATCTGAATGCTGTAAAGAGGATTTTCAGATATCTGAAAGGCAAACCTGCATTGGGACTTTGGTATCCCAAAGATGGAGATTTTAGCCTCTACTCCTACTCAGATAGTGACTATGGAGGTTGCAACAACAACAGAAAATCCACAACTGGTGGATGTCAGTTTCTAGGACCAAGACTTGTTTCATGGCAGTGCAAGAAGCAAATAAATGTATCTGTATCCACAGCTGAAGCAGAGTACATAGCTGCTTCAGCAGGTTGCTCTCAAGTACTTTGGTTACAGAACCAATTACTTGATTATGGTTACAATTTCCTTCATACACCAATTCATATTGATAATTCAGTTGCTATGTTTATAACTGCTAACCCAGTGCAACATAGTAAAACTAAACATATTGAAATCAGATACCATTTTCTGAGAGATTGCTCTGAAAAGGGTCTCATCAAGTTAGTCAAAGTAGACACAACCAATCAGCTTGCTGATCTGTTCACTAAAGCATTTGATTCTGTTAGATTTAATTTTCTGATAGAATCTTTGGGAATGATTAACTTAGAATAAATCAACAAAAGCATATGACTGACTTTGTGCAGAGTAATCATTAAGGATAACTTAAGTGTCTGATAGAACATCTATACATGCATTATATAAGGGAAATGATAGTAGACTATACTTGGCTATTAAACAAAAACTCAATCTGACTTATATCATATTGATATGTGAGTAGGTTCATCTTGAGTAGAAACAAAGCTAAGAGCATGCCAAACTAAAAGCATGAGGTAACTGTCTGTGAGGATTCCATTTGAAAATCAGGAAGGTATGTTCTCTCCTGATGTGATCAAATCACTTACACAAGCACACTATGTAAAATACCTTATAATTTTCTATCTTTGCAAAGTCATATTCCCTCTGTTTTGTGTGAACAAAGACCTGGGAATGTGATTACCAAGTGTGATCTTCATTCTCCCTCTGTTTTGTGTAAACAAAGACCTGGGTTAAAGTTCACCTCTGTTTTACGAAAGTAAAGACCTGGTGACTATGCAGATCATATTTCAGCTCTAAAAAGGAATCACTTGTGATCCATTGTACATCAAGTCAAAGAGCCTCAACATCAAAGCATTCATGAGACTGTAATATGTCTCAAGATAGAACTTATAACTTAATGTACATAGTCATTAAGTGTGGAATGTAGTGATTTGCCTCACCTACGGAAGACATACTACAATGATAATTGCATGTGGGACTCATGATTGCTACTGATTAACAAACTTCACAACATGATAAATAACATGCCTAGTTGATACAATACTCATGTTTGAATTTAAGTGGATCTATATACTTGCAATCAGGTATGTATTGAATCAACTAATTAACATCAGCAGAAGCCAAGTTATCGTATGATCCCTCTATATATATATATGCATGCATGTAACTGTTTGTCAGATGTTTAATTGTTATCTCAACTGAGTTTCTCTCATTTAGACTGTCATATGCCTGTCATGCCTGTTTACAACTTAAATTTATGATAAATGTAACAGTTTCACATTAATCACAAATTTAGGGGGAGTAGTTCATGCATGAAAAACAATAAAAGCTGACAATTGATCTGAATTACTTTGAAGGAATTGGAACTTGAGCACTAACTTGAATGCAGGATACAGGAAACTTGCTTCCCTGCACTTAATTGCCATGCAAATAAATCAACAATGTCCAACATCAACATGTGATTCTACTCAGTAGATATCATACATTTAAAGTTTTAAAAAAAACTTTTATGTTCCGCAGAAGTTTCAGTAATACCTCTCTTCCGTAGAAGTATTATGTGATTTCTGATTCAGCAGCAAAACAAATGCATTGTTTGAACTTTTACATCCGCAGATATAAGGTTCCGCAGATGTTGACATCCGCAGATGTAAGGTTCCGCAGATGTTGACATCCGCAGATGTCAAGGATCCGCAGATGTTCTACGGAAGAAGTAATGCATGCTAACACGGTATACGGATAGGAATGATTGAGAGTGGGCCCAACATAATTAATAAAAGAACATTATTAATAAAAGAAATTAATATGTTCCCCTATAAATAAGGTTTCTGATATTTTTACAGAGCACTTTTTCACTTTTAACCTAGAAAATAGCCCATTTTCCCTCTTTTTCAAATTTCAAATATCCGTTTCCAAGAACACATCATCAACATTATCCTGTAATAAATTACTGTTATTGCAAAGGTAAATCATGTCTTAAACATCAGTACGAAACTATTTAATCGGTTATTGACATTCAAACGATTCAACTGCATATTTTCTAACTTGATTTTCTTTACAGATGGATAATAGATTCGCCAAAGAACATAATGTGTGCGCGTTCTTAAATGCTGATGATCCGGCGGCGGAAGGATGTCGAGATATCATAAGATATCTCCGACGATCAAGGCTCTTCTACGCCTTGACGGCTGAGCCTGTGATCCATCAGGCACACATAATAGATTTCTGGAACTCAGCACGAGTTGAAGAACAAGATGATGAAGAAGTGATTGTGGCTGAGATTCGGAACAAGCGTCTACGAATCACTGAAAACATCATACGAAGATGCTTGGAACTGGGTGATAGAGAGTTAGGTCACCCCGATGTATTCGAGAATAATACATTGAGAAAATTTTCATTCTGATGGGGTATGATGGTGACTACGAGAAAGGGGAAATCAAAAAGGGTAGGTTGTGCAAACCGTACAGATTCTTGTGCCATACCTACCTGAAATGCATGTCAAACAGAAAGTCAGGACTGGACAGATTCTCCAGGCACATATCATCTGGGATCATCGGGATATTCGAGGGGAGAATCTATAATTACGCCACATACATCTTCAATTGTCTGAGTGAACAAGTCAAACTGCAGAAGAATGACAAGATGTACATGTTCCCGAGATTCCTGCAACTGGTGATCAACTCAGAATTACCAAGGGTGGACAGAGTTGGTAATGTGTTTGTTCAAGCACACTTGAGCAAATCAGTGCTAAACAAGCTGAGTGGAAAGTATCAGGGTGAAGATATGCCAATGTTCGCGCATGTCTTAGATCCCCAAGCAGACCTTCCTCAAGAGTTGGTTTGGGCTGATGAAGCAGAATCATCTGCTGATTCTGCACAAGCATCTCACTCTCCTCTCCAAACACCATCACACCAATCACAATCACAATCACCAACCCAAACTCCACCTCTCCAACATCAAACACCTAGCCAAACACCCCCTTAACAATCTCAATCACCAACAAGCTTGAACACCAAACCAACCTCCCCAATTCATCAACATCAATCACCCCTACTAATATCCTCATCATCCACCAAAAGCAATGAGCCAACATCTCCAGCCAAACAACAATCATCATCAGCTTCTCAGCCTTCATCACATCACACTCAACCTTTCTCTCCACTTCAAGCTCAATCCCCTGTACAACCACCACCAGAATCACCAAAACATTCATCCCCGGAAAGTGCTGGAACTGAACCTTTTGAGATAACTGAGTCCGTACACTCTGTACACTCAGGAGACACAGAGATAGTATCTCAAGCCAACACTGTTCCTATCTCACCCACACACACAGAAGAACATGCTTCATCAGCACATACTGAGCCCATATCTTCATTGAAAGATGAACAAATTGCTGATGAGCATGGGGAAGTACAAGGATCTGCTGAGGATGTCATTGCATACCATGAAGATGATTTAAGTGACAAAGACATTCCTGTCAGCAAAAGCTATTTGGTTGCTGAGTACAACAAGTTAGTACTCAAATCAAATAAGCGAAAAGAAAAAATTCAAGAGCTGAAAGGTGTAATCAAAGAAAAGGATGAAGAGCTGATGGAGAAAAATGCTAGACTAAAAAGGCTGAGAGAAGATGCTCTAAGCAACAATGAAGTCATTGATGCATTATTGAATAGAGAACAAGAATTGGAGGCTTCTTTGAAGACTGAGCAAAATGAGAAAGCTGAACTGATCAAAAGAAAGATACAGAAATAGAAGAGCTGAAAAAGAAGATATCTGATCTGCAAACAAAAGAAGCCCCAAGTACTGATCAACAAAAACAGTCGGGTGAAGATGCTAAGAAAATGATATCATACACCTGGAAAAGAAAATACATGGGAGCAACTCAAAAGAAACATGAAGATGAAAGCTCTCCAAAGAAAGCAAAACTTCCATCCCCTGCACCTACACCTTCAGTAGATGTGTCTACTGTGAAGGTACCATCCACGGATGATGATGACAGTGAGAAAGAGTGGGAGGAACTGACAAGAATTGAGTCCCCCACTGAACAAAAGGGTGGAAAGGCCGATGACCGTCTAACAACAGCTGACATCTTGGAAGAGAGGCCTGATTCTAGCATGTTTATGACCCTCATCAACCATGGTTTTCCATATGACATGGTTGAGAGGATGAACACATCAGAAATGAAGAATGCACTGAAAGAATTTGAGTTTGCAAGGTTTATAATCCCAAACTGTGATTATGAAGCCTTTACAACTTTTCAATCATTGGAGAAGATAAGGAAGGATCTGGGCCACTGTGACACAGCAAAACTTACCAAGTACAATATGACTTGCTGGTTACAGGGCCACAACTACAAATCTCATGAGCTTAAAGGTAGAACTACTGGATAACTTCAAAGGATGATGGAGCATGTAATGAAGGTGGAATTGGAAACAGGTGTGAAATTCAGAACCACAGTTCCTCATCCAACTGATGACAAACAAATCAAACTATCAGTTGATCCAATAACTGTGGAGCCAAAGGATCAGCATAAAGCAAAAAATAAGCTCATTAGGGAACCAAGGGAAGTCATCCCAGGCAAAGTATGGCCCTTGGTACCACTGTTAGAAAAATAACTGATCAGAAGTCCACTCTGATTCAGTTAGTTAATCACCTCACAACTCCCAACTCAGCTGAAGAAAACAAGATCATGGCGTGGAAATATGATCAAGAGTGGGATTGTGTAGTGATCAAGAGGACATCAGGAAGAGTTGAATACTTCCATGATGTGTTTTCAGTTCTCTGCCTTCCTGAGAATGATCTAAAGGACCTGCAAAGCCTTACCATGATAAATTATCCAATACATCCGAGAGGCAGGGACTTCTCAAGCAGAGTGGGTCAACTGAAAACAAGGTTCAAAGATGATGTGCTGATAGGTGCTAAGAGAGATGATGAAGAGCACATAAGAAGAAGTCAAGGACTAAAAAGATACAAGTCCAATGCCTCTGAATTAGTAGATGATGAATTCCTAAAGAGGGTTGGTTACACCAAGAGAACCTCAGCAGCCATCAAGCACATTGAAGGGACTCAATACACACTCCCTATCACTGAATGGGGATATGTAGAGAGGACTAAAGAACTGGTATTGCTGAGAAATGCAGAGAACAAAAGAGCTGAAAAGATCAGGATCTTTGATCCTGTGGAAATCAAGTTGCTTCATCCAAGCTACACTTCCTACCTTTATGACAAATTCTTTCCAAAGCTGAATGATAAAGCAGCTCAAAATGATCTGTTCCTGCATGTTCACATGATACAAGTCATTGACAAACTTCATGCAAAGGCCTACAAACGACGCAGACACAATGCAGGCTTGCTGAAGGGAACAGAGTATGATGAAGTGACAAAACTTCGCCTCTCCGAACAAGATGAACTTGAAGTTGTGAAGAATGACAGAGTCTTGGAGACTCTCACTACAGAGGAGGATGTTCTGGGACTTGGCTTCGAGACTCTAAAGAAGATCAGCAAAATGGAGATCAAATACAAGTATGATGTAACATCCCGTATTTTTTTTATTTTATTTTTATTAGTTAAAAGTTAATTTTATAAATAATCAAGTTTAATATGTTAAATAATAATAATAATAAAAACAATAATAATAATGATAATAACAATAATAATAATAATAATAATAATGATATTATTAAAAATAATAATATTAATAATGATAATAATCATAACAATAATAATAATAAAAATGTTAATTTATAAAAGTTTATTAAATTTGGGTTTAATAAAGTTCAGGGGTGAATAGGTAATTTTTGAAACTTGAAATAAATACTTCCAGCATGAAATAACAACATTATAAACCGCAGGGACCATTTCTGCAAATTCTGAAACCAACCCCCCTTTCCCCGTTTTCCCGGCCACCGCCGGCACCAATTTCGGCCAAACTCCGGCAGCTCTCCACGGCCAAACCACTCGATTTTAACTCGATTAAATTGTCCCGACATTTTCTCGTGAGTGATTCGACCTAATACACCACTGAAATTCAATAATTTCGGTGCTATCTTTACCGAACCCACTCAACCCGATTCCTTCGGCCGACCACCCACTAATCGACCACTAAAAGCTCCACTATGATTAAATTAAACACGCACTCACGATCATTTGATCGTTTATAAATTGATGGTGAATTCAATTCGATCTAAAAAACACTGAAACACCACTGTCGATCATCACCTTCATCATCGACCTGCAACTCAATCGGAACCCCACTTAAACAGCTTATAAACCCAAATTAAAAGAGGGCTTTCGACCCTTAACATAATTCTAAGCTTCCTGTGCAAGCAATTTGGTTTTCATCATCGTTTGATCATCATTCGATTTCGGGTTATATCGCGGCTTGTTCTTCATTGTTCTTATCATCAAATCAATTCGAAACAGGTAATTGAACATACCTATATATTCGATTTTACATAGGGATTAAAAGCCCTAACATTAATTTCATGATTTACATCGATTTGATCTCCAATTTGGATCAAATCGAATTAGGGTTCTTCGGATTTGGGGTAATTTTTGAAAACAGTGTTTAAATTTAATGAAAACCATGTCTTATCGCTGTTCAGAGCCTTGGCTCAGTGGTTTGTCGCGCGTGTGTGTGAGCTTGGGGTCCCGGGTTCGACCCGGGCCAACCCCTTTTTCTTGTTTTATATTTTTTAAAAGCCTATTAAATACAATAAAAATATGGAAAAATTTCTAAAAATTATATAATAAATTTTATTAATTTTCCTTACTTTAAATCTTACAAAATAATTTTCTGTAAAATTATTTTATTTAAAAACTTTAATAGATTTCTATAAAATATTATTTAAAAATAATAAAAATACTTATTTTTATAAAATAAATTCTAAATCAAGTTTAACTATGAAATAATCATGAAAATTGTATAAATATTATTTATAAATATTATAAATAATTATTTCTATAAGATAAACGCTATATTATCTTTAAATATATTTTATAAATTCATAAACTATTTATAAATAAAATTGTGGGTTATTTCTTGTAAAATAAATTTTAACTAAGGATATAGATTAATACCTTATTATTAATCAAAATACTATAATTGTGATTATCCTTATTTGTAATTATCTTTGGATAATTATAAATTATATAGTTAAACCACGTCATTATTATAATTAATTCTAAAAATATTTAAATACAAATATGAAAACCCTTTTAATGGAATCGAAATATATAATAATTGTTTAATAAGTTTAATACTTATTGATAATTATTTATTAATACAAATAGAAATCTTGTAAACATATATACATCCATTTGTGTACGTGTCACGTGTTAAACCAAACCAACCCGAATCTTACCAAATATATTTATTCGCAATAAACACATTTTAAAGACTTAGTTACAATTAATAATAGGTATTGATCGTGCTTGATCGTGCATTGCTTAATTCTTTGAAGTTCTTATTCATATACATTACATCAATCCAAGGTGAGTTTCCGTGGCCCCTTTTTATGCTTTTATAATTGTTTCAATGTTTTCAAAATTGGGGGAAAAGTATGCTCATCCGTTTTCGATGCTGTAAAATCTTACATACAATTTTCATACTTGGAATCGACATGATACTATTCTCATATTCTAATACATACATGGTGTTATTCTACGATTCTTACAACCATTAATTCCGGGTTTGGGAACCAACGGATAGGTATTGGTAGTACTACTGGGTTGACACCCCCACCCTCGACAGATCGGTTTAACTTGTGAGTTACCGACTACAGCTGCCAGCAATCAGGCCATGGGTGAATATATTCCGACGAATTTATATGCATAACTGTCATTAGGTTTGGTTGTCTTAAACACATGTTATGTGGTTTTTGCTTACTGTATGATTCCATATCAAATTCTACACAGCATCAAATGTTTTAAATTTAAACCTGCGGAACTCACCAACATTATGTGTTGACATTTTTGAGCATATCTTTTCAGGAGAACATAATCAAAGAGGATAGCTAGTGCTGGTGCCTTAGCAGAGACCTCAGGCTTTCAATAGATTGCATTTGTATTGTATATCATTTACTGTTATATCTGAACACTGTGTATATGGAATTTTAGAATTATTAAGACTATGATAGTCGTGGAACTGACTAACCACGACACAAGTCACCATTGTGTCGGGCGACGTCATGACACGAGGATTTTGCATGTAATATGTCTCTGTAATTATACCAAGTGTTATGACGATCCCGTCCGTCGCATCCTCGTGTTTCCGCTACAAGCGGGGGTGTGACAGATTGGTATCAGAGCCTTGGTTATAGAGATTTAGGTGGAGAATTCGACCTAGACTATAACCTAAGAACCTTCATATAGAATGCATACTAGGGATTGTGTGCATTTGATTTTACCTAAATGTCTTTCATGATTTGTGTGACACATAGACACCTGTATTCTGGATTTCCTGGCAAAAGGCCCTCGGGCTAAGGCAAGCATATCGCATATATCTCATTACGAGACCTGGTATGCTTACCTGGGGATTTCTGGGATGAGTGATAAACTATGGTCAATACACAGGTCTACAAGGCAAATGGGTCGAATATATTAAGTCTATGAACTTAATATACAGGTATATTCCTATATACCTAATAATCTACAAGTATGTTCCTACATACCTGATTTTATACATGTACACGTGTTATCTAAACATCCCGGGGAAGACATTATTACTCTTAGTCTTTCTCCATGGGATACTTTTATACTAAGAACTTTACGCTTGTATGCGCACAACATCATATTATTAGGGAACTTCGGTGATCACGCGTAGCGTCGATCTCGGATATTGAATCCGACCCTATCATAGTTATGACTGAAATCCTGAAAGTATGACGGATATGCAGTTACCATTAGACTTAATGTGCTTATATGCTTATTTGCTATTACATGCTATTATTGGAATACTGGCTCATGGACATAAGGACATTACATTATTTATGCTTGATGAATTTAGATAATACTATGATGTTAACTTGGGGTAAGTGGAGCTAGAGTGACCATGCAAGGTAAATTACCATTACGGGTGCACACGTAATTATAATTCACCATGCATGAAAAGTCTGGCTAATCTTACCATGAGGTAACGATCATGAGTATCACAAGTTTCTATTCTATACCCTAGGGTGCTAGGGTCATAATTCTAGTAAGTCCTTGTTGAAGGCAATCAAACATTATAAGTCCTTGTTAAAGGCAATCAAACATTATAAGTCCTTGTTGAAGGCAATCAAACATTATCATTTACTCAAGTCCTGTCCTACTTAGAGCCTTCATAGTATTTCCAATTATAATATTGACCTTATGAGAAATATCTCCACTTAGCGTTTCAGTAACTACTGATTAATGCTTAGAATGAAAGTGGAATACATAAATGTAGAAGAGTAATGATACTCTCTACACATACAAAATGTTATTCTTTAAGATTATGCTAAGGATAAACGGATGTCACGTAACTGGTTTAGGCATCGTTCTAGGTATGCCACGGATGTGGTGGGAACGCTGCGGGGAACCCTATATATAAGCATCCTTGGTATACCAAGAATGTGTTTAAACTAGGCTACGTGATGATCCCGATTGACTGAGGCATGGATCGGTTTGGTTGTAAACTATACGTGTACGCTTTATGGATATTGCTACGTCACATTAAACTATTTACACTTTGGAAATGTTTTCTCTACAGTCATCAATTCCCGTGTGGAACCGATGTATAGGTTTGACTGTAACCATTTATAACTGGTAAAACCACCTATACATAAGTGTAGTTGCGGTGGCTCTTATTAAACTTATATTACGTTATACTTTGGAATGATGCTAAGGAAAATTAAGTTGTTATGTAACTAGTTTAAGTATTATTCAAAGTATATCGTGGATGTGGTGGGAACGCTGCGGGGAACCCTATATATAAACATCACCGGTATACTAAGAATATGCTTAAACTAGGCTACGTAATGATCTTGATGGACCGAAGCATGGGTTATTGGAACTGGATGAATAGATTCATATGTGAATCTTTTTTATACTTTGATTCCTATCAAAGCACACACAAATCTTAAATCATAGTCAATGCATTGTGTGTCTAAATCAAATAATTTTCAATATGAGCTTTGAATCGTTATTCGTGGTTTTCAAAGTCTCAGTCTGTGCCTTACCACCCAGTACATACGAGGATGGAAGAGTGGGATGAGTATCTGCTTGATGGAACGCATGTCTTTAACAAATTTGTGGCTGACTTAATGCTGTGATTAGTCGACGTACTCGCTTTGATTACACTCGGAACAACTCATTGTTTTTATGCCAAATCCCTGATTGTCATTTCATGTTGTATAGCTCATATTACATTTCAGGATGTCATCTATCAGCCCTTCTATTACTTCTTCTGAAAACGAATCGAAGCCTGAAAAGATTCTCTTAGCATACCTAGTACAAACATCTTCTAGTAGAAAATCTAACCCTGAGGAGGTGATGCTTGATGCACCAGACTCATTTGAAGAGGAAGAACCCATAGACCCTGTTGTGCACACTTTACCTGCTGTCGCCACAGCACTAAGTGATCCTGTGGAACCTAACCCTGCTGCACCTGTAGTTCCCATAGCATCTACGGTTGCAAGGAATGTCCCCGAGGCAAGACCCCAACAAGTGAACCACGAAGGAGCCGTGAGACGGACGGCTCGAATTAGGAGGTTCCCGGCAAACCGGATTAAGATCTGGCCGCCTGCCGACGAGACCAATTTAAGGGGCAACTATCCCGACCTACCCCGAGTCTCTCTAGTTCCTCCAGCAGTGATGACGACCAGGACTGACGTCACACGGGCACTAATAGAGAAATAACGACTGGAAAAAGTCATCTCTAGTTACTTCGTGCTTTATGTTTAGACTCATCTATGAGTATTTGCTTATTTGGGGTGTTACTTACGCGCTTGAAACCTTGGTACTTATAATGATGAAATGAATATTATTACTTTTGCTTTGTCATTGAGGTACTATCCTGAGAAGTCCATATATTCCCTTCGATTATGAATCGGATGTTCATATCTCATTGTGATATCGAATCATTTCTTGTCTTTGATTTCGTCTTTCTGATTTAAATTATTCAAAATTTGAACACCATCATAACGAATTCTGCTATCTCGAACTTCGATCTTAAGCTCGTAATCATGATTTTGCCGTTGATACACTGATGTAACTTGAAATTTTCCGAATTCCTAATTGATACTAATTTTCCTTTCGTCGTTAAGTTAAACTTCATACCGCTTGCACCGTGGGAAACGCAAGAGTTTTCAAGACAACACATGACTAAGAACACTCGTATCTCCTAAATGATTATACCTCATCAAAGCAGGGGAGATCCCCTTACTTTAATGAATCACTATTGCGATAAATGGTTTTCCATTTGTTTGTTTTGTGAAATTTCATCCTCTAGATTAGGGTGACTTCCTTATCTTGAGGATTGACTTCAATTATTCTCATTGAAATTCACATTTCACAAATGACATGATCTCACCAAAATAGGATCGAAACCCGTATTTTGGTGACAAATATCTACCCTCGATTGTTTGAATTCCATACCTCGATGACTAAATCTCAACTCTTGATCTTCAACTTACCATGGTTGTAATCAAGTAACGAGAAGGATGAAGTAACTTGAAGGATGAACCGATGTTGGTAATTCGACCTACCAAGCCGAACCATGATTCCTGAGCCTGAAAGGAGACCCGATCGTATTAAGTTGATTTGGATTCCAAGCTTGGAGCACTTAAAATTCTTAAATCGATTTCTCTCCTTTTATCCTCATATTTTGACCTAGCTATATGGAAACATTTATTCCTTACTTATCAACTTTCATTTGAGTTATCATCAAAACGTGATTGTGCGATGGTAGCCTTCCTAAACAATCCCTCTGCTGAAGATATTATCAACTTATAAACATGACTTTTTGGTCACGTAAATGTTCTCAGCTGAACTAATGGATTGTTGAACTGCGTATGTAAACAGAAATTACTACCTTGCAAAACATGTTTACAAATACCTTTCCTATTATTCGCGTCACTCCTTGAACCGCCTTTGAATCCTTAACCTTGAAGATCATTAAAATTCTATCCTGGACTGGAACAACAAGACTTTAAAAGAGAAGTTCTGGAGCGAGTTGCCAGCAAAGAGAGAAAAGATGGCAAAACTAAGGGAAGAAATAGCTGTGCAGAAGGCCAAAGAGACAGAACTTAATAAAACTGTTCATCTAACAGAGGAAACGATGAGAGCAAAACAAATGCTAGCAACCATGTCACACGAGATAAGATCTCCATTATCAGGGGTCGTTAGCATAGCAGAAATGCTATCAACAACAAAACTTGATAAAAATCAGAAACAACTTGTGAGTGTTATGTTGTCTTCTGGCGATCTAGTCCTTCAACTTATTAGTGACATCCTCGACTTTTCCAAAGTTGAGTCAGGAGTTATGAGGTTGGAGGCCACAAAATTTAAGCCAAGAAGAGGTGATGTCCCAGTGGAGGTTATTGGTGATGTTTTACGGATTAGACGAATTCTCACCCACTTGATCAGCAATGCTATCAAGTTTACCCACCAAGGAAAGGTTCAGAGTAATCTTCACGTAATAGCAAACCCATTATCTCACAACGTCGAGAAACTAACCTGCATCTATTTCAAATATTCGTATATCGTGGTATGACGTTAAAACATCAATCGTTATTCTGAATGATTAATTCATTTTCTGTTTTAATAATATTCTTAACCATCATTATAAACCCATTCCAAGATCTTCGCATAGCGTATTATTCTTAGACCGATGGTTGGTCAAAGGAGAAATACATATTCACAAGATATGCGTTAAGGTCGTTTTATATGGTGACGTTTGGAATTCTTAAATTCCAACGGATAACCTTTCTTATCAATACTGGTCGTTTAATGATTTCTAGACATCACCTTACCACGAAAATTATATTCTGAAAGTTGTGATTATAAGTCTAAAATATCGTGTTCTAACGTTCCATATGCCGGATCTCAAAAAGAGTCTCGCGATTCTCTGGAAGAGTTCAAATTGACATACCTTACGTCAAGAATCTTGTAAAAGATTCTATACAAATGAAACAAAGCCGGATACCTATTGTCAAAGTCCGCTGGGAATCTAAACGTGGCCCAGAGTTCACCTGGGAACGTGAGGACCAAGTGAAATCCAAGTACCCATATCTTTTCGTTTCAGTCTCCTCGTGATTAAAATTTCGGGACGAAATTTCCTAAAGCAGGGGAGACTGTAACATCCCGTATTTTTTTTTATTTTATTTTTATTAGTTAAAAGTTAATTTTATAAATAATCAAGTTTAATATGTTAAATAATAATAATAATAAAAACAATAATAATAATGATAATAACATAATAATAATAATAATAATAATGATATTATTAAAAATAATAATATAATAATGATAATAATCATAACAATAATAATATAAAAATGTTAATTTATAAAAGTTTATTAAATTGGGTTTAATAAAGTTCAGGGGGTGAATAGGTAATTTTTGAAACTTGAAATAAATACTTCCAGCATGAAATAACAACATTATAAACGCAGGGACCATTTCTGCAAATTCTGAAACCAACCCCCCTTTCCCCCGTTTTCCCGGCCACCGCCGGCACCAATTCCGGCCAAACTCCGGCAGCTCTCCACGGCCAAACCACTCGATTTTAACTCGATTAAATTGTCCCGACATTTTCTCGTGAGTGATTCGACCTAATACACCACTGAAATTCAATAATTTCGGTGCTATCTTTACCGAACCCACTCAACCCGATTCCTTCGGCCGACCACCCACTAATCGACCACTAAAAGCTCCACTATGATTAAATTAAACACGCACTCACGATCATTTGATCGTTTATAAATTGATGGTGAATTCAATTCGATCTGAAAAACACTAAAACACCACTGTCGATCATCACCTTCATCATCGACCTGCAACTAATCGGAACCCCACTTAAACAGCTTATAAACCCAAATTAAAAGAGGGCTTTCGACCCTTAACATAATTCTAAGCTTCCTGTGCAAGCAATTTGGTTTTCATCATCGTTTGATCATCATTCGATTTCGGGTTATATCGCGGCTTGTTCTTCATTGTTCTTATCATCAAATCAATTCGAAACAGGTAATTGAACATACCTATATATTCGATTTTACATAGGGATTAAAAGCCCTAACATTAATTTCATGATTTACATCGATTTGATCTCCAATTTGGATCAAATCGAATTAGGGTTCTTCGGATTTGGGGTAATTTTTGAAAACAGTGTTTAAATTTAATGAAAACCATGTCTTATCGCTGTTCAGAGCCTTGGCTCAGTGGTTTGTCGCGCGTGTGTGTGAGCTTGGGGTCCCGGGTTCGACCCGGGCCAACCCCTTTTCTTGTTTTATATTTTTTAAAAGCCTATTAAATACAATAAAAATATGGAAAAATTTCTAAAAATTATATAATAAATTTTATTAATTTTCCTTACTTTAAATCTTACAAAATAATTTTCTGTAAAATTATTTTATTTAAAAACTTTAATAGATTTCTATAAAATATTATTTAAAAATAATAAAAATACTTATTTTTATAAAATAAATTCTAAATCAAGTTTAACTATGAAATAATCATGAAAATTGTATAAATATTATTTATAAATATTATAAATAATTATTTCTATAAGATAAACGCTATATTATCTTTAAATATATTTTATAAATTCATAAACTATTTATAAATAAAATTGTGGGTTATTTCTTGTAAAATAAATTTTAACTAAGGATATAGATTAATACCTTATTATTAATCAAAATACTATAATTGTGATTATCCTTATTTGTAATTATCTTTGGATAATTATAAATTATATAGTTAAACCACGTCATTATTATAATTAATTCTAAAAATATTTAAATACAAATATGAAAACCCTTTAATGGAATCGAAATATATAAATAATTGTTTAATAAGTTTAATACTTATTGATAATTATTTATTAATACAAATAGAAATCTTGTAAACATATATACATCCATTTGTGTACGTGTCACGTGTTAAACCAAACCAACCCGAATCTTACCAAATATATTTATTCGCAATAAACACATTTTAAAGACTTAGTTACAATTAATAATAGGTATTGATCGTGCTTGATCGTGCATTGCTTAATTCTTTGAAGTTCTTATTCATATACATTACATCAATCCAAGGTGAGTTTCCGTGGCCCCTTTTTATGCTTTTATAATTGTTTCAATGTTTTCAAAATTGGGGGAAAAGTATGCTCATCCGTTTTCGATGCTGTAAAATCTTACATACAATTTTCATACTTGGAATCGACATGATACTATTCTCATATTCTAATACATACATGGTGTTATTCTACGATTCTTACAACCATTAATTCCCGGGTTTGGGAACCAACGGATAGGTATTGGTAGTACTACTGGGTTGACACCCCCACCCTCGACAGATCGGTTTAACTTGTGAGTTACCGACTACAGCTGCCAGCAATCAGGCCATGGGTGAATATATTCCGACGAATTTATATGCATAACTGTCATTAGGTTTGGTTGTCTTAAACACATGTTATATGGTTTTTGCTTACTGTATGATTCCATATCAAATTCTACACAGCATCAAATGTTTTAAATTTAAACCTGCGGAACTCACCAACATTATGTGTTGACATTTTTGAGCATATCTTTTCAGGAGAACATAATCAAAGAGGATAGCTAGTGCTGGTGCCTTAGCAGAGACCTCAGGCTTTCAATAGATTGCATTTGTATTGTATATCATTTACTGTTATATCTGAACACTGTGTATATGGAATTTTAGAATTATTAAGACTATGATAGTCGTGGAACTGACTAACCACGACACAAGTCACCATTGTGTCGGGCGACGTCATGACACGAGGATTTTGCATGTAATATGTCTCTGTAATTATACCAAGTGTTATGACGATCCCGTCCGTCGCATCCTCGTGTTTCCGCTACAAGCGGGGGTGTGACAGATTGGTATCAGAGCCTTGGTTATAGAGATTTAGGTGGAGAATTCGACCTAGACTATAACCTAAGAACCTTCATATAGAATGCATACTAGGGATTGTGTGCATTTGATTTTACTAAATGTCTTTCATGATTTGTGTGACACATAGACACCTGTATTCTGGATTTCCTGGCAAAAGGCCCTCGGGCTAAGGCAAGCATATCGCATATATCTCATTACGAGACAATCAATAACAAATCCCGAGAGATCTGGTGTTTCCTTAGCCGACTCAAATCATCTATAAATATAAGTCCTAGGTTTCACATCTCGCAGAACACAATCAATCATTATTACGGCTGTCAAGAGTTCATTGTGCAACCCTAACCGCCGTCACATCAACATCAAACATCATTCGATTCACAGAATTCGATTGTTCATAGTCATTCATTATTATTCTTTTGTAATCATTACATTATAGTTAATGAAATACATTTGAATTATTATTGATTTCTCATTTATTGTGTTTCTGTGGTTGTGTTCATCATTAATTATTAAAAAACAATTAAACGTCAATTAGTGATAATTCCGCGATCATTAAATTGATTTATTTTAATACTGATAATTCCTGAATTGCGATCCTTGGATTCACAGAAGAATTATAGTTCATGATAAATTTATAGTTTCCTAAATCTAGGCAATTAAGTGAGCATATATATATTACACATATGATTAGCCCAAACTAAATATAACCCGATGAATAATGTCATATTCAACGGCGTCGAGTAGAAAGTCAGTGATTACGACAAGCTACCTTAACGACGTATGAATACGTATTAGGAGTAGCTTTTGAGACACAACGAACTACAAAAACTTTAGTGGACATAAATAGTTCTGAGATACAAAATGTTGCTAAAATTTGGTTTTATGCTACTTTCCACGTACCTGCACCATATATTTCAACATGTTTCCTACGAAAGCGAGTACTGAGCTCAAAACTTACATTGTTCACTTAAGTTCACCTGAAGCCCCACCCAACGACATTGAACAATGGTACAACTCGTTTTTATCGAAAGTAGCTTCGCGATCTAACGAGAAACCAGAGATGGTTTACCCATACCACCATGTGATCACAGGATTTGCCGCTAAAATATCAGCAGATCAAGTGAAGTTAATGGAGACGTTAAGTGGAGTGTTATATGTACAGCCTGAAGGTACGCATCAGCCACAGACAACTCTTTCACCACAGTTTCTAGGCTTGCGTCAAAATTCAGGTCTATGGAAAGACTCAAACTACGGGAAAGGGATCATAATCGGGGTCATCGACACCGGAATCAATCCTGATCATCCTTCGTTCAACGACCATGGCGTCCCGGCCCCCTCCACCCGATACCTGGAAAGGTAAATGTGAGGTAGTAGGTTGCAATAACAAACTGATCGGGTTAACAAACTATATTAAGGGAAGTTCTCCGATAGATTTAGATGGCCATGGGAGATTTAGATGGCCATGGGACACACGTCGCAAGTACCGCGGCGGGGAATTTTGTTGACAACGCGAATGTATTCGGGTTGGGGAATCGGACCGCGAGCGGGATAGCACCATTAGCACACATAGCCAGTTATAAAGTATGTGACAACGTTCAATGTTATGATGCTGCTATCTTAAAGGCCATTGATGCAGCCATTAAACATGGTGTTAATGTGCTGTCTACTTCGATTGCTGAGGGACGTAGCTCAGCATTTTATGACGATGTTATCGAAGTAGCTGCCTATTCTGCAGCACAGAAAGGGATCTTTGTTAGCTGTTCAGTGGGGAATACGGGGCCAGTTAGTGCAACGTTATCAAATCAGGCTCCATGGATCAGTGGCGGATCTAGGAAGTTAGTTCAGAGGTAACGTAATACAAGTTAAATTTTTTTTATCGTACAGTACATTAATATAAATGAAAAAACATGATAATAAAGATAGTTAAAAAATACCTATTTGATCTCAGAACTTTCCTCTTCGGTTTTTCATAGCTTGAAAACGAAGCATTACATCCTCATTTGTTACTTCGTCAAACGTTTCCCTTTCAACCGCACATACTAAAGCATTGTTCAAATATTCCTCCCCCATTCGATTCCGTAAATCCATCTTGATTTGCAATTATTCCAGCCCACACCTGTTACGCATCATATCATGTCTAGAAAGAAAACTGGTAGGATTTGCAATTATGATCACACTATAATAATTGCAGAAAACAAAATTACAGATGTTTACATGGTTTATGTTCATGGTCATATGCTATGCTTCTTGCTAAATCTAGTAAATTTTGTAGTACACACCAAGAAGATTCTAAGACAAATACAGATAGAAAGCGCGTGACTACATAGCACTTTAACCTATATTGACCGCATTTGTCCAGCGGAGGGCTGTAACTGAGTTGGCTGAAAATGGTATCTAGATATGGCAATTTCGACCCATTTACCAAAAATGGGTCAATATGGGGTTCTACTAAAGCTCAAATGGCTCAAATGGGTAACAATTTAAAGCTATTTTAAAAAAAAACATGTCAAATAGGTCAAACAGGCTGAAAGATTCCATAGTGTTTTCAAATGCTTTAAACTTCCAAAATCTCATTATGAATTAGATTATTATTCTAGCAACATGAGTTTGTAAATTCTTAACTAATACATAAATTTATTAAACTCACTGGACGAGGAAGCAACCCTCGTGCTCTGCGTTTCAAATTAACACCTGCAGCTACCGATTTTGCTAATCTTCCTAATTTCATGGTTCCCTGCACTAAGGTCGAAACAAGGTTTAATTACTAGAGAACAATATATAATTGTTTAGTATATATAAATATTTATATATACATTCAAACAATTTAATTGTTTAGTTACTTATATATATATATATATATATATTTATACATAGTTCTTTTAATAGCTAAATTTATATTGATTATTTTACACAATATTATAATTGTTTAGTATATATATTTAGATGTATATTCAAACAATTAAATTGTTTGATTACTTATACCTATAAATATATATATATTTGTATATAGTCCCTTATAATCGCTAAACCACTTATTATAATTATTATATACAATCCTTAAAAATCGGTTCAACGTACAATTTAATCAAGTTTTATTTATTATTTCTCTTACGCGCTAACAATTGATTATACCAAGTATAATCCATTCGTTCCATTTAACCGATCACGTTATTAACATGTAATAAATACGGATAATTATTAGACCTACAATTAATCATCGAACAAATTATAACGCGCTACTTTATTTCGTTTAGGTGCGTTGTGACGTTTGTGTTGGAAATCTTATTCGTGGTTATTCTTATTACATCTACAAGTCTCCTTTATTAAACACGTGAGTTCTTATGCCCCGCTTTACGATTATTTCACATCTTTCGGGGTGAAACATGTTGCTTATACAAAATTACACATACACGCTTTGATACTTATTACACACGTGCAATTCTTTACATAGTCGTGGTTGTTTGGATATGTTAAGTATTATATGAGATGTGACATACGTGTGCAATCATTAACTATTGCTAGCCTAGCGAAGTCTTAGATCTTTAGGCCTGACAAGCCTATTTGGTGCTAAAGTCGATGTATTGCCGACTCCTAGGAGCCGTATGCTTGTGTACTAGGGAACCAAATACACTTAGCTAATCATGCTTATTCATATTATTCAGTCGAGGCTTGATTGTAACTATGCATGTTCTATATACTTGCTATCTTGTGACCATTGACTAGAATTGCCACATTTTGTATACTTATTGTATTTAAAACCATGAGAATTCACCAACTAGTTAGTTGACTTTATTTTCAACATGTTTCAGGTAATGTGCAAGCTTAGCGATGATTGAAGGAATGCATAAACCTAGATCATGGACCTAGGCTTAATAAAGACGATTGAATTCTTGTTTTTGTTTGATCTATTTGAGGCACTGATGTATGTGGTGATTGAAAACAATTGATTAATGGCATTTTATACTTTAACATAGCGTTATGTGGCTGTGAACAATCTTAGCCCTCACACCTCGACGTTTCCGCCGTCAAGGTTGGGGTGTGACAGATTGGTGTAACATCCTGTATTTTTCGGGCCTTTATTGTCATAAATGAAACTTATGGTTCATTCTTGCCATTTACTTTAATTTGTCTGTTAATCTTTTAACTTGAAAGTTTAATAATAATAATAACAATAATAAAAAAAAAATAATAATATAATAATAATAATAACAATAATAATAATAATAAATGATAATAATAATAATAATAAAATAATAATAATGATAATAATAATAATAATAATAATAATAATAATAATAATAATAATATAATAAATAATAGTAATAATATAATAATAATAATAATAATAATAATAATAACAATAATAATAACCAAGTATTATAGTGCAGGGGTTAATTTGTCATTTTGAAAACTCTAAATAAAGTTTAATACATAAATAGATAAAACTGAAAGCACAGGGGCCATTTGTGTAAACTTCCCAAACCCACCCCCCTGTTACCCCGTTTTCCCGGCGAGGAGCTCCGGCGAGCTCCGCCGAGCTCCGGCGAGGCTCAAAAACCACCATTTCGAACCAACTTGACCCAAATTAAACCCCAAACCGCTCGACCCCATGTTTCGAACTCGATACTCAACCCAATTTGAAAATCCCGCTCGTTAACCTTTCCAAATCGAACCTCGAACCAACCGAGTCAATCACCGCAATCAAACCTTGCCTAAATCTGCATTTCAATCAAATTAATCACCCTTAATCATAGTACGCGGCTTTACCAATCAATAATCAATTTGAATTGCCAATTAACTGTGCGAATATATAACTATGGTAATTTTTCAAACGCGGATTCAAACCGAAAATGTTGAGCTCCAAACCTTGTAACCGATACTATATATTGAAGGTTTCGGATTCGTTTTGAAGTTCCCCAACTCGCTGATCACTCAATTGCACAAGAACACTTCGCAATCGCAAAGCCCAAATCAAAACACCCGAAACCTAAACCGAATTCAAAATCACCTTTTATCTCATCAAAACAGGTAATTGAAACCTGTTTTCTACTCGTTTTTGATCAAGGATCAAAAGCCCTATGACGATTTAGGTGATTAACACCGAATCGAGGGTCAATTTTGATCCTGTTGAACCTAGGGTTCATACGATTTGGGGGTGAACCAGGAGACTCAGTTTAAATTTAAAACGAACTAAAATGAACCACGGCCACGGCCCTGGTTCACTGGTTCCTGCGTCGCATGTTCACAGGGAGGCCCCGGGTTCGACCCCGGGCAGCCCCCTCCCCTGTTTTCTTTTTTTGATTTTTCTTTTTTTTTCATTTCTTTTTATCTATTTAACCTTTTTTAAATTCTAAAAAATTTTCTAAAATAATTTTATAAAATACAGATTAATTTTCTTATTTTTGTTTAATTAATTTGTGACTAAATTTATTTTTATAAAATACATTTGTATTTATAAATACATAATTTTATTTTTAAAAATACAAAAGAAATGAGTAAACATAATACTTGTATATATATATATATATTTTTAAATAATTAAATTATTTAGTTATTTATACCTATATATATATATATATATTATATATTGTTCTCTTAGTAATTAAATCACTTATTTTGATTATACAATATTATAATTGTTTAGTATATATAAATATTTATATATACATTCAAACAATTTAATTGTTTAGTTACTTATACATATATATATATATATATATTTATACATAGTTCTTTTAATAGCTAAATCATTTATATTGATTATTTTACACAACATTATAATTGTTTAGTATATATATTTAGATGTATATTCAAACAATTAAATTGTTTGATTACTTATACCTATAAATATATATATTTGTATATAGTCCCTTATAATCGCTAAACCACTTATTATAATTATTATATACAATCCTTAAAAATCGGTTCAACGTACAATTTAATCAAGTTTTATTTATTATTTCTCTTACGCGCTAACAATTGATTATACCAAGTATAATCCATTCGTTCCATTTAACCGATCACGTTATTAACATGTAATAAATACAGATAATTATTAGACCTACAATTAATCATCGAACAAATTATAACGCGCTACTTTATTTCGTTTAGGTGCGTTGTGACGTTTGTGTTGGAAATCTTATTCGTGGTTATTCTTATTACATCTACAAGTCTCCTTTATTAAACACGTGAGTTCTTATGCCCCGCTTTACGATTATTTCACATCTTTCGGGGTGAAACATGTTGCTTATACAAAATTACACATACACGCTTTGATACTTATTACACACGTGCAATTCTTTACATAGTCGTGGTTGTTTGGATATGTTAAGTATTATATGAGATGTGACATACGTGTGCAATCATTAACTATTGCTAGCCTAGCGAAGTCTTAGATCTTTGGGCCTGACAAGCCTATTTGGTGCTAAAGTCGATGTATTGCCGACTCCTAGGAGCCGTATGCTTGTGCACTAGGGAACCAAATACACTTAGCTAATCATGCTTATTCATATTATTCAGTCGAGGCTTGATTGTAACTATGCATGTTCTATATACTTGCTATCTTGTGACCATTGACTAGAATTGCCACATTTTGTATACTTATTGTATTTAAAACCATGAGAATTCACCAACTAGTTAGTTGACTTTATTTTCAACATGTTTCAGGTAATGTGCAAGCTTAGCGATGATTGAAGGAATGCATAAACCTAGATCATGGACCTAGGCTTAATAAAGACGATTGAATTCTTGTTTTTGTTTGATCTATTTTGAGGCATTGATGTATGTGGTGATTGAAAACAATTGATTAATGGCATTTTATACTTTAACATAGCGTTATGTGGCTGTGAACAATCTTAACCCTCACACCTCGACGTTTCCGCCGTCAAGGTTGGGGTGTGACATTTCATAAGAGACCCATTAGTTCATATTATGTTTTTATCCCTCCAATTGGAAAGGAATCTGCTTCAATACCATCCCAAGCTGTCCATTGGAGAAAACGACTTTTATTCCTAATTTCAAATCCCCAATTTCAAATCTCCAATTTCAAGTTCATAAACCTAATTTCAAATCCCCAATTTCAAGTTCATAAACCTAAATTACCAATTTCAAGTTCATATACCAACTCAAACCAATTTCAAGTTACCAACAACACCACAATAACTCCACAATCATAAATTACCAACTCAAACCAATTTCAAGTTACTAATTTCAAGTTCATATAACTCCAATTTTTCAACAACAACATCACAATAACTCCACAATCATAAAAATCAAACCAATTTCAAGTCACCTGTTCGGCTGCCGGCTGTTCGAAAGTCGGAACCGAGGGCAGAGCGCAGGAACCGAGCAAGAATCGAGGGCAGAGCGCAGAGGGCTGTTCGAGCTTCGAGGGCAGCAGGAATCGAGGGCAGCAGCAGGAATCGAGGGCAGCAGCTTGCGATTCAGCGAATGGGAGGGAGAGGGAGCAGCTTGCGATTCAGGCATTCAGCGATTCGAGGGCAGTAGCGAACGAGAGGGAGAGGGAGCAGCAGGGTTGGGCTGGGTTTTGGGTTTTAAGTGAGTTGGGTTTTTAATTCGGTTGGGTTTTTAATGGGTGAATGGGTTAATAGGCTGAATTTAATTGGGTTGGGTTTTTTTAAGTGGGTTAAATTAATAAATTGAATTGGGTTTTTTAATATTTTTATAAAAGGTAATATTTTTATTAAAATATTACATTAATTCTTATAAAATTTAAAATTTCCTATAAAGTTTTTAGTATAAATTTTTTTTAGGGGAAACGTAAAATTTTCACAAGGGTAACGTAAAACCATAAAAAAAAATTCTGTATAATTTTTTTTTTACACTACGCGTTAAAAATACCCCTCCCATCTTAATAGGTCCGCCCCTGCCATGGATGCTTACTGTTGGGCTAGCACGATTGACAGAAGGTTTAGGACTTCAGTTCTTCTTGGAAACCAGAAGTTGTTTGATGGTGAAACGTTATACCAACCGAAGGACGCCGATGGTAAGCTCCGGCCTCTTGTTTACCCTGTGAAAGATGGTGAAAGTTTAGCTTTATGCCTTCCGGGATCACTAGACGATATTGATGTCAATGGGAAAGTGGTGGTGTGTGATGTGGATGAGGATAATGATGATACTTTAAAGAGTGAGACAGTTAAGGATGCAGGAGGAGCTGCTGTGATTATTGCTAATGACATTGTTCGGGGCCAGGGTATATCAGCAAAAGCTCATGGTATACTGGCGTCAAATGTTGGTTACAGGGAAGCGGTTGAGATCAAGACGTATTTGGAGTCGACTTCTTCCCCGATTGCAACGATCCTCAACGGGGGGACTGTGGTGGACCTAAAGTCAGATCCGGAGATGGCTTATTTTTCTTCAAGAGGGCCTAACTCTAAAAGTCCGGGGATTCTTAAGCCTGATATTACGGGACCCGGTGTTGACATTATGGCAGCATGGCACGAGTCAGTCGACAACCAAACAAGAACCAAAGCGACATTCAACATCATAGAAGGGACATCAATGTCTTGTCCTCATCTCTCGGGCACTGCAGCATTGCTCCAAAGTTTGCATCCAGAATGGTCTCCTGCTGCTATTAAGTCTGCAATAATGACCACTGCTTATCAAGTGAACCGAAATGGATCCGTTATTATGGACGAGCGAACGCTTCCCGCTAACGTATTTGCCATCGGTCAGGTCATGTAAACCCGCAAAAAGCCCATGAGCCCAGGCTTATTTTTGATATCCAACCTGATGACTACATTCCTTATCTTTGTGGATTAGGCTATACACCCCAACAAATTGAAATGATCGTTAAAATGTTAACTGCTCAGAAACCATACCTGAGGCCCAGCTGAACTATCCTTCTTTTGCGGTGTCGCTGAAACGTGGTGAAAGCAAAACATACTCAAGAACAGTGACTAATGTTGGGGAGGCATGCTCGAGTTACACCCTAGGGGACACTTCCGTACCAGAGGGTGTAAGTATTAAGGTTGTGGTTGATGATTGTGAAGATCTGATCATTAGCTTCACGTCAGTGCAGCAAACAAGAACATATGAGGTAACATTTAGCCGAGATGCTAATGATAACGAGAAAGGACCATACGGTGAAGGGCATATGACATGGGTATCTGACACTAGTAAGTATACCGGTACAATCCCATTTTCATTCAAGTTTGAATGAAGGTGTATTGTGGCAGCTTGTAGAACATGTACGCTTATTTTTCCATAGATTTATGTAATAGAATAAGGATTAATGAGTGTTATAAAGTTTTTATTATATAAATCCTGACTTAATTCCTCAATTCGTTATTTGTTTTCATATTATTCTGCTATCTCTCTAGAAGTGTTTGGTTTTTTGATGCATAATATACAAGAGAGGATGTTTCTATATTCCACATAACTAATTAGTGGTGGTTAATAGATTAAAGGACCAGTTCGCATGGGTTAGTACTAAATCTACTCTAACATATATTAGAAGAATTTGAGAAGACCGAAACAAAATATGTTGATTGTTTATCTAAAATTAAAAATTGCAATTAAACCAAGAAATGTAAAACACAAGGAATACCAAGGTAAAAACACAGACCACTTATGAGTTTAGGTTTAATCAATCAAACATAAGCAACTAATTTCATTTGAATGTTTGACAAATTATACATACATAATTTATACAATTTTTACATTAACCAAATAAATTTGACTCAGTCAATGTTAAACATAATTTCATTTATCATAAGTTAGAGGGTATTTATTGTAATTAGTAGAACCTATATAAACTCTCTTGTATTCAGTTTTTAATAATAATATGGAATTATGAGTTGATATGGTATCAGAGCCATTCAACTTGTAAACCCTAAAAATCCTACACCGCCGTCAACAACTTTGCAGCCATCCTCAACTTTAATCTCAGGTAACCATGACAACGATTAATGCATTCAATCTGCAAGAACGTACATCTCATAACTCTCACAAGTTTGCCTTTAATCTCACATCAAACAACTATGGCTATTGGAAGGCCATGATGGAACCGTTCTTGAAAGCAAACGGTTTATATTGCTATGTTGATGATACTTTACCGTGCCCAGAAGAGAAAATCACAACCGGAGATGTCATCACCACAAACCCTAATTTTACAAACTGGGTCGCCAACGATGCACATGTTCGTATGGTCATTATATCTACCGTATCCGAGTCTTCGTTTCAACACATCCAGGGCAACACCGCTAAGGATGTATGGTCAAGCCTAGCCCGTGCATACGCTCCGTCAAACTCATCTCATGAGTTCATCCTTAAAACACAGCTTCTAAAATTTCCATGAAAGACGGAGAAAAAGGTATCGATTATCTCAGCCGCGCTCAAGAATATGCAACCGCCCTCGCCAACATTGGTGAACCTTTCAAAGACAAAGACCTCGTCATGTTAACCATAGCCGGTTTACGTGAAGAATATAATGGCTTAAAGAGTACCCTACTTAACCGTGAAACACCGGTCCGCTTTAACGAACTTCATGGGCTCATTGGAGATTATGAATTTATGACTCGGTCCACTGTTACTCCTCCACCGGCGTCTCCACTGGTCTTCAATACCACCGCCGCGGCAACCGAAACTACTAAATCGATCCCTGACTTGGCTTCGATTCAACAACAAATTGCAAACTTGCAGATACTAGCAAATCAACTCGCCACAGCAAATGGTTCTCCATCGGGTCCGCAAGCAAATATGGCTACTCGGTCCAACTCATCACGTAACACACGCGGAGGACAAGGTCGAAATTCACGTGGTTTCTCGCGTGGAAGCCGTGGCCGTGGTGGTTCCACAGCCCAAGGTTCACGTCAGTTTGCATGGGCATCCACGCAAAACACTGTCTACGGGCACTGCAACAGGTGCGGAATTGCTCACATTCCGTCCCTATGCCCAAATCATAATGGCCCGACTCGTGGATCTCCTCAAGCAAACTATGCAAATTCAGAAGCTCGACTTGTGGCCAAAGGTAATCTTACTCGTCACAAAGCTCGACTTGTGGGTTTACAGGTTGAAAACCGATCAACATGGTAATCTTACTCGTCACAAAGCTCGACTTGTGGCCAAAGGTTTTTTACAACAATCTGGCATCGATTATCATGAGACATTTAGCCCCGTGGTAAAACCGGCCACCATTCGCACGGTTCTTTCACTTGCCGTCTCGAACAATTGGTTACTCAAACAACTTGATGTCCAAAACGCCTTTTTGCATGGCGATCTTCATGAACAAGTCTACATGCGGCAACCACCGGGCTTTGAGGATCCTAAATACCCGAATCATGTCTGCCGGTTACACAAATCACTCTATGGATTGAAGCAGTCGCCTAGGGCTTGGTTCACAAAATTCTCCACGGTTCTACAGAATCTCGGGTTTCACGGTTCCAAAACCGATCCATCACTGTTTATACTTAAACACTCGGGTGCTACTGTTTATCTTCTTGTATACGTGGACGATATCATAATAACCGGTAACAATTCGACAGTTGTTAATAGCATCATCGCGTCTCTTGGACAGCAGGTATCTCTTACTGACATGGGACGTCTCACGTACTTTCTTGGCATTGAGGTTCTTCACACCCCTTCTGGGCTTTTACTTTCTCAACGGAAGTACATTCAAGATTTAATTGAACGTGCCGGCTTAAAAGACTCCAAACCGCTTGCCACACCGGCTAATACAAAGGCCGAGCCTATCAAAACCAATGATCCTCTTATGTCCGATCCAACTCGGTATCGGCACTGTGTGGGTGCTCTACAATATGCAACGTTATCTCGACCTGACATTGCTTTCGCAGTAAACAGAGTTTGTCAGTTCATGCATGAACCCCACGAATCTCATTGGACGGCCGTCAAACGCATCATTCGTTATCTCAAGGGTACATCTAATCTGGGACTTCAGTTCCGATCGAACTCCACATCTACTTTGCATGCCTTTGCTGATTCCCACTGGAATGGCCGAGTAGTACCTGTTAATGCATACTCAGATTCCGACTGGGCTGGTTGCCCGATCGACCGTCGATCCACCGGGGGTTATGCTATCTTCTTGGGTTCCAACTTGGTGTCATGGTCAGCACATAAGCAGAAAACTGTCTCGAGGTCGTCTACTGAATCTGAATACAAAGCTATTGCCGATACAGTTGCGGAACTAATCTGGTTGAAATCACTTTTGCATGAACTCGGGGTGAAATTAAACAAACCAACACTCTGGTGTGACAATCTGGGAGCCACGTATCTCTCAGCTAATCCTGTGTTTCACGCCAGAACTAAACACGTGGAGGTAGATTTTCACTTCGTCCGTGAGCAAGTCAGTCAAGGAAATCTGAAGGTTCAATTCATTAAAACAGATGATCAAATTGCCGACATATTTACGAAGCCGTTATCAACTCAAAGATTTGAATTTTTAAGGTCAATGTTGCAGGTCGCTACCCGCCCTCAACTTGCGGGGGAATGTTAAACATAATTTCATTTATCATAAGTTAGAGGGTATTTATTGTAATTAGTAGAACCTATATAAACTCTCTTGTATTCAGTTTTTAATAATAATATGGAATTATGAGTTGATAGTCAATCACATAAGCCAAACACAATATGAAGGAGTCTCTCATAATGAAATGACATCTTTGATCTTTGTGGTTCAAGAATAAACTAAACTATAAACATTTGTCAATTTTTGTGATTCAAGAATAAACTATAACCATTTTTAACTATTCAACTACGTATATAACAATTTAACTACGTAAAGACATAATACGACCCTCAGAGTCTCGATGCATAATTCACAAACTGCCTTTTGAATGAACACAAAATAGTAACAGTTGAACTGTTGAAGTATATAAAAATTTGTCCAATTCAATATCAAACACATTTAGTTATTCTAATTACTTTTATATTTATTTCTTTCAATGACTGATGGTTCTGAGGTAGATATAAGCTTATGATTGAGCTGAGTTTGATATGACCTTTTAGCTGACTTGATATGCAATTGGACCATTTATATTTGGTCTTATTGGGCTCGTAATTTGTTTTTATCACTCGACATATGATGAAGAAGAAAGAAAGTGAGTGGGATTTTAGTCTCATACTCTTGTTATCTCTAAAAAATGGTTGAGTCTTCTCGGTTTCATCAAGGGTTGTAACATGTTTACAAATCTTGAACCCTAAGGGTGCGTTTGGTTCGTGGAATTTGTTAAAATTAGAATTGGAATTGGAATTTGAATTGAAATTCGAAGGAATTGTATTTGAAATTCAATATTTTTTATATGATTTGGAATTCAAAGGAATTAGAATATATAGATGGAATTTAAATACCAAATGTATTTCTAGTGACAAAACACTTATAAAGAATTGGAATTTATCACCCGTTACAAACCGTCACCACCTCAATAACCACCGATCATCGCCACTACATACCACCGACCGCCACCGCCGCCATCACCGCCGAAAATCGACCGCGACCACCAACCGCGCCCCGTTGCTGAAAACCGACCATATCCCACTGTCGCCACCAACCGATAACACCCGTCGTCAAGACACGGTTAGACAATGGAGGTCGACGACAATCGACGGTTAAGGGGTGGCGGCGGTCGGCG
Organism: Flaveria linearis; assembly: GCA_024085815.1. NCBI lineage: Eukaryota > Viridiplantae > Streptophyta > Magnoliopsida > Asterales > Asteraceae > Flaveria > Flaveria linearis. Next base: position 66,897,431 of record CM044012.1, read on the forward strand.
GTCAGGGCAAAAGTGGGTGCGGCGGTCGATGGTGATCGGCGTTGGGGTTGTGCAGCGTAGGTAGTGGTCTGTGGGCGGCGGCGGTCGGGGGGCGGCGGTCTGTCAGCGATGGGCAAAAATCGGCGGTCGGGGGCGGTGGCGGTCGGGGGTCGGCGAGGGGCGGTGGCAGTCGGGGGTCGGCGGCGGTTGGTGACGGACGGCGGTCGGGGTGTGGGGTGGGCGGCGACGTCACCGGTTGGTTGGCGGTCGGCGGGGTGGTAGGCGGCGGTCGGGGTCGGTGGGAGCGACGTCGGACATGGTCAGCGGGGGGCGGGGGCGATCGGCGGCGAGCAGCGGGGGGCGCGGGAGATCGGCGGCGAGCAGCGGGGGGCGGGGGAGATCGGCGGCGAGCAGCGGTGGTCGGCGGTCGGGGTCGTCGGTAATGTCGGTTAGCGATGGGCGGGGTGGTTGGTGGCGCTTGGTGGTGGAGGCGGGGGTCAGTGGAATTTGAAATCCTTCAATATTTGAAAGGATTTTGAATTCTTTCATTTGAAGGAATTTGAAAGAACTAATTTCAATTCAAATTAAAATTCATTTCTCAACCAAACACGTTTGGAACGGAATTCAAATTTCAATTCCATCGAATTTCAATTCCAATGACCAATGGAGTTCAAATTTCAATTCCATTAAATTCCGTTGAATTTCTACATAACAAACACCCCTAAGTCTTTTTTCACCTCGGTGAATTCATCTTCACATCTTGCCTACGGATTCTCATGTTTTTGAGAATTTGCTTTAACTAGTTTTACAGAGTTAGGGTTGGTCTTATTCTGTAAAACATTCACCATTCTGTTCTTGCAGTTTGAATCGTGTCATTCTATAAAACCTGATGAACAATCATAGATAATTAGATATTACTAGATCAACTCAAACTAACAAATTAAGTTCTGACGATAAAATTTAACTAAACTGGAGTCTTGATTCGTATCGCGGGAAATCAGGTAAATTATATTTTAGTAATCCAAACTTTTACTTATTGGCCGATAATAATTCATACTATTAATTTGGCTAACAAAGCTCTCAACCTTCACTTTTATTACCAACAATAGTACCGATGACATAATATTCAAATTTTTTCGTTTGGTTTTTATTTATTTTAGGTTTAATTTAGATTTATGTTTCTTTATTTGGTTCATAATCATTATTATGACTGGAATCAGTCCAAATCAAACGTAAAAAATTAAAAATATATCATTGGGATTATTGTTAGTAATAAAAACGAAAGTTGAGATTTTTACCGGTCAAATCAATAGTATGATTATTATCGACCAATAAATAATAGTTTAAATTATTAAAATCCAATTTGTCTAAAACGAAGGACGTTTATCATCTATTAAGAAGCAGGCATAACAGAAGTACCTCATGATTGCATTCCAAATTCCAGTCGATTGCTTTCGTTACTTTTATTCACTTCTTGATTAGGTAATATTAGTCCATCAAATGTGAGTCCATGAAAGTTAATTCAAGATCAGCCAAATTATAGGGTTTTTTTTAAAAATTTTAAGATCCGCAAACTAGAGGTGTACAAATGGTTGAAAACCAATTGGGTATTGATCAACAAAAGTTAAGTTTCTTCGCTGAAACGAGATCTGGTTGGAGCTAACTTAAGTGGGGGATGATCGGGTATAAATCGGGTCGAGTCGAGTTTGAAGCTGGGCTGAAATCGAGTCCGTTTGGATTGTATACAGCTACAACCATTTTAACAATAAAGGGTTAGGAACGGATATCAGTTCTCAACCTTACATTATCTTCCGAGTCCTTTTTAAGGATTAAAATAGAAGGAAATAGACGGAAAATAAAAAAAATTATGTTTCTAAAATTTTTTTAAGAAGGGAAATTAAAGAAAGCTAAAAAAATTTGTGTTTCCGACTTTTTTGAAAGATGAAAATGGAGAAAATAAAAAAAAGAAAATTTTTAATAAATTTTCCTCCTAACTTTCATCCCAAAATGAAAGGAAATAAAAACATATAAAAATCTTTACTTCTTTTTTTTAATATTCTTCTAACTTTGTAACACGAAGTTATAATATCTATTTATTTTCTTTTCCTTCTTTTTTCTTCTCAATTTTTTTAAATTCTGTTTTTTCGTTAATTTTTTTTCACTTGTTCTTTTTTTTTTAATAAATTCACGAACATAGAATAGGGCCCAACTCAATATATGCTTCAAAGATTAAAGCCCAGCTTAAGTGAAGAATAATGGTGAAGAATAATGTACTCCTTTAAATTTCAGTAAACTTTTTATTAGTAGTAAACGTTAATAATTTTTTTTAATTTGATATGCTAAAAGAGTAAAAGGTAATAAATTACGTCTATGAGGCATATTTATTCGTCAAAAAAAGATATCATGTTCAATATAAATAAATAAATAAGACAATAAACATTGGAGCTATGATAAATTTAGTCAAAATGCTTAATGTTTCTGCTGTTTTTTGGAGCTATATTATACACAAATTCATTAATTACTTCATCTAGACTATTAATAAGCAGATATTTTAAAACATTAAGATATCTCAAAATAAGTATACTTAACTAATTTTCTCATTTTATCTTTTGGTAACTCTTATCATTGAATTCTGTGGCATTTTCAAAAAGTCAATATTTTAATGCATTTAAATATATTTTTTAATTATATAATATTATATATATATATATGTATTTGTGTGTGTTTTAAATTTTAAAATTAAGTTTGATTTTACTCTTTGAGCTTTGTTAAAAATAATTATTTTCTTTTAAAATATTAAAAACTATTAATTTACCTTTGAAAGTTTAATAACTTCTTTCAATTGCCGTTAAAAATTTTCATTAGTTGTTTTAAGTTTATCCAAAATAATAAAACTTTTGAAGTTAAATTGAAATAACAAAACTTTTGCAGATAAATTAATGTTTTTAAACTTTTGAAGTTAAATTGAAATAACAAAACTTTTATTATTTGCAGATAATAATAAAACTTTTGAAGTTGTTTTAAGTTTAGATCCTAGTGATTAGTTGTTATCGATATCAATTTTGCCGATGAATCTAAATTGATTTTGATTGGATCGAAATTCAATTCAGTTAGTAACTTCCGATTGCTTTAATATCACTTAATTCAGACATACAATCAGAATATTAAAATGATTGGAATATCGCTTGTTTGTGGGTAATGGATTGGAAGTCATTGATTGGTTGAAGTTTGGTAGAATAAACTTCTGAATTATTAATTCAAGATTCGATTGAATTATTTGACATTTATGTTTGAAGGCATATAATCTGAATATTATATTGATTTCAACAGTGGGCTATAATTGATCTAAATTTAGAATTTAGATTGCTTTAACATCACTTGTTGAAACAAATATTCAATTTGGATTGAATACTTTTTAACAGTGAGTTAAACTTCAAATCTAAATGATTTCTTTAAATTAATTCATCATTCAATTCAGATGGCTACGGGAGAATCGATTAAGGATATGTCAAGCAAGTTCTCAAAACTTGAAAAATTTGAGGGGCAAGACTTTAGAAGATGGAAGAAAAAAATGTATTTTTCTTAGCAACTTTGAAAGTTGTGTATGTCTTGACCACTCCAATGCCTGAAGTAACTGAAGAGGAAACTCTTGATCAACAAAGAAGGCGATTGAAGTGGGAAAATGATGACTACATATGTCGTGGGCATATTTTAAATGGGATGTGTGATGCACTCTTTGATGTATATCAAAATGTCGAGTCTGCCAAGGACTTGTGGGATTCTTTGGAAACCAAATATATGGCAGAAGATGCATCTAGTAAAAAGTTTCTTGTAAGTAACTTTAATTCTTACAAGATGACTGATAATAGGCCAATCATGGATCAATTTAATGAATTGCTACATATTCTTGGCCAATATGAACAACATAAGGTGCATATGGATGAGTCAATTGCAGTCTCTAGCATCATTGGCAAATTGCCCCTATTATGGAAGGACTTTAAGCATGCCTTGAAACACCAAAAAGAGGAGTTAAGTTTGGTTCAACTGGGTAGCCATATTAGGATTGAAGAATCTCTTAGGATTCAAGAATCTGGGAAATTGAAAGGGAAAATTGAAACGGGTCAAAACTCGGTTAACTTGGTTGAAAAAGATGGTAAGTTCAAGAAAGGAAATCAATTTAATGAAAAGAAAAGGAAGGCAAAATGGGGCTATCAGAAACCAAATAAGAAGCTTAATGAAGGATGTTGGAGATGTGGTAAGATGGGTCACAAGAAGAAGGATTGTCGCGTGAAGCTACCGGTTGGAAACAAGGGTTCAAGTGGAGCCGGTCCAAGTGGGTCGAAGGATCCACCACCTCAACAAGGTAAGTTATCTAATTCATCTTTAGATTCAACGAAATTGATTAAATGTGAGTCTTATAATCCAACTCAAACACACCAAAATGTGAATTTGTTACAAAGTAAATTTTTTCAAAAAATGGGTTAGAAAGTAATAAAGATGAAGTAAATTTTAGGGCCCAAGCAACTCCGGCCCAAGTGCCTTCGGTTCTAATTGAGTCAAAGGCTGTTGGGCTTAAGTCCATCATTGATAGCACTAAGGCTATTGCTGAATCATTAACGGTGATCGTGAATAATTCAAAAGGGTGTTCGAATATTAAATTGAATAAAGTTGAACACATATCACTAATTGCTGAATCATTCTATGTACAGGATGATTTGACAGCTTGGTGGGTAGACTCGGGTGCTACTAGCCATGTTTGCAAGGATTCAAAATGGTTCGTGGAACTGGAATTAATTAAAGATGGATCCGTGCTAAGGATGGGGAATGTATCAACCGAGCCTATCAAAGGGATTGGAAAAGTCAAACTTTTATTTACTTCTGGGAAACAACTAATGTTAGATAATGTATTGTATGTACCGGGGATTCGAAAGAATCTTATATCCGGAATTGTGTTAAATAGTCATGGATTTAGACAAGTAATAGAGTCGGATAAGTTTGTGTTGTCAAAACATGGTGTGTTTGTTGGATTTGGATATCTATCTAGTGGTATGTTTAAACTTAATATTCATGTACCATTTGATAATGAATCTATTTACATGACATCTTCATCTTCATATAATAATAAGGTAGATTCTATATCTAACTTGTGGCATGCTAGATTAGGACATATTAACTATTCTAGAATGCAAGACATGGCAAAAATGAGTTTAATACCCGGTTTTGATATGACCAATAATAAATGTTATACCTGCCAGTTAACAAAATAACAAGAAAACCTTTTAAAGATGTAAAAAGGGATTCTCGCGTATTAGATCTAATTCATTCTGACTTATGTGATTTTCACAGCACACCATCATTAGGAAATAATAAATATGTAATCACATTTATTGATGATGCAACTAGATATTGTTATGTCTACTTATTACATGGAAAAGATGAGGCTCTTGATAAATTTAAAATTTATAAACAAGAGATTGAACTGTTTCATGGTGATCTGATTAAGACCCTCAGAACAGATCGGGGAGGGGAGTATTATGATCCGGTGTATTTTCAGACCACTGGAATCATACATCAGACCACAGCACCGTATACACCTCAACAAAATGGTGTGGCAGAAAGAAAGAATAGAACCTTAAAAGAAATGGTCAATTCTTTGTTATCTTATTCTGGTTTGAGTGATGGGTTTTGGGGAGATGCAATGCTGACTGCATGTTATTTATTAAATAGAACTCCTAATAAGAAAAGTCAAATAACTCCATATGAGTTATGGAAGAAAAGATCCCCAAATCTGCATTATCTTCGAGTTTGGGGATGTAGGGCAATTGTACGCCTTACTGATCCTAAAAGAAAGAATCTAGGTGAGAAAGGCATAGATTGCATCTTTATTGGATATGCTACTAACTCAAAAGCATATAGGTTCTATGTAATAGAACCAAATGATTCAGTGTCTATTAATACTGTGATTGAATCTAGAGATGCTATCTTTGATGAGGAAAGATTTACATCAATACCTAGACCTATTGATGTGGGTCAACACTCACGAAGTAGGATAAGTGATTCTACTAATAATATAGTTCTTCCTCTCGAGCCTAGAAGAAGTGCTAGAACTAGAAAGGCAAAGTCATTTGGAGATGATTTTCAACTATATTTAGTAGAAGGTTCTAGAGATGAAATTAGACATCAATATCAACATCGTTTCATAGTAGAGGAAGAACCAAAGACCTTTGGTGAAGCTATGGCTTCAAGAGATGCAAATTTTTGGATGGAAGCTATACAAGATGAAATTGATTCCATCATACACAATAAAACTTGGAAACTTACTGATTTGCCTCCAGGGTGTAAACCTTTGGGGTGTAAATGGATTTTCAAGAAGAAGGTAAAAGTAGATGGGAGTATAGATAAGTATAAAGCCCGTTTAGTCATACAAGGCTTTAGACAAAAAGAAGGGATAGACTTCTTTGACACTTATGCTCCAGTTGCAAGAATATCTACTATAAGATTATTATTAGCTCTAGCAGCTATACATAATCTTATAATACATCAAATGGATGTTAAAACTGCTTTCTTAAATGGTGAATTAGATGAAGAAATATATATGAAACAACCTGAAGGTTTTGTTATGCCTGGACAAGAGCATAAAGTCTGTAAGCTGATTAAGTCTCTTTATGACTTAAAACAAGCTCCTAAACAATGGCATCAAAAGTTTGATGAGGTTGTCCTATTAGATGGTTTTATCCTAAACCAAGCTGATAAGTGTGTTTACAGTAAATTTGATTCTTCTGGAAAAGGAGTCATAATCTGTTTATATGTTGATGACATGTTGATCTTTGGTACAGATCAAGGACAAGATGATAAAACTAAGGAGTTTTTATCATCAAGATTTTCCATGAAAGACATGGGGGAGGCGGAAGTAATTCTTGGAATAAGAATAACCCGAGTTAGCAATGGAATTACTATTTCTCAATCACATTACATTGAGAAGATATTAAATAAATTCAATTGCTTGAATTCCTCACCTGTTGGCACTCCTATAGATCCTACTGTTAAGCTTATGCCAAATCAAGGAAATCCCATTGCTCAGTTGGATTATGCCAAGGCAATAGGATGTTTGATGTATGCTATGGTTAGTACAAGACCTGATATAGCTTATGCAGTGGGAAGATTGAGCAGGTACACAAGTAATCCAAGCTCACATCACTGGCAAGCAGTAAATAGACTATTTAAGTACCTAAAAGGAACCATGAACTATGGTTTATGTTATTCAGGTTCACCGCCTATTTTGCAAGGGTTTTCAGATGCAAGTTGGATAACGAATTTAGAAGATCATTCTTCTACTAGTGGATGGGTATTTCTACTAGGTGGAGGTGCAATTTCTTGGGCATCTAAAAAGCAAACTTGCATTACAAACTCTACAATGGAGTCTGAGTTTGTAGCATTAGCTTCAGCCGGAAAAGAAGTTGAATGGTTACGGAATTTGTTGTATGAAATTCCATTATGGCCTAAACCTATATCACCTATTTCAATAAGGTGTGATAGTGCTGCTACACTGGCTAAGGCATACAGTCAAGTGTATAATGGAAAGTCTAGACACTTAGGTGTAAGACATAGTATGGTTAGGGAACTAATCATGAATGGAATAATATCTGTTGAGTTTATAAAATCTCAGCACAACATGGCTGATCATTTAACCAAAGGGTTAGGAAGAGATCTCGTGAATAAATCAGCCATAGGGATGGGTTTGAAGTCCATTTCTTAGTATTTCATGTTAAGATACCCAATTCCCATTTAATATAACATTAAATGCTGAATTCAATGAGGAAGGCTTGTCATGAGATATTGGAACACAACATAGCATCCCAAGGTATGTGTTTAGACTGCAAGATAAAGAAGGTTGAAACATAGTTTTCTTAATAGTTCTTTGATAAATTGCATTTGCAGGTGCAAGATGAGAACTACCTATAAGAGTATGAAGTTTAGCCGCTTCAAGAAGCTTGGACTTGGCTTTGATATGCTCTTTGAAGGATGGGACATAGGCTAGTAAAACATTATGTCAAGTTAGAACTATAGAATTGTGAATTTATGTGTGTATTACCTTCAAGTATTCAGATGGATAGAACAGGTTCAATCATTGCGACACCTTGATATTCGAATATTTGGATCGCGTAATATACTAATGTGAAATTCAATCCGTAGGATATTTCATTTATGCATAAGTTTGATTATGGTGAAGTTTGCTTGTGTTGATCATGAATATTACTAAAATGGGGGAGGAATGTTGGAATTTTAGTAATATTGGGTTATATATAAAATTATACATATTCATATTATACTATTTACAAATTAAACCAATTAGTTAAAGTTTAGGCTAATTATGAAACATGGAACAAACTCAAGGGGTATAAAGTGAATATGTGTATTTGTTAAATATTTGATCGACAGTTTATGGTTTCATAGAATTCCATTTGTTCATACACAATCTACAGAGAGAAAACCAAGAACACTCTCAAGGCATAAAATCTTCATCAAATCAATTCAGTTTCTTGTTTCTACTTCTTGATCTTATCCGATTAAATCAATTGTAAGTGCACAAATGGTTTAATCTGAAAGAGTAATCGATTTCAAGAACATCCTAGTGATCTAATTTCAATTCCAAGTTCTTTATCAAATTAGGGTTTGATAATTTGGTAATATTTTCCCTTCATAATTTCTACAAATGGTTAATTTAGTCAAAACATAGAGAGTAAAATTAAAATTAAATCTAAATTTTATATTAATGCTTTAAAGATAAGAATTTTGAGGCAAAAAAGTAAAGTTTTATGAAATTAAGTAAAACACAAGTAAGTAATCGTGGGATATTTTGTCCTACAGGTAATCTCCAACCGCCGAATATGACAAGTTGGGTAAGTTGCAAATACGTGTTACCAATGTTTATCATTTTTTTTCGATTAATTGTTTTACTTCTATTAACAGAAACACCCTATTTAAAACAGTTAGTTCAATTCGACCTCGCGCGTTGCGCTAGTATTTTGAAGTCGATAATCTTTAGTACAACCCTAGTTCCAACCCTTGGCTCAGATTCGGTTTCTCGTTGTGGCTGCAAACCAAACGTGTTTGTCACACCAAAACAACGATTCTTTCTCTCCAATTCATCACAGCCATTTTATTATATCCCCAAACCAGAAAAATCAAACTAAACCACGAAACCAACAACTTATTACATCTGTGTTTTAAACATGTAGGTTCATATAAGAGGACGACGTAATACAGCTTTGGCTCAGACCCACGCACAGTCTCAGGCTGCAAAGCATCTACACATGGTTGCCTCGCCGGGATAATAACATGTTTTGTTTGGATCATCATTGCCAACGAACCTCTCGACATTAACGATAATGCGCAATCCCACAATTGAAACACGAAATAGCACAGCGATAAAAAAACGTTGGCTCAAACATGTTCGCCGCCTCTAGCTACAGAACATCTGCTAATGGTTGAACAACCTAAAATAAAGCAACAACATGTGATCCAGCGAATCGAAGCCACCAATATCAGGCAGATTCGTGAACACATGGAATACCCAAATCAACATCAAACATTAGAGGTCTGTAAGAATCAACAAACGAAAACCCTACATGAAGAACCAGAACATTGTCACATACAGGGCGATAAGTACTGTACATGCAGGGCATACCGAGAATCGACGGCATCAGCCAACCAGCCATCGTTGCGTAGGGTTTGAGAAACAGAGCTGGGATGACCGTAGCCAACTCCGGCAGCAATGGCGGCATCGGCCGCACCCACACCACCGTCGACCAACCATTGTCGCCTAGGGTTTTTACTCTCCGTCGTGTAAGGCCGGAAATCAGAAGCAACCGCATCCCCGCCACCTAGGGTTTGTAATCAAATGCCCGTCAGCAAGGGCAAAATATAACGACATCAAAGAGAAAACAAGCAGCATTTAGGTGGACGCAGGAGGCGGAGGATCAGCAACCCCAGCCATCCGACCCGTCACGAAGAGTCTATCGAAAACCCTAGCCACCTCGCACCATACCGGAAACCCCTTTCCCTCACAACAAAATATCTGACCAAAAACCCTTTAAAAGGTGGATGAGGGGTCACAATCCACCGCCATCGGAACCCAAGCGACCCAAAAATCGGGAACATCAGCCACCGATCGGATCTACAGAGATCTTAACCGACACAACCCCATGAACCAGTATACACCATAAGAGAAAACACTCATGACAATGGAGACCACCGGCAGGCAAAAGCAGCCGGAACTACCGCATCATCGGCGGTCACCAGCGTCAAAGAGGCGCCACCTATGGTGGCATGCAGATGCCACCGACGACAACCTCCCCTCTACCGGCAACAACAACCGAGACACACCGTCAAAACGCGAAAAGAGCAAATAGACGGTGCCCTCTCTTTATGAAAATGGGTGTATATGCACAAAGGCATTCAGGGGACCATATTGCAAACATTAGAAAGTATGATGGCCAAAACACACACTCCATAACCTGACTATTCCTCAAGTTGCATTTTTCATAGTATAGAATTTATAACATTGTGTAATAAAAAATTATTACACAATATGTATTATTTTATATAGTATTCATGACTCGCATAATTTTTTTTAATAAAAAAGTTACGTTATGATACAAAGATTTTTGAAGTTCCTTTTTTATATGGTATCTATGACTCATATAATTGTGATTGTTAAAAATATCTACGATACAAAGACTTTTGAAGTTCTTTCTTACTACAATCTCGATCATAAATATAATATGATAAATGACATGTTAATCATGCTTTTGTCATAAACAACATCCGACATGGGTTTATAATCATCATTTCGTTATGGAAAGTGTGTATTATGTGTGCTCATTTGTAGTTTGTCGACCATCAACGTGATATACCTATCTCAAAGATACATCTCATCACATGATTGGCATGTTAGATGGATAGTAGTATAACTAAACTCCTCCGAATTGTGTTGGTAATAATATTAAATTGTTTTGTTTAGACAAGGTTTGTTAGTTTCATGCATCAATATGTTAGAACATATATTTTCCTCTGAATAATTTAAACCGAAAATTATTCTAACATAAGACCTTATATCAATTACAATACTAGATTACTAGTAAACATAACAAGGATATATTCGTTTGTGTTTTCTTATATATGTTGCCATTATATTAATATTAAAAACCAATGACGGTGTGTGAGGGGGAGGTACTGTAGCTGGCAGTACCTCCTCTCAAGCGTATTTTACAACTCCTTTCAGCTTTTCTCCCACCGCCATCACTTTCATCCTCCTCATCTTCTTCCTTCCGTCCCCGTCATTTCCGTCGTCACTCCTCCACAGATTCTCCGATCGCCACCTGCACCGTTCCGTTTCGTTCACCGCCAAATCCTCCAACACCGGCAACTTTTCCGGCGATGATCCGTTCGGATTCTACCCGTGGGACTCAACTGATGGAGAAATGGAGGCGAGATTGAAGGGGCTTTCGAGTGGTGGGAGCACTCCAGCATCGTATAGTGACCGAATTGAATCGATCAAGTTTATTGAGGAAGATGAGGTTAAAGAGTGGGTTGCTCAGGTTGAACCAGGGGTTCTCATCACGTTTCATTCGTTGCCTCAAGGAGGGAATGATCTAAAACGGATACGATTCAGGTATTGGTTCTGGTTTGATTTGAACTCGGATTGTAGTTTCAACTTTTGATCTGTTTTTTTTTGGTAATGATGGTGGTTTGCTGTTGGTAAAGTCAAATTTCTTGAGTTGCATGTGAATTGGACAAGAGGTTGCATAATGCCCTAAATTATGGAAGTGGCCCCCAATTGGGTGTGGGTTAACATCAGTAATATCTCTTAGTTTTTATCACATAATGAAATAAATGATAATGAAGACATACAACTATTGTAAAGGCAATATACAGTCAACAAATCCTTAGGTCTTTGTGTTCTTTCTTCCTACATCTTTTGGTTCTTGACATTAAAAATATGCTACTGCCTCTTGAGGACCATTGCAACTTTTGTTCAGGCAACATAATTTATGTTTATAAAAAAATGCATGTAGCTTTGTTCTCACAGGTATTCATGTAATAGATTGGTGCCTTTTTGTTATTTTTTACTTATGTAGACTAAGATGGGTCAGTAAGAATTATGTTATTTTCTTAGCATGCACATACTTTATGAATATTTAAGGCAACACAAAGTTATCTTATGTTTATTGCACTGCACCTAGCCACATAGGCCTCTTTTTTTGGTTAAACATGTCGTCAGTGTCACATACAACCGCATATTGCAGCAAGGGCACTCCCGAACTGGTTTGTACGTGGGGTCACTTTTTGGTTAAAACCGGTTCAAAAACATCCTACCCATCTGTTTAAGACCGAGTTGAAAGCCGCTTGAAGACCTTTGTTTGACAACTAAAAGAATGAAAGTGAAGAGGTTGGCCAGAATCCTGACATAATTTCATGTCCTTTATGTTTGTTACTTTGTTTCTTTGTTTGATAAAAAAATTGTTATTGTTATGGGCTGTATTTGATGGGTAGAAGTAGCAAACTGGACATGTTGGGTAAATGATCATAATTTGTTTTGGTCAACACAAGTTTGTTAGTATCTGTCAAATGATTTGGGTTGGTTGGGTTGACCTGAATCTGTTTTTGACAATATAGAAATATAAATGATTAACTGATTAGGCATGATTACAAAAGCTATAAGTAATAATGTAATTGTTTAAATAAAATGATTTAGGGAGTTTTATGTGTTGAAATACACTTTAGGCGTACTTGATCTGTTTTCTTTATGCCAATTTTTTGTTGAATTTACTCATCTGGTTCATTTCAACCTTTTTTTTATCTTTAATGACTTCACTCATTAGATATAGCACTGCTTAAATTCACTTTTTTGTAATTTATATGAGTTGAATTAACACATCCTTATTAATGTCATACAATTATTTAGTATATGTTCCCATGCAATGTTTCTTGCAGTCTTTACTGTGTTTGATTCAGTACATAAATGTATTTTTTACAGGAAAAGGGAAAACCAACAAGAAGGCAAAACCCGAACCAACTAATGAAGAAATGCATGCAGTTGTAGTTAATATCTTAAAGGAAGTTGACTTTAACAACGTACGTGAATACCACACCCTGTCTTCTTACTGTTTGATAAAAATAATCAACACGACTGACATAATTTTTTTTAAAACCAATGCAGGCCACATTGTCTGATATCATCAAACATCTCGGCGAGTGATTATAACTTTCTTTATCATCCTAACATCCATACATTGTGTAATCATTTTCCAGTTGGAGCTAATAGTTTATTTATTTATATTATTTTAGGTGTCCATTTTGGTGTGGATCTGTTGCACAGAAAAGCCGAAGTGAAGGCTATAATCACTGATGTCATAAACAACATGTCTGGTGATGAAGATGAGGAAGAGGCAAAAGAAGCAGAAGCTGGTAGTGGTGATGATGGAGATGGTGACAACACTGATTCATAGTTTGCAATATAGGTGTTAGATAAACATGTCTGAGTAGGAAGACAACAAAGCACAAGGTGAAAGGCGACAACCTGAGGTAATTGGTGTTCACTTTGTGCAGGATATACTTTATTTGTCCCTTTTTAATGTGTTTCTATAACTTTGATTTTGAGTTATTTGTACCATAGATCAGTTGTTTTGATATGCACTTTAGGTCTTTTAGGATTTGATGATACTGATGAGCTATACATTTTATGCTGTACTTTTGCTAATTGACTATTAGCTTTTAGTTTTGAAATTTGCAGGGTTGGTATGAATTTTAACTTGAGTATTTGCATGTGTATCATATAATCAGTGTATGTTATCTATTTTGATTATCTATCTATTCACCTACTAATTTTATTACAGATTTTGATTACTTAATTTGTTTAGAGTCATTTGATTGCCTTTGGTTTTTGCATTTTTTGAAGGGGATCGATTCGATGAAGGCGATTGGGATTCCTTGCTTAATTGTTGTATTAAATTCAAATTCCCAGAGGACTTATTACATTGCATATGCTCTTGCACACCAGGTAATATGCACTATCATGTCCTGCAAAATGTTTAAAAGATTTACTTATATATAATACTAGCTTTCTATTGATGTCATATTTCTTGTATGTTTTTTGTACTGTTTTGTTGTTACAACAGATGCTGGACAGATATGAACAATACACTCTAAAGTGTTCTTCATGTAAAAAGGCTCATAAAACATTTGAGACACTGCAGAAGGTACTAAATTCCATTTCTAAACAATCAATTTTGCAAGCCCAGCAAAAATAACATGTAATTGCATCTCCGGAGGAATGCCAGCAGCTGCCAGGTAACTATTTAAAGCATAAACTGTATAGAGAATTATTTATATGCATTTAGGTCTGATAAGAAGTGGAATTGTTTTAATGTGGTTATCATTTTTATTCACATGTAAGTACTATTTTGCATCTATATTTTATGAGCCGTTAAAAATCTATATTTTTGAAGCATATTAACTTTTACTAAATTCCTTTACAATTAAGAATTCAAAAAAACTTATCTATTGCGTATCTGTTTAACTATAGTCATGATTGTTTGCTGAACTTCTGTAGGTAGTTTTGACTACGTAGTTGTTGACTTCTATATGAAGTACTATTCGAGTTTTAAGGTATATTCTATATACACATTTTTTTTTGTTTTGCTTTTTCATGTGCACTGATGAACTTTCATATTACTCTTTATCTTTCTCATATTTGTTGACATTTATTTGAGTAGTAATCTCTTGAAACAACTATTTGCTAACATAGCAGCTTCACATATTATGGTTCTGCCTCAGCCAAAATTTTGATAAGCATGAAAGAAAACGACGTGATTGAAGAATTGAGGAAAGACATGCCTTTTTTTTCTCATCTACGTTGCAGCATTTATTAGTTGTGTTTTTAGATGTGAAATTTCAAAACCTGGATGATCTTATCTGGACTTAAATCAATTATTGATTCATGAGTGTGTATGACCATTTATTTTCTACATCATCACAACTAGCAGGAGCATGATGATGTAGCTTATGTATAAAAAATGTATGAAATATAGCAATAGAAGTTGTGGCTTTAGGCCTGTACAATCTAATATAATAGTAAGAGATGTTGGTGTAGTGTTTGTGGTGCGTCTGCTTGGTATTAATTACCTTTATCTAAAACAAAGATATATTCCCGCCGCGAAGCGCAGGAGCTTTTACTAGTTCTTTTTAAGAATCAATCAACTTCATACAAATTCTATTTTTGAGGTTATGAAAACCCCCCATATCCTCTTTTGTTTGGCCTGCTTTTGGCAAAAACTACCCGTAAAACTTGTGCAAAATTTTTCATTGAGAATAACTTATAATAAAATTGTGAATACATTTTTTTTTCTTTTCATTAATAATTAAACTTGAGCTATATATTAGAAAACACATGCTAATACTTGAGATCTGTTTGACTGGTAACTCGTGACATGTAAATTTAAACTGTGTTTTCTCAAAGTAGATAATTATGTTTATCGTAACTATATTTAAATATGTTCTTATTACTATTTTTATTTTCATAATAATAATCTTGTTAATGTATGAGCTGTTTTATTACTGTGAATATGTAATGATAAAGTAATACTTGAAAGAGTTCATATTTGAGCAAAATCGTTATATTAGAATAATTTTCTTGAGGATTAAATTAAAGTTAATTGACATATAATATATATTTTTAATAACATAATTCTTGTGATTAAGTTAACGTCAACAAGAAAACAACATACTTCCACTGAATTTATATGACAGCTACAAATAAAGGCGATTCATTAATATGAATATAAATGTTAATTACAGCTACAAGTTTTAAAATTACATGCTTTCTTAGTTTAACCATTTTGAATTAGGATTATAAGTAATCTAATGATAGCAAACATACATTCACCAAAAATATAAAATTACATGCTTTCTTAGTTTAACCATTTTGCGCACACCGCTGATTTTTTTAGGGTTACCAATTCAAACGGTCACGGTTAGAGCTAACCGTGACCGTTCAGTCGGGCGTAAAACCTAACTTTCACGGTGAGGCCTAACCGTGACCATTTTACACCCCTTGGGATCAGTTGCAATTATTGGGTGTGTAATTAATGTGGGAATTGACACGGTTTGACCAAACCGTAACATATTGTTTATTTTTTATATATTTTTTTAATCTTTTTAATCATACAAGTTTGTTTTTATAATTTTCGTCAGTTTTTTTTATATTTTCTATATTTTATAATGTTTTTGGGTAAATCGAACCAAAATTGATAATTTTCGTCGGTTTTTTTCTTTGTTCTTCAGTGTCCGTGCGAATGATGGTGTTTACTTAGTCAAGTGTTGTTCGATTTGAGACAATTTTTTTTCTTGATTTTAGAACCGCTTGATGATTTTTATGTGAAAAAGGGTTACTAAGAATTTTGGGGGAAATGGGTTTTGTTTTTCTAATCTGTATCATGTTACAAGTAATTTTTTTATTAAACATGTGATGGTTGTTACAAGTAGGTTGTTATTTTATCACACGGTTAAGCTAAACGTAAAAATCGGTTGTTAATACAGTTACATTACAAGTTGGTTCGTACATATACAATTAACATTATCAACATTACAAATATAAAACAAATAACCAAAGAAACACAACCAAACAAACACAATCAAATATATAAGACATCATAACTGAAACTGTACATATATATACAATGAGTTTTTACATATAAAAAAAATAAAATACAAACAAAATATATATCTAGTCTGTCATATCTGTATCGTCACTGCCCTGACCTGACCCGCCCGCGCCAGAGGGGCCAGCACCGTCATGGCCTAACCGCCTGGGTCGCTGTGACAACAACGGCGTACCCGAGGCGGCATAGTCCGCGACCATGTGCTGGATGACCCAATCTAGCATATCCTCCAGCCTCGTGACCCTGGCTCGCGTGTCCTGAAGCATATCTATAACGTGAGCAGTCAAACGCACGGCATGGTACACGCGCTGAGGATGCTGGGGCGGGTCCTGGTCGTGCGGCGGAGGAATGGGCTGATCCTCCCCGCCACCAAGCGGCTCGTGGGCAACCTAAACATGGACCTCAGCCCCCGCCAACTCGAGTGGGTCCACCAACGGCTCGGGCACCCATGCCACTAGCTCATGGTATCTACTAAGCAGGTGACACGTGCCGTCAGGGAACCTCCGAATGATCCTCATCCCAGTGGCGGTGGCCCGGTTTGCCACACGCATAGGAATCGGAGGTAGCGGGAGCTGGGATATGGCATGAGCGTACCCTAGGCCTCGAGCGATGCGGGAGACGATGTTCCCACCCACCAACGTCCATCGCGCCTGCCTGTGATAATAACTAGCAAAGTAGTCCGCAAGGACATGCGCGACGTGGCAGTGTCGGTGTGTGAGTATACACCGGAGAAAGAAAAGGTCGGCGATGTTGACCCTGTCGGTCCCCACCCCACGACCAGCGACGGATGTGGCGATCAGTCGGTGACTGTATCTATATAGAGCGTCTCGTATATGAGAGGACCTCGTGTCGCCACCGTATGGTCCGTCGCCGATCGCAGGCCACCAGACCTGATCCGAGTCATCAGCCCCACGAATCATGGCAGGGGTGTACATCAGCTGTCGGACCTCCACCTCCGTATAGAGGTCACTGACGACAGCGAACCGTTTAAATGACATGCGGTGGAGGGAGCCAAACATCCGAAAAGCAACCTCCGCGGGCTAATGACCATCCGCGATGTCATCCTCATCAAGCTCCGGAAGCTCCTAGGCACGAGGACGGAATATATAAACGTGCAGTAAAACTCCACAGTGAGCTCTCGATGGGCAAGGTCGCCCATCCTGAACAGTTGGTACCATCGGTTGTCATCGCCTATGATCACAGAAAATCGCTCGCGCTCTCAAAAGAGCTCTAAGATTTCCTCTGACAAGACAGTCCCCGGTGCTGGCGGTCGTCCTCTCAGGGTGTTAAACCGCTCGTATGGTGAACTCCCCTCGTCGAACTGCAGATGCGGGCAGTCATCAATCCTGGGAATAAACGCAGCGTCGGCATCCGTCTCTGAGAAAAAATTCGTGTTTATTATTATTTATAATGTTTAAAAAATTATTGGTTGACGGTTTATTATTATTATTATTATTATTATTATTATTACTATTATTATTATTATTATTATTATTACTACTGTTATTATTACTATTATTAATATTATTACTATTATTACTATTATTATTATTATTATTATTACTATTATTATTATTATTATTATTATTATTATTATTATTGTTTCTATTATTATTATTACTATTATTACTATTATTATTATTATATTATTATTACTATTATTATTATTATTATTATTATTATTTCTATTATTATTATTATTATTTCTATTATTATTATTATTATTATTACTATTATTTCTATTCTATTTAATCCCAAATGTCGGTGGCAACAGTGACCATCCCAACCAAACCCTAATCTCCGAATTTCAACCACACTCCATGGTAGCTTCCTCTGTCCGTTAGTGGGTCGATTCGGAAGAGGGCGACGGAGGTCGGAGCGGAGGTGGATGCACGGAGGGCGACGATGGGTTCGAATTCTGAAGTGAGGGTCCGGTGGGTTGAAGAGAAACCCCACTTGAATAAGAGACCGCTCCGGAGCGAAAAGGGTCAGCGAGAATTTTTGGAAGCAGCGGCTAGGGTTCAGGCGATCTTCAACAATCCGAATTTGATTCATGGGGAGCCGAAAATGGTGCAGCGGCGGCGACAGCGGCGGCGAGTGGGCAGATGACGGTGGTTGCTAATGGTGGTCCGGTGGTGGATGGTGGTGGGGATATGGGGGATGAGTTGTCTGTGCAGAGTAAGCTTTCATCGATGCAGAAGAAGGCTACTGCTGCGTCTGTGGTGGCTGAAGATTTTGCTCGGAGATTTGAATCTGGAGATGTGGGTTTTATTGATTTCGATTAGATTCTAATGATGTTATTTGCTGTTGGATGACTATGGCAGGGGCTATGCACAGGTGCTATTATATTGTTGAGTACTGGAGGGAAAAATTCACATCTGTTTGTGTTTAGTGAGGACCTTTTCTTCATTTATCTTCTTCCACCCATCATCTTTAATGCAGGGTGAGTTTAGTGTTTGTAAAGTTTATAAAATGGTTATGATCTGTTTGCTCTTAATGCTTATTATTCTTAGATTTACAGTTAGTATATCGCGGTAGACACAAGAGGAATCTAAGATTAATAGAAGACTGTTTTATAATTAAGGCATGTCTGCTTTGCATTGAAATGGAAAATTAACTAGATATGATTGTGAACAAGTGTGATATTAGTTAGCAAGTAGGAAAATTTGACCTTGTAAGAAATAGTTATGATCTTTCTTAGATGCTGAAGAGGTTATTCAGTTTAGTGGTATACCTCTTGAATGCACTTTGTATGGTCTGGTATGGTGGTGTCATATAGAGGAAATATGCATATGTCACTAGACCCATGACTCACTTTGCATGATCTGCTGTGGTGGTGTCATATAGATTAACATTCACTTTGTATTATTTATTTGTCACTTGACTCAAGACTACACGTGTGTTAATTTGACCTTGTGCACTAATTGATTTGCTTGGTGATTAATGTCAATTCATAATTCAAAGATGCTTAACCACAAAAGGTGCGACTTAAAGGTGACTGTGTAACTGTATACACACATACATATGTACATTTATCTTTTGGCTGCAGTTTTTGTAAGTTTTTAATTTTTCATGGATGTTACTTTGCTCTTATTATCTTTGCAATGATAAATCAACAGGTTCCAAGTAAAGAAGAAACAATTTTTCCGCAATTTCATGACCATTGTGCTATTTGGTGCTATTGGTACTGTGATATCATTCACTATCATATCAATTGGTACACACTCAACTTCTTCACTTAAACACATCTTCATTCTATTCACTTTATCATAATAAGTGTGCGTAGGTTCGTAGAATTGCAACATTTGGTTGACATCTTTGATTTCTTAGCTGTATGCATGGCTGCACTCTTGCACCCGCTCTGCTATGATCTTTGTCATAAACAATGATCAGTTTTTTTGAAAAAATAAATGCAATATTATTATGATACACTTTAAGTGACATACTCAAATAGGAGTTACAACCTGAGTTGCAGCCGATATGCTCCGGGATTTAACGTTGAGCCTAAACCAAATCTCGAAATGATACCTAATAGCAATTCTATAAATCCCCCGCGGCAACGCGCGGGAAAAATACCTAGTTACTATTATTATTATTATTATTATTATTATTATTATTATTATTATTATTATTACTACTACTACTACTGTTATTATTACTATTATCACTATTATTACTATTATTACTATTATATTATTATTATTATTATTATTATTATTATTATTATTATTAATACTACTACTATTATTATTATTATTACTATTATTATTATTATTATTTCTATTATTATTATTTCTATTATTTCTAATAATAATAATAAACCGTCGACAAACTACGCTAAACAAACGGGAATACCTATCAAATCTATGTTCATCTCTATGGTTTAAATTTGTAAATTTACATACCGAAAATGTTGGTGTAGCGGCGGTGGTGATGCAGCGGCGGTGGTGGTGCAGCGGCGGTGTAGCGGGGGTGGTGGTGCAACAACGGTGGTGCAGCGGCAGTGGTGGTGCAGCGGCGGTGATGGTGCAGCAACGGTGGTGCAGCGGCGGTAGTGGTGCGG
The DNA here is from genome assembly GCA_024085815.1 of Flaveria linearis. Classification (NCBI taxonomy): domain Eukaryota; kingdom Viridiplantae; phylum Streptophyta; class Magnoliopsida; order Asterales; family Asteraceae; genus Flaveria; species Flaveria linearis. Next base: position 66,918,194 of record CM044012.1, read on the forward strand.
AGATGGTGGTGCAGCAGCGGTGGTGGTGCGGGGATGGTGGTGCAGCGGCAGTGGTGGTGCGGGGATGGTGGTGCAGCGGCGGTGGTGGTGCGGCGATGGTGGTGCAGCGGCGGTGGTGGTGGGTGGCGGATGAAACTGTCACGGGGAGGTCTCGCGGTGACGGTTTGGCGTTGAAATGGTAGACCTAACCGTGACCTTTTGCCTTATTTTTTAAAATTATCCTAAGTTAATATTTCTTACAAAAAAACCTACACCGAACCGGTGGTAGGGGGTTTCGAGCCCACACCACTCTCCTGTTGCCCTACCGTCTTAACCGGTCGGGACGGGAGTGGTTCGCTGAAATGTGTGAAAAACAAAAGCATTTAAACAGAGTTTGTGCAAAAGGTGACGGTTTGGGCAAACCTTCTCGGTTTGCTCTGTTGTCAGAAACCCTAGTTGTCAGAAACCCTAACCGTGACGGTTAGGTCTAATCGTCACAGTTTATCCTCCTAACCGTGACGGTTAACCTTAACCGTGACAGTTTATTCTCCTATTTGATTTAGTGTTTAATTATTATTACTATTATTATTATTATTATTATTATTATTATTATTATTATTATTATTTCTAGTATTATTATTATTATTATTATTATTATTATTATTATTATTATTTCTAGTATTATTATTATTATTACTATTATTTCTACCTTTATTTCTATTATTATTATTATTATTACTATTATTTCTAGTATTATTATTAATATTATTATTATTACTATTATTTTTATTTTTATTATTTCTATTATTTTTACTATTATTTTTACTATTATTTTTACTATTATTTTTATCATCATCATCAAATAAAGTGATCTTGATTAATATTATAATGTCTCCGACAATGATAGCTTACATTTGGCATTGGTGTCTCTTTAACGATCAATTATTCTAACGTAATTGTTTATATGATCCTGATACATATTTTGTCATTCTAGTGCTTGTTAATATGCAAAACTCGTCCAATGGTAGCCCACATTGGGTATTGGGTAATCCCCTTCCAATTGTATGCAAATAAAGTGATCTTAGTTAATATTAGCAAGTGCGACAACCGCATAGGTAAATAACGGTTTGGGGGTTGTTCTCAGCGGGAACCATGTCTGGCTGCCAAATGAAGAAATAAGATGCACAATACAAGTGAATGTTTCCGCAATCACGAGTCCATGGGCTGAAAAAGTTAGCCAATGATTATCGGGTGCGGGTTGAGTCATGCCAAACCAATTTAAGCTATTACGAACAGAATCATAATAGCCACGCATCTCGCGGTTTAAATTGCTCCGCCAATACCATATGTTTCTGTCCATCTCCGACAACATGCCTAACCCATTCCCATTCTTTTTGCTTGTTCCCTAAAGCCACCGCGATCGCCCAAAAACCACAGTTACCATCAGGCCGCACATCTTTTATACTCGAAACGTACCGGTGAATCCATTAGGGCAGCTGATCCTTAAACTTCATAACTTTTATCACGTCCTTTGGTTTCACTATTAAAGGAAACCCTAGGCAAGCTCCCGTAATCGGTACATTTGAAGCAGCCTTTGCTCGATTAGAACGGTCGTTGGGCATTTTAAACTGGGGGGTATATGAGCTATGCCTCACCGGGTCAGACATAGTTTGTTGTGAGGAAGTATACGAGCTGTGTCTAGCTACCTCATACTGTGATGCATTGGAGTCCGCTGTTCTTTGTTGCTCCTTAATATTTGGACGACCACGTTGGTCATTACGCACCTTAGGTTCTTTAAGTTTTTACTTGCTTGAAAACCAAGACTCGTATAATTTCTTAAATAATTTTTGTAACTTGAGGATTGGGAGACGACATAACCTTTTGTTTTAAGTCATCAAATTTCTCATCGTAGTCAGGTTCAGGCGACGCGACGTACGCTGGCTCGAAATCAAGCTTCCTCCAGTGTGGATCTACCGCATCGAGTGGAATACTTGTGACTGGATTTAAAGATTAAATTATTAGTGAAAAATATGCAATCCAGTGACAATAGTAAAAAAATATATTAAGAAAAATATAACCTTCTCGGATGTATATCTCCAAACGACAAACACATTGCAAGCCCATGGACGTAGACAACTGGTGTCCACATGAACCCCAGACTCCTGAATGACTTTCATTTTCGTTAACTCTGATTCAAGGAGGCTAAGGCAAAAAAGTGATACTTTATAATGCAATTTTGAAAACAATGACAGTCGATGGTCTTTTTTAATCTTCACATGGGACACCTCGAATGTTTTACAAATTTCAATCTCCTGGCCGCGCACGAGGTCACAAACATATCCGACAAGTGTGTGCAACGTATTATTGGTCCCTGTGAGGTAACTTTTGAAGTTGGCATGTTTGCCCTCAACCCTATTAGTTGTAAATTCATCAAAGTTAAGGCGGTCGTACATCCAACAAGTAACAAATTTCTCTTTGTACGACACCAACCAATTATTCCAAATATATTCTCATACCTTTGAAAGAAATAAAAAATTTTATAAAATAAACAAATAAATTACTAGATTAACAATAACTATGAAATTCTTACCATGTTTACCATCTTCATATAACTTTTCTTCCATCTTCGTGCAATTATAACGTACAATGCCTCTGTGGGAGACAAACACAAGGTCTTCCACCAATATGGAAAATCCTTCCACATACCGGTTTTGAAAATGATATTCCACCGTCTTTTGATATTCTCCCTATCGTGCCACCTGCATAGGTTTTTAGTAGCACTCGGAAACACTGTGTCACACGCGCTCATCAGGGCCAGGTCCCTGTCTGTGACAATAACGCGGGGCTCCACACATCCATCAAGCATATCTCTGATCTGCTCCAAGACCCATGATAAGTTGTCCTTTCGTTCCCTCGATATAAATGCATGCGTAATACAAAACGACTTCGACGTCGACGTAACGCCAATAACCTGAACAAACGGAATGTTGTACATGTTGGTCTTGTACGTCGTGTCTATCAACATCACGTACGGGAATGCGCGCCACACCTTCCACGGCCTTAGTAGCTGTATTTTTTCGTGTTTCATACACGAACTCTTCAGATTGTAGCAGGTTTTCAAGTTTATGCATTGGTGTCATGCCTTTTCTCCCCTCAGCCCTAAACTTCGACGTAAGATTGTATATGTCCTAAACAACAGAGACGCTGTGGGGAAAGTGCTCCCTTACGGCTGAATGAATGTGTCGTGGCCGCACATGCTGCCTGTGTAACTTATCGACAAGATCAATTTCTTCGGTGGTCATCTTCCTAAGATGTGCGTGGCCCTCCTCGTGCATAACAGGATCATGGTTATGCGTCTCGTTTCTCAACTCTAACATCCAACTGTCACACTTTCCTACGTACATCCATACGAGTTTAAAGGGACATCCTTTCTTTATGCTCCCGGTACGCCTACTTGTACCAGTGAATTTAGGTTCACCACTACGATTGCATAATAGTTTCACATCCTTTTTTCGTGACCGTCCCACCACAATGACGCACCCATGTTCGCGTCCTCTCATTTTAGCCCACTTCTCCAAGTCCTTACGAGAATCAAAATACTGAAAAAATTATAAAGCTAGGCATAAAAAACAATATATAAAACAAATAAAAAAATAAAATAAACAAAAAAATAAAAAATCTTCGTACTTTCTCGGTTTTATAAGAAATCATAGCCTTTGTTATCCTATCTTCATCCCTATCGTGCTCGACGGTGTCCCCATGGTTTTCTTTGAGGTGAACCGAACCGTCACTCTCATCTGTGTCATTCCCACTAAAAGTATCCGACGACATGTGTAATTTCTAGTTTTGACTGGTATGGGGGATGTCCGTAATCCAGCTCTGTTTGTGAGTGGTACGTGTTCGAGAAATGCCCGTAAGAATTGCAAGGGGGATGTCTGTACCCTTCACCGTAACCCGTCGGTCCAAATAAAGAGTTGTACGCCTCTTCAGCAAATGTGTTCGATGGGTTGGTTTCCTCCTCCCCCCACGGGGGGTGACTCCTGTATACGTAATATTCCTAAAAAAAATAATGGTTAGATATTTCAAATAAGAAGTTATAATAAAACAGATACTACTTCAACCTGGTTCGAATCTTCGATATGTGGCTCCTCATTCAAATCTGGAAGCTTCGGCTTTTGATAATGATCTCCCGAACTCGACATTGTTTTCGAATTAAGGTGCTTTTGGAACGACGAAGGCTATTTATGTTGAAAATCAGAAGGATATTTTTGTTGAAAAAAATGAAGATATTAATACTTCAAAATTTTGAAAAACGGTAATGGTTGTGGTTGTTGAATGAAATTGTGAGGTTATTTATTGTGAAAATCTGGGCGCCAAGCCGTCACGGTTTGGCCAAACCGTGACGGTTCGAAGTAGGTGACGCGCGAATCCGGGGTATTTTGTCAGAGTACCTCGTACCGTAAAGGTGTACCTGGTACCTTAAAGGTCACGGTTAGGGCAAACCGTGATGGTTTGGTGACTGGTTTTCACTTTATCCGTGTACTTTTGTCGTTTTGTTGTCACGTGGTGTCAGATGACTGACACAGAAACCGTGACCGCAAGCCCTTGCGGTCACGTTTAGGTTGCAAAACATGACCTTTTGCTCTAACCGTTACCTTTAGGTCCGGCCTACCCCCAAAAACTCCTGCGGTGTCCCCATTAGAACCCTACATTTTTTCTTTTCATTAATAATTAAACTTGAGCTATATATTAGAAAACACATGCTAATACTCGAGATCTGTTTGACTGATAACTCGTGACATGTAAATTTAAACTGTGTTTTCTCAAAGTAGATAATTATATGTTTATCGTAACTATATTTAAATATGTTCTTATTACTATTTTTATTTTCATAATAATAATCTTGTTAATGTATGAGCTGTTTTATTACTGTGAATATGTAATGATAAAGTAATACTTGAAAGAGTTCATATTTGAGCAAAATCGTTATATTAGAATAATTTTCTTGAGGATTAAATTAAAGTTAATTGACATATAATATATATTTTAATAACATAATTCTTGTGATTAAGTTAACGTCAACAAGAAAACAACGTACTTCCACTGAATTTATATGACAGCTACAAATAAAGGCGATTCATTAATATGAATATAAATGTTAATTACAGTTACAAGTTTTAAAATTACATGCTTTCTTAGTTTAACCATTTTGAATTAGGATTATAAGTAATCTAATGATAGCAAACATACATTCACCGAAAATATAAAGTAACAAGTAGACTTCCATTTAGAGATCATAGTTTTGTTAGAAAAATTATGATATATTCTTTTTAAACTCGAATACTTAGAAACCAATTTGATCAACACTAACCTCATCATAGAACATTTGATGTCAAATATCACCAACGTTCCTCTACACTTTTTGGAAGAACGGCATTTATTAAGACAATAAAATTGTAACTAACAAGATGTTAGAAACTACCGAAATGAACAAAAACAATCAAGAAATAAATTACAAACTTATTTTCCAAACTAATTGTTGTATAGTTGCTCTCTGCATTTTGTGTGTTGATTAAAGAATTTAAAATGTGAGTAATTTTATTATAGAACAGGTCACACACCAAGAGAAATTTCCACTCAGGTAATCAAAACTAAACAGTATTATAGTAGTGGTAATAGGATAAAAATATTTCAAGTAAGCTATATTCAAACCTAATAGAAAATAGTTTTTTAAATAGTTAAGAGCAGTGTTGTCCATATGCAATCAGCATTAATAAATCAAAATATCCATAAATCACACACCTAACTACCTAAGCTTCATTTAGAATTTTTACATATATATATAATAAAAATTACAAATTAGTATATAAACATAGCTTCCTTAACAAATGTATATTTACTTTTATGTTAATCAAATTAACTTTTTGTCTGAAAATAAATAAAATGTATCATTAAAAAATATTTTAATAAGAGTTAAATTTGTTTAAGTTAAGTTAATTTTATCTAATCATGGTTAAAATTAAAATAATCTAAACATCGTGTTTCTTTAAGCAAATATTTTTAAAATATAAATATTCACGAAATCAACACGCCATTACAATTACCGCTAACTCACTATAAACAACATATTTACTTCAATACACATCATGTTTTAATCTTCTCAAATCTATGTATAATTTACCACCTCACAATCTCATATTTATAATTTTATAATTACTATTTCAACTTGTACAACAAATAAGTATCTAACCTAGAACTAAACCATAACCTCTTTATTGAGAAAATAATATCAGGTGATATGGGTGAGATTATTTTGTTATAAAGTGTGAAAAGACACAATAAGCTTAAAAAAGTCACAAAAAAATATAACTCACAATTTAAATCGAATTTCAAAAAAGTAATTCGAAGTCTCTCTGTTACTCTCGTCGTCATTTTTCAGAAAAAAATATAAAAAAATCATTGTGTTTTTTATAACAAATGACGTCATTGTGTCTTTCAATTATTTCATTGTGTCTTTCATAATGACACAATGACATCATTGTGTTATGTCTTTCATAATGACACAATTGTGTCATTGTGTATTTCATAATGACACAGTGACGTCATTATATATTTCATAAATGAAACAATAAAAAAACGTTAATTTTTTTATTTTTCGTTTATTTTTTTTCTTAGTGAGGACGGCTAGGGGAACAAAAGATCGGAATTACTTTTTTAAAATTATATTTTAAATTGTGAGATATAATGTTTATTTTTTATAATTTTTTTAATCATTGTGTCTTTTAATCTTTATACAAAAATGCATTTTATATTTGAATATTTTTCTTTATAAAAAGACATTAATATTTTTTCCCAAATTTGTTTCTTTATACTTTTTTGAAGTATTTGATTATGGGACCAAGGTGTTCCGAGGCAGTGCAGTCGTCGTCAAATTCCCATACACCCTCACTCCTCTCTGTTCTTGTGTTCTTGTTTATCTTCATCACACACATTCAAATTTCAACCCTAAAACACACACACAAATTCAACAACAATGGAATGCTGGTATCCTTCCTTGAATGTTGATCAAGAATTCGCCAAACTCGTTAATCGTATGTATCCCCCTAGGTAAAATTCAACACCTTTTCATCTTCTTTTACATCATACGATTCGAATTCTCACAATTGCGTTTAATTTCCACGAATTCCTTTGTTTCCATCAAGTTTCTCCGATGAATGAATTTGGGTTTCTTCATTGTTGATGAATTATGTGTTATATGCGTTTGTAGGGTTACTGTTGATAACATCACCTCCAGAAACGTCACTTTAATCAAGGTATAACTTTAAATTTTCATTTTTTTATTAGCATATGCTAAATTGTATGTAGCTATTGAAATTCAAAGTGGTTTGAAGTTCATGTGAATTGTAAATGGATTTTAATGGCAGGTGGATAGCGTGAATAAGCGAGGGAGCTTGTTAGAAGTTGTTCAAGTTCTTACTGATCTGAATATACAAATTAAACGAGCTTACATTTCTTCAGATGGAGGATGGTTTATGGATGGTAATATAATCATATAAACATCATATTTGTTCAATGATTGTGATCAATTTGTGGCTAAAAACATCATATTTTTCGATTCGTGATCGCAGTATTTCATGTTACTGATCAGTATGGAAACAAGCTCTCTGAGGATAAAGTTGCTGATCGGATCCAACAGGTATATAATACACACTAAATCTTGTATGTTTGTGGTAATCAATTTATGATATCTGTAAACATAACACAATCAATTATGTTATGTGTTTTAGTCACTTGGACCGAGGGGTTGCAGTTTTAGATCTTTGAAGGGTTCAGTCGGAGTCCAATCGGCTATCGAACACACAACCATCGAGTTAACCGGGCGCGACAGGCCCGGTTTGCTCTCTGAAGTGTTTGCGGTTCTCTCCTACCTCAAATGCAATGTTGTATCTGCTGAAATCTGGACTCATAACTCAAGAATTGCTTCAATTGTGTACATTACTGACAATGAAACAAAACTCCCAATCGAAGACCCCGATCGACTCACCAAGATCAAACAGCTACTCCTTTATATTCTAAAAGGCGATAGAGATCGACGAGGGGCCCAAACCGCGGTTTCTAGGGGATCTACTCATACACAAAGAAGGCTGCACCAGTTAATGTATGCAGACCGCGATTATGATACAGACGATCACGAATCGGATTATGATCGATCTGAGAACTCGAGAAGCGAAAAACCGTTGGTGACAGTTGAGAATTGCAGTGAGAAAGGGTATACAGTTGTGAATTTAAGGTGTCTTGATCGACCCAAGTTACTGTTTGATACAGTTTGCACACTTACTGATATGCAGTATGTGGTGTATCATGCAACCATTATTGCTGAAGGAGTTGAAGCTTCACAGGTATCCTATTATAAACCATATTATTCATTTGAAAATCCCAAATGTTAATCAATTTGAACTGTCCCTAATGGACATTTAATAATAAGATGTATGTATAAATGGTTAATATTATATCGATAACTGTTCAATTTGTGTTGTTTTTAAGGAATTTTACATCCGTCATACAGACGGATGTCCAATCAGTTCAGAAGCCGAGAGGCAACGTGTGATTCGTTGCCTCGAGGCCGCAATCAAGAGACAGATTCCAGAGGGCATAAAGCTGGAACTCTGTGGCGACGACAGGGTCGGGTATTTATCAGATGTGACTCGGATCTTTAGAGAGAACGGGCTTTCGATCACGCGGGCCGAGGTGACTACGAGAGGACCGAAGGCCGTAAACACATTCTACGTAACCGATTCATCTGGCGACCGGGTTAAACTCGAAACAATGGAAACAGTTCGTGACGCGATCGGGGAGAGCGTACTCACAATGAAAGATGACAATGTGTTAACAAATTCGAAGCCGCTGGCGAGATTTTCTTTGAGTAGTTTGTTACGATCGAGATCGGAAAAGTTTTTGTACAGTTTGGGGTTGATTAGTTCTTGTTCTGAAGTGGTTTAGTGAGATATGTTGTTAATTAACTTGATTTAGTCATGGTAATATTTGGAAAGTTAGTGTAGGAAATTGAAGTACGGTGGTGGACCGTCATAGACCACCGTGAAGCGTCGTTTTCCGGCGACTGAGAAAGGTTGTACAACTGTAGCAATAGAGACAGAAGTTGAAAGATGTAAGACTTTATGTCAGGCACAGGCTTTTATGGGAAAACCGTGAAGAAAGTCACGTGAATAGATTCATGGACAGATCTTCCTTGATAAACGTGTAACTGTTCTACGGGAGTATCTAAAAAAATATAGAAAAATACTAGAATATAATATACATCTCTAAAAATTAATTCTTGAAGTAAGATACCAAAAGAGTATAAGGGTAGCCTAGTTTGAATCTGATTATAATGGAAAGGGGTATGAAATTACATTATTTTAAAAATGACGAAGTCTATATTTATTAAAAAATTTATACTGTCGTATCGAAAATTTATAATAACAAACCGAAAATTAACACTATTGACAAGAGAAAAGTGGGCGAGGCCCCCTTAGCACATAGTAAGCTTCGCCTATGTGCGTTGTACTCCACACTCGATACTTGTTCAGCTCTTTTATGGAAAGGAATATGTAACGGTCATGTGCCCACGGCACGCCCCGGCTTACACTTTATAGGGTGGTGTTTTGCGAATTATGATTATGTTACATCACCCACACTTTACTATCTCCCTGTACTATAACCCATACCATAAAAGTTGTAGGTACATGTAATTGAATTAAAAAATAACTAAAAGAATTAATTTTAATTTTTGCTTCTAATGTTTGACAAAACTAATAATTTTCTTTTAAAATATTGAAAATATCAATTTAGCTTCAAAAATTTATTAAGTTAGTTTCAATTTCAGTACAAATAGTTTCATTACATTTAATCAAGTTGAAAAAAAAGATTGAACTGATATTGAAACAAATTATAAACTTTTGGAGTTAAATTGACATTTTTAATCTTTTGAAAGAAAATTATTATTATTATAAAATATCAGAAAGTAAAATCGAACTTAACTCTAACTTCTAACATTAATTCTTTTAGTTACGTCATGTGTAAAAAGATCCGAGTCTCAACACATGAATATACATACAATGATAATTAACTTTTTTACTGAAAATATAAAAAAAACTTATAATTCAACATTAAAACGTATTTTAATTTTCAAATTGAATTAGCAACCGAATCGAATTTAGGCTATTAACTTCAAATCGAATTTGAATATGTGATTTCGATTTTGTTTTAATTCAAATAAATAAACTACATGGCTGTTTGCTAGTCTTTTAATAATCATTAAGAGGATACCTCTTAATGATTCATAATCTCTAATGGTTAATATGCAACACTAATGTTAAATGATTAACAGGTTAAATTTTAATGACAACTCTTAACCATTCAACATCAAAGTTAACTCTTAACCATTCAAAAGTTATATACCATTAAAAATTAGTCTCTTAATGGCCATTAAAAGGTTAACAAACAGCTTCTAAGCTGCCTACTACTACCACTATGTTAGTAATCTTTTCATGTTAAACCACTCAAAAACCTTTTTTTTTTGTTTCGAACCAAGTTATCAAAAATTATCTGGAATTCTATCATTATGTGTAGATTCAATAAGGTTTTAACACTTGAAAGGGAACAAAAACTTGAAAGTCAGTCCCTAAAACTGAAATGGGCTGCTCATTATTTTCAATGTAACAGTATCGATACACACTGTGAGGGTAATAATCTGCCTGAAAAAAGTACGATATCTCTTACAAAATGGACGCTCACAAGTCGCAACCACATTCCTGACTTGGTTTTCTAGACCATCGGAAGCTCACCACAGTCACTGATAACAACTCTCTTTAATGGGCGGTCACCTCTGTCTGTGTCTTGAGACTCGATCAGCTTAACAACATCCATGCCCTCAAGAACTTGCCCAAACACAACATGCCTTTGATCCAACCATGGGGTCTGCACATTAAAAAATGTCTTGTTACATGTCAATGTAAGGACATTCTGATAAGTTTGTCATATCATTAATGGGTATCAGCGTTAAAACCTTAATCGCGCTATCAGATGATCTACAGTATGCCCCTTTAAACATTTCTTAATTTGAATCAGTATGTAAATATCTGAGACGAGCGTACCTTGACTGTGCATATGAAGAATTGACTTCCATTAGTGTTGGGCCCGGCATTTGCCATGCTAACAATTCCAGGTCCAGTGTGAGTTACTGCGATTTTTGACATGTACCGAGATGTGTCAATATAGAATATAAGCACAGACACAAGATAACTGAAACTCCAGCTACAACATCATGTTCCAGCCTTAAATAGAGAGCAACTTGCATAAAACGTAAAGCAAGTATGGTCAAATTTCTATTTCAAGTGACCAACTTTTTAATATTGAATAACCATCAAACTTTCAAGTTTCAAATTTTGATTAAAGGTAATCTTTGAAGTTAACAAGCTTCCAGGCACCACACTAGGAAAGACAAACTTAGCCAGAATTACAGATGCGTCAACAGGCACATCATCATTTAGAATGGGTTACTGGTCAGATTATAAAAGCGGGTTTAACTTACATTAAACCTTGATGGTTTGTTCTTAGCCAAAGAATGTGTTACTGAAGATAGAGTTTTAATAAAACTTGCTTACTATTTTCAAGCATTTGAATGTTAGCCTTTAAATAGATAAATGCTGTCCCTATGTCGCTCTGAAAGTAAGTTTTAGTTTTTTGCTTTCTAAAAGACACCATCAATTAGCTCCATTAGATAACATAATCCGTGTAGAGAGTTGGCTAACTCACGTTTGAAGTTTTCATCCTTAAAAGTCCGGCCATATATGCTCTTGCCACCCGTGCCCTGCATAACAATTAGAAAAAAGTAGATAAAATACTTGGCATGCCCAACAGAAAGACCATCACGTGTTATGCAGAATAATTGGCCATGAAACAACAATATAATCAAGTATTAACAGAGTAGAAGCTAGAAATGTGCTATCAAGTTCCTCATTTCATCTTATTACATATTCCTAGAGATGTACGTGTGTTGAGTTAATGTGAAAAAGTCATGGACAAGTACAACATAACTAAATGCTTGTAAAGCATATACAAACTGAGAGATTTACTTAAGATTTGCTTCTAAGTAAATCAACAGACCACTTTGCAATCCTTCAGGGCAGAAAACAATAGCATCAATAAAGCATCAAATAACATTATAGCTTTATTGTAACTAGAATGAACACTCATTCACATAGAAACGAATATATTCATCAATGGATGGAAGAAGGTATAACATAGGATCAACAAAGACCTAGGATCAACAAAGACCTACATTTCCCTTGTCGAAGTCCCCTCCTTGGATCATGAAATCCTTAATGACACGATGAAACGCAGAACCCTTGTAGCCAAAACCTTTCTCTCCTGAAAGAGCAAAAGGTCAGATTACCCATAAGTTCATTTCACATGTCTATCAAAACTACAGACCAGTCAATCAACACATATACGACTCTTATATCCAACCTGTACACAGTGCACGGAAATTCTCAGCCGTTTGGGGCACATCATCACCAAAGAGCCCAATTACAACTCTTCCTACGGTATTGCCAACAGGGTTTCCAATGCTTATGTCAAAGAAGACTTTGTTGGTTACTTTAGCCTGTGTAGCCACCTCCTGAATGTAGAGAGAACCATATATACAAGCCAATAAGAAACACCCTAACTCTAATTTCCTAAAATAATTTATAAAACAGATATAATAGCCTATGTACGTTGCACAAATTCACCTAGATTTTTTCCTCATTGTTCATGAATTTCAAATCTTGCAAATCACTACTTATGACTGTAACATATTACATAGCAGAAAAAAACTCAATACCATTTTAAAGTAACTCAATTCGCATGTAAACCTAACTATTTTACAATCAGATTTGAACGATTCAAACAATAAGCACACCTAAAATACAATCAACTACTTGATGTATCAAAAATCAGCCAAAAACAGAATCCTTACGAGTGCCTCCTTAATGTAGAGAAAACCATGAACATAAACTAATAAGAAGCTCAGTATCTCTCACATCCTAATAACATAAGAAACAGATACAATAGCCTGCATATGTTAAACAATTCCATTAGATTTTTTCCACAATTTTCATAAATCTGCAAATCACTAATTATAACTGCACCAATCCATAAAACACTCAACACCGTTCGAAAGCAATTCAGTTCGCACGCGACTTAACTATTACACTTTCAATATTTTAAACGCTTGAATCAATAAGCAATTAAGCACACCTACAACACAACCGACTACTTAACGTATCAAAAATCAGCCAAAATAACATCATTACAAGCACAAAACGCATAAATCGAACCATATACCTGAGCACTAGCCCTAACCGAGAAGCATCGGGACTTGTGATGAAAACTAGGGTTTGTTGAAGCGTGCAGGCGCAGCGAGCCTGATAAAAAGCTCGATGACGCCAATACAGTAGAGTTAGCAACCTTATTGGATCTGAAACACGAATTTTGCACTGTTTTCACCGGCGAAAAGCTTCGGGGAGCTGAGAGCGAACCGACGTTTGACTGAAGGAACAAATTGGAGCAAAATCGAACAAATTAGAGCAATAAGAAGAGATGAATAGAGGTGTAGAAGATAGGTTGTGTGTAAGTTACCATAGATGTGAATGAGAGCGCCATTGATTAGTGGTTTGGTGGATAAACCTGCAAGAGGTGTGTTTTGAAGGGCACAGAAAACGGATGACGGTGATGACGAGTGAGTGGCTTATTGGTATATTCGCCTCTCGATTTACAGAAATGGGGATGGATGTTATGGTGTTTACTGTTGAGCCCCTTGAGTTATAGAAAGTGGATGATTAGTCCTCAAGAATTAAGGAGTAATAAGAAATGTACTTTTAGATTGGACTTCATTATATTATAGGTTATTGTTTATCTAGTATTTTAATTTTAATTAATTATTTAAATATAATGTAGTTTTAATAAATCTAGATTGTAAGAAATATTTAGTGTTTAAAAGTCTAATATAGTTTTATGTATTTTTCACCCGGAAAAATATAACAACATAAAAACACTTTGATGGTTACGACTAACATTGTTCATGAGTCGGGCTCGGCCTTAACCATGTTTAACTTGAGATTGAGCTCAAAAACATATGAGCTAGCTTAAATCCTCTACCAAGCTGAAATTTGATTTCTGACTTTGACTAGTTTAGGACTGAGCTCAAGCTACGCTTCATCTTTAGTGTATCTTTAGTGATTGACAAAGAATACTACAAATGAGAGATTAGACTATAAATGGGAGGGAGAATGAGTAATGGTTAAAGATATCGTTACATAATAGGTTTATAAGATATATAGATGTTGATTGGTTTTGCTTTTGAACGAGCGAGTTTTTTTTTTCTCACATAGAAATCTATCAGGGCTATTAGCCCGTGTCATACCGGATGTATAAGTTTTTTTATCCAAATGCACCAAAAAGCAGTGTTGTCATGCTCGGATCGGACCGGCCGGTCCGACCGATCGGACCGCGAATCGGGGGCCTGGCCGATCCGATCCACTATGGCTCGTTTTTGATCATTTGAACCGGCCGGTCCGAACCGAATCGGCGGTTGGACCGGCGAACCGGACCGGTTCCGACCGGTTTTCAATTTTTTTTTTTGATTTTAGTGGGTAAAAACGGTGTGTTAAACCATAAATTAGTACTTCGGATATACAAATATAGTTAAGTTTTATATATAACTATAAAATATGTATAAATCATATATAAATTACTTATATTTAATTACATATATAAATATAATTAAAATATAGTTAAATCCGGTCCATCCGGTCCGATCGGTTCGACCGGTCGGACCACCAAACCAGTAAGGCGTCCGGTTTGACGTCCGATCCGGTTCTGAAAACATTGCCAAAAAGTAACATTCCTACTCAAACCCTATACAAATTAACTTGGCTTGGCTTGAACATTATACATGTTTCGGGCAAACTTTTCTCATATTTATCTTCAAACAAAATTGAAGTCACGAGTTATTATAACATCCATCGTTACAAATTTACAACAACAAATTGTTAAGACAATTTGTTGTCATGTCATTATTTATGTGATTCTCTTTGTTAATTTCATTTATGTGATTCTCTTTGTTAATTTCATTATTACTTCAAGAGTTATGAATGCATAGTATAATCTTTACCTAGGGAGTTCTGGTAACGTGAATTGCAATAACAATCATGCACATTTATAAAAATAACTATTATAATCTATCAAATCATGAAAAATTTGCATCAACCTTCTAACCTTCCCTCAACTTCTCATAACATAATCCCCTAATTAACATCGATAATCAAATACATTATCCAACTAATCACTCAAAGCCAAAGGGCTCCAGCTTCCTTGAGCAGTGGCACCAACGTCCCATTGATATGAGAAGCCATCACTCGATCCATCGAACCCACCAACTTTCCACCAATAAACACCACCGGCACCGCGGTCGAGCCGCCCAAAAGTCTAACCAAAGCCCTCTCAATCTCCCTTCCTCTGATCGGATCCTCATCAAGCTCATACACCGTAGGGTTGACTCCCATGCTGGAAAAGAGGCTCTTGACAGCATAACACATGCAACATGTGCTCAGACTGAATATCACCACCGCGTTTTGGGACGCAAGTTTTGCCACTCGTTCTAGTGGATCAACGGCCACCGTGGGGTGGTACTGGTGCATGAAGTTGTAGTAATAGCCTGTGGGGGTGCTCCTCCTCCATGACTCTGGTGCCACTGCTGCTGCTGCTTGATATTGCATTTTGGTGTTTTGGGGTTTTAGTGGTGAAGATGTGACGACTGATGAGTGGAGAATTATGTTTTCTTTTCACAGGAAAGATGTGTGATGAGTAAGGAATTATGTGAGTGTGAGATGATGCCGGTGATGATGTGGTGGTGGTGGTGGTGGTGTGGTGTTTATATAGGGATTGATAGAGTGGTTGTAGAGAGTAGAGTGAGAGGGTGATTGGGAACAAAAATATCTTAGTTCGATAAAACTTAAAAGGATTCAAAATAATTTTCTAATTTTTGTACATTATTTTCTAACATTTCCTTGAAATGGTGGGTGAGCTGTGTCACCAACGTCATCTGTGTTCGCGGGCGTTGGTGGTATTTCGCCAATGGGTAGACCGGGCTTAAAAATTATTCGTTGGCCGTTAAAAAAAATCTTTGTACATTATAAGAAATCTTTAAAGAATATTTCACTAACCAAGTTTTTTTAATTATATCCTAACATTGTTAGGGTGTGGTATTAAAGTTGGAATTTTATAAAAACCATTCTCTAAAATTTATAAAAAGTTCATCATTTTACCACTTGAAATTCAGTAAAATAAGTATGAATTATAAATGATCCTTTGTGATTAGATATTGATGTAAATTAAAAAAATAAGCTCCACTGTCATGTGAGTTAGCGCTTATAAAACCAAGTTTTTTCGCTCTTCACTTAATTAAGTTGAAACACATTTTATTATGACTGTAAAAACACTTTATTATGACTGTAAAAACACTTTATTATGACTGTAAAAACACTTTATTATGGATATAACAACAAGTAAGATTTTGAAAATTTACTATGTTGTTAAGAAACATTTATGTATGTTAAAGTTTTATATTAAGTTATCTAAATTAAACAAATATGAAACGTGTTTAGTATCTAGTGATTATACTTTTCAACATTAAGTTGAGATACAATTTAATTTTAAAGATAAATATTTTACTAAATAACAATCACATTTCATATGTATTTCCATTTAAAACATATTAAATATAAGTAATCATTAAATAACACCTAAGCTTTATACATGTTACGTTTGAATTGCTTAATTTTTTATATAAAACTAACATTTGTTAAAAATACTACACTAATGAAACCTCATTGAAACTTAATTAAGTGGTTTTATAGTGAGAAAATAATATAAGTAGCTTTTTTAAAATAGAGTTAAAACTGGGTTATTATTTCATAATGATGTTTTATAAATAAGTAATAATAATTGATAAACATTGTATTGAAAATCACTAGGGGTATTATAGGGATTATAAAAGATGATTTATGTAAGAGGGACAAAAGAACAAAATTAGAGGGGGTAGGGGTATCTGAATATTCACAAATGTTTGATAACAAGGAGGCAATATCGTCTAGACTATACAATGTTGGTGGCTATGCCTATGTACGTTGGCTTTTCGCATGTTCAAAAGACACACATATATACATACACGTATGAAAATATATATAGATACAAATACGTATGGATGTATAGGCGGCTGTGTATGTCCTTCTTGTCGGTTTTTTGTTTGTACTATTTTGCATGCCATGAAAACGTGCAACACCAATGCCTGCGATCAATGGGCCTCATTTTCTGTTTCACAATGTTATTATTTTTATATAAGCATAACTTTTTTTATTAGAGTGTGGTTTGGGTGTATGGTAAATACATTAGAGTATAGAGTGATGCTTTAGTTAAGGTTAATGGTTATATGTAAGTGAACTTAAATTTTTATGAGAAGCTATAATAGGGACTAAAATCTTGGTGGTTAAATTGGTTAAATTGAATCTATTAAATGAAAAATGTTACAACCATTGAACCATAGAGACCTAATCTTAAACGAAAAATGTTATTTTGGTTTGATGCACTTTGACTTGGTAGTTGAACACTGATATATAGAATTAGGATTTTTGCAAAGCCACTTTTAGTTACATATTCAAAAGAACCATTAAGAAACGTAAAAGTAAATTTAGAATTATATACATAGTTTATCGTTCACGTCTAATATACATATACAATGTTTTCAGAACCGGATCGGACGTTACATCGGGCGTCTTACCGATTTAAGAACCGGATGATGTCATAATTATATATAGTATATTATATATATAGTTATATATATAATCAAATATAAGTAATTTATACATGTATTTATAGTTATAGATAAAACCTAACTATATTTGTATATCCAACATATTAATTTACGGTTCAACTCCTCGTTTTTATCTATTAAAATATAAAAAAATCAAATTTCGGTCCGAACCGGTCCAGTTTCCCCTTCCGACCACCGGTTTGGGACGAACCGGCCGGTTCGACCAGCACAAACGACTCATAGGGAACCGGAACGGCCACCTACCCGATCCCCGGTCGGACCGGTTGGACCGGCCTGTCCGATCCGGTCCCAACAACATTGTACATATATGTGAAACAACTCAAATATTATTGAATTAATTTACATTTATGTAAACTAATGGTTATTTTGGTTCTCGAGATAAAAGATGGTTCTATAATGATCTTTGTCATATTGCTATAAACCATCATGACTTGTATTTCATTGTGTTTTTAAATAACATTGTAAATCTTTGGAGAACTATTCTACTATGATATATTTTGCAAATTGTAACATTAAGAAAAAGAGATTGTAAGTTAAATAAATCTTGATTTTTACTAGTGGACTTGTTTAACCAGGGAGACCAAATCGAAAATGTTTGATTCTTGAAAATTTGAAACCATTGACTTAGTTTCATTAGCATGGGGATGCGCATACCATACACAATACCATACAAAGAAAGTCAAAGTTAAATCAACATACAACCAAATGCAACGTACATGGTTCAAAACTAATCACTCCTTTTCTACCTTTACATGTAAAGTAATATGCTGAATTGATATGAATACAGTTACTATGTAGAATGTACAATCCTAAACACCAGACACAAATCTAGGAATCCCACAAAACCGCAACGCACTCACTTACAGGTTTAGTCTTGGTTTGGTTTGATTTGGTTTGATCAGTCAGTTTCTTAACATAAAGCCTTTTGACTCTTTAAGACCATAATCCAAACCTGGTTTTGATTTCCGAGTCCTTTTAAGTTTACACAGCAGAACAACATCGCACACATTAATTAATAAATCAACACGAGTACTTAACGTTGTTTTGTAAGTGTAACCTATGTATACGGTAAAGGTTTCTCTTAATTAGCTCTGTATAATAATTATAAAACATGACATGGTATATATAGAGATACATTAAAAAGTCAATAAACTTAATACTTAAAAAGTACAAAGCATAGACCCAAACCCAAACCCAAACGCAAAGACTTCAAAAACACAACACCCCAAACCCTCAACACTCCCATGGATATTCACAACTAATTTCTATAACACTTAACATATTATCATATCATAAGATGTAATTATGCCTTTTAACTTGTTTAAGACATCATTATGATAAGCTTTTTGATCCATGATTGCATAGTAAGAAATCACATTATTTTTTTACCGACAATCAAATATATTCTTATTTTATTTTTAAAATTTTCACACTCACACTCTGTAAAATTTATAACTCACTTTATAAAATCTAAACTCGTAACCATTTGGCTTAGACTACACAGTTTTACCGCTCAATATTTTTTTGAACGACATTCATTGAAAGAAAGAACTTAGCAAGAACCTAAGAAAAACACGATACAAAATTAGATACAACAATAAAAAAGCTAAAAGATAAAACCACACCAATTGTATCATTGCCACTCCTTTAATTTAGCTATTCTCCTAAGCCATGAATAAGAATGATATTTAACTTCGTCTAGCACCCTATCCACGGATGGAGACTTTTCTTTAAAAAAGGGTCTCTTTATTTAAAAACCTCAGATTTAAATCAACACCCCTGCATCCTATACGCCGCGTATGGGGCCATACGCGGCGTATAGGGTGCGTTGTTGATTTGACATTTTATACCCTATAATCGGCGTATGGGTCCATACGCGGCGTATAGGACGGGTTTTAGATTTGACGTTTTATACCCTATACGCGGCGTATGGAACCATACGCGGCGTATAGGCTACCATTGTCTCCGGCTCTTGGCTGAGATTAAACAACCTATACGCCGCGTATGGACCCATACGCGGCGTATAGGTTATGGTGTTTATTTTTTGTGTTATTTTAACGTATATTTTACTAAAGATTCTTGCGTATAAATTTTGGGTATAAGTTGTATTTTATAACTCATTAACCGACCATGTGTGTACGTATATTTTTTTGTTATTTTAACGTATATGTACGTACGTATGTATGTATGTATGCATGTATGTATGTATGCATGCATGTATGTATGTATGCATGCATGTATGTATGCATTCATGTATGTATGTATGTATGTATGTATGCAGTATGTATGTATCCATGCATACATGCATGTATGTATATATGTATGTATGTGTGTATGTGTAGGTATGTATGTATGTATGTATGTATGTATGTAGTGTATGTATGTATGTCTTGTATGTGTTGTATGTATGTGGGTACTGATGTATGTATGTATGTTTTGTATGTGTGTGGTATTTATGGTGTGTATGTGGTTATATGTGTATGTGTGTAGTATGTATGTATGTATGTATGTAGTATCTGTATGGTATGGTATGTATGTGTATGTATGGGTATGTATGTATGTATATGTTGTGGGTGTAGGGTGGTATGTGCTGTATATGTATTTATGTATGTAATGGATACTGTATGTACATGGTATGTATGTATGTCTGTATGTATGTGTATGTATGTATGTCTGTGTGTATGTATGTCTGTGGTATGTTGTATTGTGTTGTGTATGTATGTGTATGGTGTATGTATGGTATGTATGTATGTATGTATGTATGTATGTATGGATGTATGTATGTATGTATGATGTATGTATGTATGTATGTATGTATGTAATGTATGTATGTATGTATGTATGGATGTATAATGTAGGTATGTATCTGTATGTATGTATGTATGTATGTATATGTATGTATGTATGTATGTATGTGTGTATGTATGTAGTATGGATGTATGTATGTATGTATTCTGTATGTATGTATGTATTTATGTATAGGGTGTATGTATGTAGGTCATGTATGTATGTATGTATGTATGTATGTATGTATGTACGTATGTATGTGTGTAGGTGTGTATGTACTTACTGTATGTATGTGTGTAATGTGTGTGTATGTGTGGTGTGTATGTAGTATGTGTGTTTTAAATATTAATTAACTAATAAAACATATAAAATAAACATAACTGACAATAAACATATAAGATAAACATAAACTGATAATATAAATAAAAAGTTTTTAAAATACATAACAAATAAAAATTACAATGTTATAAAAACTACGGCGAGTCTGGGTAATGTCGAGGCGGTGGCAACTCCGGAGGATCAATACCAGTAGCACGGGCTCGCGCAATCTCTAGCTGAATGTGCCACTACATAAGATCCTCAACTCGATCGAGCCGACGACTCTGCTGCCGTAAACTCGTAGAAATATCCTGCATAAATGTCTCCATACGTGCAGGCAGCCTCACATCTCTAAAATATGTCGAGGAACTGTGGCTGAGGTGGCGGCTGATGGGCTGAGGTGGCGGCTGATGTGCTGAGTGGCGGCTGATCATGTGCTGCTCGTCGGGTGTGGCTGATCATGCGGAATATGCCCGTGCTGCTGATGTGGATCGTCAATGCCGAGCTTCTAACAGGTGCTGGCTGCCAGATCTCCCCGGGTCGAAGAGAGAATCGTATGCCACCCGGAAACTGGCGTATAATACGCATGCCGAATGGCGTACGCGATCTAATCTGACCGGCTCGATCAGCGGAGATACGTCAGCAAGATGCCGAGGAAGATAACCTAAAGCTCGGGCAATCACCGTGATGTACGCGCTGCCGTACACCGCTCCTCGTTCCTGGCGATGATAATACGAAGCAAAATACTCCGCCAAACATCTCGCCAGGTTGCACCTGGTCCCCGTAAGCAAACAGTATAAGTAAAATAAGTCGGGAATGGTACACCACTCCCGACTCTTACCACGTCCCGTGATGGACGTGGCGATCATACGATGCAAGTAACGAATGAGAGGATCTCTAATGCCAGTGACCCTGCCCTTAGTCCTCTGAAATGGACCTCCGGCAATCTGAGGCCACCACTCTCTCAATCGACTCTCCTCCATCTCAGTAATACCCTCGGTAAATAGAGGGGTAACAGTCTCCGGCTCAAAATAAAGCCTGAGAGAACGGCAAACTGCTCAATGGACATCTGATGTGCATGTCCACAAAGCATAAACGAAATCTCGGAGCGCTCATCGTCCTCCTCCATCTCATCAGGACGAATATAAGTAAATGTGGATAAAAACTCCACAGTCAGCTCACGGTAAGACGGTAAAAACGCGATCTCAAATAGACGACTCCATGGCGTATCGTCTCCGATAATACCAGCAGTCTATCGCGCTCTCCGAGCTCGGCCACAACCTCCCAATCGACGGCCTTTTGATGACCGATCTTCATACGTATAAATTTTGAGCACTTAGCGTGCTCAATGGAACCGGCCTCAAACTGCAGCCAGGATGATCAGCAATAAGGTCAACAACGTCAGCCTCAACATTAGAATCGGAAGACATATCTGCATAAGAAAACAAATAGGTCAAAAACAACGTATAGGTCAACCACTCCCCCTATACGCCGCGTATAGAGCTATACGCCGCGTATAGGATACCCGCGTATGGGTCATAAGCCACGTATAGGTCAACCCCCCCATACGCCGCGTATAGACCTATACGCCGCGTATAGGGTACCCACGTATGGGTCATAAGCCACGTATGGGTCATAAGCCACGTATGGGTCACCCCCCCCCTATACGCCGCGTATAGAGCTATACGCCGCGTATAGGTACCCACGTATGGGTCTTCTTCCCCAACTATAGAACTATACGCTGCGTATAGCCCTATACGCGGGGCTGAAGTAGCGTATAGTTCATACTACCAGTTTTAAATCACCCATTATATGGCATAAAACGCTACTTTAACGTTTAAATCAGTGAACGATTAACATAATAATGATGTAGGAACAATAATACATACCTGGATGTAGAAAAATCGACGAACAATACGTGCAGTATAGGCTATACGAGAGAGTTTTTTTCAAAGTGTGTGTTAAAGTGAGAAAGGTTAAAAGATATAGTGGTCCCGAGGATCTATACGCCGCGTATGGGTCCATACGCGGCGTATAGCTTATATACTTTTTTTTTAAATTTTTTGAGTTTTAATATACGACATCGACCTATACGTGGCGTACGGTCCTATACACCCGTATAGGTAGACTGATGTGACGTGAAATGTCAGACATTAATGGCGCATTAATGATCGATAGCTATACGCCGGGCATGGGCCGCGTATGGACCCATACGCAGCGTATAGGAGGGTGTCGATTTAAATTAGTGAGTGTCTATTTATTAGGACCCTTAAAAAATACGATCATTCACTGCTTTCCAAATAAACCAACATGCCGCCATAATAATTGCGTATGTATCTCGGGGACATGAAATCAAATTACTACTTGAATGTTTAATTTTGTGAACAGCAAATTCACAAATCTACCTTACTTTTATTTTAAATTATAACACTAATACACGTTATGTTTGGATTATCCAAAACTACTCTACAAGAGATAAAACCCCTACTAAATGTCTAAATTAATTAGCCTCATATCCTCTTGTTATATATTTTATTAACAAAAACTTTTTATTGTTTAAGAAGAAAAGGTGTTGTAAGTAGTTGACCAAGGTGTAAAAGGTAGGTGAGGAGATGATATACATATACATACATATATATATATATATATATATATCTGGAGGGTAAAAGGTTGGGGTGGTGGGTGTGCAGTGTACCCCTAAAGCTGCGACAAGAGTGCAGGTAGACATATGGAAGAGCGAGTTGCGCGTGGTGCAATGGTCTTTCTTTTACGACCAGCAGGCGGCGGAGATGCACACTTGCCTAGCTGAGCCACTCGCTCCCCATCTTCTTCTTTTTTTTTTCTTTTTTGAACGTCAAATGCACGAGATATGTGTTATCTTAATCGGACTCAGCTATCTGTATCCATCCAGGACCGCACACCCAACCCTCTTAGGAGGAAACTCATTGCTGAGAAAACCCACTCGCTCAAATCTGAACATTTGCTCAGAGTGATACTTGAACCCATGACCTTCTCTTATTTACATGTCATTGGTGAACACATTTGGAAATATATATAATACGCATATTCTTTTATGTTTGTATTGTTGGACTTTCAATACTTAGGTGTATAAATCTAGAATACTAAAGAATGAAAACGAACGCTGATTAAGGTAGGTAACAATAATATTGAAAGCGAATTCAGTATAATATCATTATCTTCACATAATTATTACAACATTTTAGTAGTAAACAAAATCTAATTCGGTTTTAGTTGTATGGTTTGTACCGTTGAGCTTCGTGCTGACCTTTTGTTTAATGAAATGTCATTGTACTAAGAAAACGAAAAAAATAAAAAGTGTAAATAGTAAATACCATTAGAGATCTAAGTATGATACACAGAGTTAGAACTTAGAAGAATTTCATTGATTCATTTGAATTTATAAAATATTATATCCATCGAAATTAACCTTCACAACATCATTTATGCATTTATTGGTTTAATGTTTAGAATTTATGTAAAACTTCCCCACTATTTCGATTGTGACGAGCGGATGACTTGGATTCAACATGGTGCTCTTTGTCTTTCCATAAAATATTCCAAAACAAAATAACGCCAAAAAAATACAATTAAATTATAAAAGTCAAACATGGTTCAATTTTTTTGCTAGAAGCCTGAATTTTATTCTCGGTCACTTGGAAAAACTACATCGTGTCCCACATATGACACTAATTTTGCTTCTTAATTTCGCACAGTGTGTGTATGGAAGAGAGTTTTAAGGAGTGAGACGAGTTTTGGGTGTCCCTTCAGGGACAAAAAAGATTAGCATGGCTCTTACGCAAGAATGACACACACAAATCGAGAAATTGTTTAAATTTTAGTTAATGTGGAGCTAGCCCACCTGGTAGAGAATTTACCTTTTAAAAGTGAGGTTCTGGTGCGAACCTAAACATAATATAATATGAAGTAATTTAAAAGTAAAATTAAAATATATTTTTCATTTTAAAAAATGAGCTTTGGCCTTTTGGGTGGAAAAAATAACGAACATGAGGAAAGAAGGAGCTTGCACTTTTAGTAAAAGGTCTTTAGTCTTAGTGGGCTAAGCCCGGTTGATCTTATCAGATGGGCTTAATTAAATTTCTGTAAACATGTTGGCCTGTTGGGGCTATGCCCAGTTATAGAAAATTAAGTATTTTTCATCAAAGTTTAAAAATATCAATTTCAATTAAAACTTTTATCATTTGTTTCAATTTCAGTACATAAGTTTTATTTTTTAGGTTTAAGTTGAAACAAGTTTATAAAACTTTTGGACTAAATTAAAACAATTTATGAAACTTTTGAAGGTAATTAATGTTTTTAATGTATTGAAGAAAATTTGTATTTCATTAAAACTCAGTGAGCAAAATCAATTTAACTCTATTATTTATCATTACACTAAATGGTCATAGGTTCGATTCACCCCAGCTCACTCTCTATGTTATTTTTTTGACCCCACCCATCACGTGTGCTTCTGCAGTTCTGCATGCTTGTAGCCAGCCCAATTGTGCCAAATTGTTTGTTACTGATGTGTGTTTGATATATAAACTTTAGAAATAGATTTTACACAATTAAGCTTTAAAATTATAAAATGATTTTCACCTTATGACTAACTACACACACAATAGACAAGTGTACCTATCGGATAGTCGTATTGCTTTTGGTAAGAACCAAGTATCGATCCATGGACACGAGAGCTCCTGATACTAAGTCTTTATTATTATCTAGCCGATGAAAGATGATTTGTGAATATTATGATTAACTAATTTAGCTAACAATTAACTAATTGAAGAAAGTAGACAAAGATGAAGACAACCAATCAGAGGAAGGTATCACTTAGACTTTGAATCCGCTTAGCAAAACAATGACGACATGCATGAACCTATGGTGAGATCATTTTCTACACATGAAACATGGATATAAACTAGACTCTTGTCAAAGTTATCTAATTATATAACTCTTTGAAAAACTAAGATGGTAAACACATAATAGCTACCTAAAGTTATACCATGAAGAACCAATGATAATATTATGCCAATGTTAAAGATGGTTTGGACTCCCGTCAAGGATACCAAACCCACAAATCTTTGAAAAGTTAACATGATGAACACATGGTAACCATCTCAATTCGCGTAATGTAACAATACCTATGTATATCCTTCAACTTATGAATATCCTAACACGAATACATGAACCAAAATTTGCGCATTATCTATAGTTATACATAACAAAGTTAGGAGGTATTCATAACAAACACAATGGTTTTCACAAACATATGTATAAGGGTGCATACTTGTTCAACTTTATTAGGCATTCAACCCTCACTCACCATTTCTAGTCAAATGCTATAAACTACATACTAGGTTATGCAATTCATGAATAAATGTTCCAACACTCATGGGTTTCCAACATAATGTGGTTGCAACACCCACAAGATTCAACATTTCATCAAGTTAAACAAGAACATACCACAATTAAAGGACATTCATAGCTTTATAATGAGCATTGACATAAACACCACCAAGGGTTTCATACAACATGTTAAAGTATGCTAAGTTTCATCTAATCTAAGTGATTAAGAGTATTTAGCCCATGGGGCTTACAAAAGCCATAACCAAACTCATAGAAATGGAAGAAAACATGTTAGATCTAGAGATTTTCAAACCAAAGATGAGTGAGGATGGGTTGTGTGAAGTTGAATCTTTCTTTGAAATGTTTGATCTTCAACCTCTTTTGAACTCTTAAGAACTTCCTTCAAAGCTATCACAAAGATGAAGAAAAACTAGGTTTTATCTTCCAAAAACGTCTCCCTTTCAATGGAGAAGAAGAAGAGCTTAAAACGGGGGCATGCTGCGGGTCATGGCCATGACACGCTTTGTCATGGCCATAATTTGTCATGGCCATAATGCGCATAGAAAGGGGCATGCAGCTTGTTATGGTCCTGACAGCTCCTGACAGCTTTTAAACTTCCAAATTCTTCATGAATTCCTTGGCTTTTTCTTTTGAAATCATCAAACAACCATTCGAAGCTACAAAAATCAAATTAATCACAATTAAGTATCGCTAAAGATTAATTTGAAACAAAAATCACTTAAAATGGGAAAAGATATGTATTATTAACATGTATAATTATTCACATATCAGTTACCTTCATAGGCATTTTTTTATTATTTGAATTCTTACATTATTTTACTTTTTGTATTTTGTTTATTATTATTTTAGGTGTTTTTAATCTTTTTCTTCTTAGTTCTTTCATTTTTCTACTTTTTTTATAGTGTTTATCTTTTTCTAGGTTTCACATGTTATTCCACCATCACTGTTACAAAGTACTCACTAACACATGGATTCACATACTGGTTTTGTTTTTTTTGGTTGCAAAGCCTCGAAGACGTTATTTTCACGGTTTAATGCGCTGCAACGCATGGGTTTTATATACAAGTGTGCATGTAGAGAATTAGAGAGTATGAGAGGGAGGAATAACATAATCCCTCTTCATATTGGAAGGAACCTTCTATTTGTAAGTGTTATTTGGGCATATACTCTTTTAGGCTCTATCTGTTAGATCAACCCATTTAGGGTGTTACCTCTACACGTTGTTCACGTCTAGTATGTTGAGCCCTACACGTCCTTCCCGTCTAGGATGTTGTAGCCTGGCATTATTTATCTCAAGAGATGATCCATACGAGACGTATGTTTTTATTAAGTGAATCATATTAGTTGCCCTATGGCCTTAAATATGACAAATGCTCTCTAGCATATAATGCCCTTGTGATAGGTTTGGTTGTTCTGAAGCGATAATTATGAGCTTTTTTGTTGTGGTCGTAAGTCATGGCAAACCAAACAAAGTATGAATGTATACATGCTAGAAATGGTGCCTTCGACAAAGCGTTGGTCTCTCCTCTAAGGACCTTTCTAACTAATACATCGGTTTGAGATATATTCAAGTCCAGACCGTTATTTTTCTAATCTGGATTTTTAGATATATGTAATTCCATTTATTCTGAATGTTTATGCAAGTTTAAACTAATACGCTCGTTGTGAAGAGTTTGGAGCTTTGGACATGTTATTTAAATTAATAATTATAGTTATTTAAATTATATATAATATCTAAATATAACCACAAACAATCACTAGCTACCTCAGTACCTCGTCCTTTCTCAAAAACAATATATTATTTCACTCTAATATTGTATTTTTTATTAAATAAATCCTAGAAATTAATTTAGAGATTAGGTTATTAACATGAACGTCTATTAAACATGCGTGCACGGTGCACACTTCACCAACTACTCTTCACGTTCTTTTTATATTTATCTTGGCATTATTTTTTGTTTATTTATTTATTGTTTATTTTAATAAAACTACAAACACATACAATGAACTAATCTTACTTCTAGATTTATATCATTGTCCACTATAAAACTCGAACCTTTAATCTCAATAAGAGAAACACTACGATCCACACACCAGATACTATTGCGCTGCTTGTATAGTAAATCATCAAAACATATTTCGACTAAG
Organism: Flaveria linearis; assembly: GCA_024085815.1. Lineage (NCBI taxonomy): Eukaryota > Viridiplantae > Streptophyta > Magnoliopsida > Asterales > Asteraceae > Flaveria > Flaveria linearis. The sequence goes on from CM044012.1 coordinate 66,946,746, forward strand.
TTACATTTTTCGTCATTTAGGTTTGGGATAATGGTGGGTCGTCTAAGGTTCCAGCAATCTTCACCATCCCTTCTTGAAGAACAGGGGAGAGAAACTTACCGTTGAAGGATCTGATTGGGTTTGAAATTGGAAATTTGTGAGATTGTTTTGTGCGGTTTTTATATCGCGTTCTGATTTTGGTCGTTGGGTTTCCAAATTCCAATCAAAGGCATGTAAATGGAACGAACTAGTGGTCGAAGATGGTAAACTTTGCAAGAAATTAGTAAATGAAGTTAGATATTTTGTTTTGATTCATGATTAACACTAATAATACAAGCTCTAAACTCCATTAATCACAGATCAAAGGGGCAAATATGCAGGGGCGATGAATAGTGGTGGTAGTGGTGGTGGTGGTGGTGGGCTTGATGGTGGTTCAAAATTCATACCTAAAGAAGACCAAGGGCGAAGCTTTTAAGGGGCCGGGGGGGGGGGGCCCGCCCCCTCTATTTTTTCGTCCGTAGTGTTAAATTTTAGCCTGATAGTGTAAATTTTTGGCGCCGTAGTGTAAATTTTTATATAAATATCGAGTTCGCCCCCTCTGAAAAAAAATCATTTCGCCCCCGCCCCCCTTACAAAGTTGGTTAAGCTCCGCCACTGAAGAAGACACAAGAAGATTTTTTAGTTCTTATGCTAACTAAAAGACATAACAACTTAAATATTTAAATCAGAACACATGTGTTATAAATGTGTGAGAATATAAGACAAGATGATCAACACTTCGATTTGAACATATAAAATCATCGATTGGAATCCATAATAAACAATCTCTTTAAAAAAACTTCACGCATTAGTTGTAAGCGCACGAAGCACTAAAGCAAGAATTGCAATTTGCCAATCTTCGGCTAAAGTGGCTAACATTCGCTTCGCAAATGCCAATTCGTAAATAGCGTCTCTTTGATTAGGGTAACTTTTAACTAAACTTTTAGACTTATGAAATGATAATTGATAAATTGTTATGTGTTAATGGAAAATAAATTGAGCTTTTAATTAACTAAACATGCTAGTAGATTTACTATAAAATAAACTTAACTGGTTATTAGATCTTAGGCTTCCTAATTTTAGCAAACCCTGCTCTTGCTACGACATTTGCACATTTAAATGCTACTACCGTACTATCAAGAGGATTAGCCGTTTTGCAAGTTCGTTATTACGGGTAGTTCCTACAAGTGGGTTAAAGAGTTAAAAAAAATATTTGAGTTCAAGGGTCCTAAAGTTTTTCATAGAGGTCATCATTCAAAAAATCATACGAAACCGGTAAGACACGTTACATATAATAATAATAAAAAATTTGTTGGGTCGGTTGACCCCACCCTTTCCATCCTAAGTCCGCCCCTACGCATTTGCACACTTACATTAAAAATAGTGGGCCATTAGTGGATAAGACGAAAATCTGTTACAAAATACGAACATTAAGGACAATTTCTGTTATATTTTTAATTTTTTAGTTTAAGGACGAAACCTAAATTTTTATAAACTTAAAAGACGAAAAATGTAATTTACTCTAATATTCATTAACAGGTGTCGCAATCTCTGCAAGTTAAATTATGTAGCTAGAGCATCGGCAAATCAAATTATTTTCATAGTCAAAAAGCTGGTTAGATGAAAATCAAATGGATTGTAAAAACTGTATCAAACAATTTAAATAAGACTATAACAAATTAATTAAGAAACTATTAATTTTATTCATATGTTAACATCAAAGTTGAGTGATGGTTATCCTCCGGTTGTATTTTCGTAAACTACTAATTTAATTTTGATTTTGAAGACAAATTCTGCTTCTTAACTAACACCTTATTATCTAATAGAACAGTCGGTATCATTTTCGACAACATTACCTGTACGGGAATCATATAGTTAGTCATGAATAATAAACATATTATTAAAAAGTCACATGACTAAAAAGTTAAAACAAAAGATTTTAATATTCAAACATGCAATGAGAATGCGTTGAACTTGGTTTGTTGAGTATTTGACAGGAATACCCTTCCCACCGTCCATTAATTTCTAAATACATACATGACTTGAACAGTTGAACATTTAAACTATCTCAAAAGCTAAACATATTAAGAATTAACTATCTTGACTAATAAACCTACTAAAATGATTGTAGAATATTTTGCTTTAAAGAAGTGATCTTTTTTTCTAGATAAGGAAACAATGTTTTTAGAAACGGTATAGAAAAGCGAATCAACCGTTTTATCTGTCTACTGATCAGATCGGTCGGGTGATATTTAAAAACCTGATATCGTCATAAAAATATAAAAATTAAAATTATTTATATGTATCTCACTACAAATGTTTTTTTCGTGAATTTGCAAATAAAATTTAAAGACTAAATTAAGTATAATATGGATCTTAAAATACTAAATCAATAAAAAAAAGTTTGAGACCTAGAAGGAAAATTTTCTTTACAAAAAGTAAAGGAGTGAAATTCCGGTCCGACCATCCGGTCTAATTCACTGGTTCTATGGTAAGCGCCGGCTAAATAAAAACGATATGTGTAGTGAAATTTGTTTATGTCGGGTTCTGAAAACAATAAATGAGGATTTCATATTAAAGGGTTAATCACACTAGATAGGCATGTGATCTCAAAATAATTTTTATCCTGAGGTTGGTCTCAAATTCAAGATTGAATTACGAGTTTTTCTTCGGGAACATACAAGAATAGTGTCTCAAGGTTCACTACTTGAGTAATACAGATAACCGGGTGGGTTATTAGTCTTCTACCAATGTAATTAGCCGTTTAAAAAATAAAAATATGCATGTGATTATGATATACATAATAAACATGCCGACTATGGTGACAAAGACACACATGAACATTTAATACATAGATCATCATATGAATTCGAACGCAGATGGCACTTGTTTTTCAGTGTCCTACGTGTACAATATATAGAGTATACTAGTATATTGTTGTAAGCAAGTGTATTTGTGATACAACACGAAAATAATCTGGTTTTAAAATAACTAATGTAAATCGTTTGATATATATATGTTATGATTTGACATGTATAACTTGTTTAAAAAGTAGGTTCAGCATGACAAAAATAAATTAATAGTTATGAACTAGATCAATCGATCAAAACTAACTATAAAAACAGGCATCGTTCTCATTGAGAATCCATCAATCAATGGGGACAAGGTCAGCTGACACAATTTTTTTTCGATTCCAAAAATAACATAAAATACACGAGCTGCGAATGACACCAATTTATTTTACAATTGACGCCATTTTCCTATATATTAAAAAGCAATGGGAATGAACAGTGTAAACAATGCTCAAGGTTATATTAAGTATTTTGTTTTGTGCTTGCTTGGGGTATTGTGCTTCTTCTTTTTATAGATGGACAGAGATACAGACGGAGTATGTGGTGTTGGGGGTTGTGGTAGGTGCTCACGGCGGACGGTCGTCACTTTATGCGTCGAATACAACCCGTATGTGTAACCGCCCACCCCCATCACCCTTTAAAGGCACAACATTTACCTCCGTATGGTGCTTTTGTGGTGGTGCCACGTAACACCCCAGCCCGACAAGGCTGACGTGTCACTAATACGGATATCAAATCAAAAACCAATCCATGATATTACAGAACGGTCAGACGAAATAACTTCAAATACACTAAATAATCCGAAAGAACCTAATTAAGATGTTCAATACATTAATTAAAGTAACAGATAATCTTGGTCTTCAATTCACTCTTCACTGGTTTTCCGGATTACCCTGCTGACCTGACGTGCATGAAAACAAAAGCACGCCTGAGCATAACGCTCAGTGAACGGAATAGCGGATAACAAAAATAAACAGACATGACGATAATCAAAGAATCGGCAGATATCAAAAATAAACAGACATTTGATAATCAAGAATTGGCAGATATCAAAAATATACAGACATAATGATAATGGAGAACCAAAGATCATAAGATATATATCAAATAGAACATACATCATAAGACATATATCAGATAGAACATACCCGAGCTAATAATCATATCATATAATAACTGAACAGGGGGCACACAGGTAGCGAGCCCGTGAACCAATGTGAAATGGAGTATGGGCAGACATACAAACCATTCACCAGAGTCCTGAATGGAATGGTGTGTAACCATCCATCAGAAAATAACAGAACTAGCCTAGGATCGATCCATACGCCTCTGAGAAAATAATAATATAACCAGACATAATTTTCAGAGTCCTCTTTAGAGACGCCGTGATCTCAGCTCACCGTCACGGTTGGTGCCACGTTATCGATGCCGCAATAACGCGTCTGGTCACCCCCAAGATAAACAAATTCAGAAATATATAGTAGTCAAGCTACTTATAACAGAATCAAAAGCAAATTATCAGGAATCAAAACTAGAAATGAACGGAAATCAAATACGAGACAGAAATCAGGAATCTGTACTGTAAAGTAACGGAACCAAAAGTAAATACTTATGATAACAAGGAAACAGAATCCGTACAATAAGTAACAGAACAAAAGTGAATATTATGATAACGGAATCCGTACTTCAAAGTAACGGAAAATATTATTTATACTAAGATATAAAGAATCAGGAATCCGTACCTTATACACGAATGACAATAATCAGAAACAAGGTCCAGGCTCGGTTAACGCCGCGAGAACCTACGATAACGTAACGCAAATTATAGTTTGGATTTTCCTATTTTAAATTGGAAAAATTCCAGTTCTGCCCTTGTCTTTTCGCACTCGTTAAAAATACTAAACGACGTTTAAAAATTCTGAAAATCTCCAGTTTACTAGATTAGTGATTTCTAAACAACTTTCATTTAGAAAAGTTTCTGATTTGGATTACCGAAATATGAGAAAAACGTGGGTCTTTACAGTTGCGCAGAACTGCTAGCTGTTACGAAAACGACTATTTGGAGGTCTAAACGAATGAGTTTTTCTATGTTTTATATATCAACAGATTCGATTTTCGACGAACTTCATCATGGACATAAGGTTTAACTGATTTGGATCTGTTATGATAAAGTTATGGCCTCCGTAAGTTGGCTGTAAAATACGTATAAATCAAGGTATTTTGGTAAACCGTAAAATTATTTCTAGTTAAAATAAGTCCGTTACGGGTCTGAAAATATTTTTATAAATAAGTATAAATCATGATTGACTTCTGAAAAATTTGGCTAATCATATTATTAATCCGTTTGTCATTTATAAAAATCACATCCCAAAATATTCATAAAAACTAGTTAAACGTGTGACTTGTTTAAAATGCTCGGTTAATGACTAAATCTTAATTTGGTCAAAATACTTATATTTCCAGTAGCTAAAACAATATCAAAATAGGTTCATATCAAGTTTACTAAGTTAAGCAATGAAAATATGTTTAAAACGTAAACCGAATTAAACGAGTACTTATGCAAACGGGCATCCTATGATCGAAGGCAATGAACTATAATTACTAATTAGGATATCTACGTTTCAAGGATAACGTAACGACTAACAACATCTTAATGATTCCCACTAATTAACGTTTATTTTTATAAAAATAAACTAATTATCACATTTGTTAATATATATATATACGAATCGTTAAAGTGTTTAAATAAATAAATTTACAGAAATAGTTAACTAACTTTTAAAATAAACAAGGTTTATAAAACTGATTTTTACAATTTTTAGAAATTTTATTTAATTTTTTTAAAGCCCAAAAAGGCTTAAAAAAATGGTTGTAGGTGCCCGGGTTCGAACCCGGGACCTCAAAGTTAACAAGGGAGCACAGAACCAGTAAACCAAAGGTCGTGGCCGCGTTATAACTCCCTTTTAAATCTTAAAACCATTCTTAAAGAGAAACCCCAAATTCACATAAACCCTAGATTCGTTTGGATCCAAATTGACACACCAAACGATCATGTGAAGGCTGATAACCATGGGGCTTTTGTTCCCCATGTCTAAACGAGTATGTAGATGTAAACAATTACCCGAATAGTGTCGATTTGAAACTGAACTCAATCAAGAACAGTCGCGACCGTAGTGCTCGATGGTTCAATGAGTAATTGTTGATGATAATCGAATTAACCGCACAGGTAGCTTCTAAAGATGATCTTGATGCAAAGCCCTATGCCAATTTCGTGAATTAGAGCTCCGAAAGTGGTATTCGACAGGTAGCAGGTCCGCGACGAGGAGGAGGCCAACGGTGGTGATTTGTAGTGTTTTAGATTAAGTGGAACTCAATGGAATGTTGTAAACGATTAAATGATTGTTAGTGTGCCATTAATTTGTTTATTGTTAACTTTTATTGTGCGATTCGGAGTGGGTGGTCGGCCGAAAAGTTGAGTGGTCGGTTTAGATCGATCGCACTAACCATTTTCCAATTATTGTGGGCACGGGTTCGATTCATCCACATGAAGATGTCGGGCACTTAATTTGATTAAAACATTGAGTGGTTTTGGCTGTGGAGGCTCGCCGGAGCCGCGGTGAGGTGGCCGGAAAACTTGGCCGGCGATCGGGAGAGGGAAACAGAATGGTTTTGACCATTTTACACAAATGGTCCCTGTGGTTTAGGTTTATTTCACTTTATACCCAAACTTATAAATTTTAAGTTTCCAAAATGGCACAATGCCCCCTGAACTATTATTATTATTATTACTTTTATTATTGTTATTATTGTTATTATTATTATTATTATTACGGGTATTATAATTCTACCACGCTTAAAATAATTTCGTCCACGAAATTGCCGGGTACAGATCGAAACAAGATATGACATAACGAACACGGAGTAGTAAGGAATCAACGAATGGATGAGATAACTCTTAATCATTTAGATGCAGAGACGGAGTTATTCACAAAGATAGAAACATGTAATAGCTAGTCTGATGGTCAGAAATTAATAACTGATAACTTTATAGCGTAAGCCAAAATATGTCAAGAATACATTAATGAAAACCAAGTACTAAGCTGTAAAAAGATTCGGATATTGGGAACAGATTTCATCTTCTATCTCCCATGTAGCTTCGCGTTCGGAATGGTTTTTCCATAATATCTTGACAAAAGGAATAGTTTTCCTTCGCATAATGCGTTCTTGTCGGTCAAGTATGGCCTCGGGTTCCTCCTGAACGATAAGTCTTCACGAATCAAATGAAGCGGATAATTCACAACGTGAAGAGGGTGATAATTGTACCCCCTTAAAAGAGATACATGAAAGACATTATGTACATGTGACAGTTGAGGTGGTAAAGCCAAACGATACGAAACCTCACCAACTCTTTCTAGAATTTCAAAGGGTCCTATAAACCGTGGACTAAGTTTCCCTTTTAGACCAAAACGTCGTACGCCTTTGCAAGGCGAAACCTTCAGGAACACTTTGTCACCGACCTTAAACTTCAAAAGTCGACGGTGTCGGTCTGCATAACTTTTCTGTCTACTTTGAGCTTCCTTTAACTTTTCTCTAGCAATAGCAACTTTCTCATTCGTGATCTGAACTAACTCGGGTCCTTCGATGACTCTTTCACCGACCTCTTCCCAACAAATAGGCGCTCTACATTTACGACCATACAACAATTCGAAAGGTGCCATGCCAATGCTAGCTTGCCAACTATTGTTGTAAGCAAACTCGACCAAACACAAATACTCATCTCAGTTCCCAGTCCACTCTAAGGCACAAGCTCGAAGCATGTCCTCAAGTGTTTGAATAGTACGCTCCGACTGACCGTCAGTCTGAGGATGAAACGCCGTACTAAACCTCAACTTGGTACCCCATGCAGCTTGCAAACCCTTCCAAAAACGAGAAGTGAACCTCGGGTCTCGATCAGACACGATAGACACCGGAGTGCCATGAAGTCTAACAATCTCTTGTGTGAACACTTCAGAAAGTTTGCTAACCGAAAATCCTTGCTGAATTGGGAGAAAGTGAGCCGACTTTGACAATCTGTCAACTACAACCCATATTGCATCATTCTTCCTAAATGTCCTTGGCAACCCTGTCACAAAATCCATGGAAATATCATCCCATTTCCATACAGAATAGGTAGTGGCTGAAGCGAACCACTAGCTCTCTGATGCTCAATCTTGACCTGCTGACAAGTAAGGCAACGGCTAACATACTTAGCCACGTCTTCTTTCATACCATTCCACCAGAAATTCTGACGATGATCACGATACATCTTAGTAGATCCTGGATGGATAGAGAACGGAGAACTATGTGCCTCAGCTAATAACGATTCTCGAAGAGAAGAATCATTAGGCACACATAAACGTTTACCACACCAGATTACTCCATGCTCATCTACTCTGAATTCTGATTGCTTACCAATCTCCACATTCTGTAAGATTGCCCAGAGTTCACCATCGTCTTTCTGTGCGTTCTTAATACGGAATATTAAGTCTGATTCAATCTGAAGACTAGCGAGATATCCGTCACTCTTGCCAATATGTAGGCCAATACCCAATCTATCAAGATCGGTAATGTTCTGAGGCTGTAGCTGTAGGGAGGCTACTGTTCCTGAGCTCTTCCTGCTAAGAGCATCAGCTACCACATTGGCCTTTCCCGGATGATATTGAATATTGGCATCATAATCTTTTAACAACTCTAACCATCTTCTCTGCCTCATGTTTAGTTCTTTTTGTGTGAAGATGTATTTCAAGCTCTTGTGATCGGTAAAAATATCACAAGTCTCTCCGTAAAGATAGTGACGCCATATTTTCAGCGCGAAAATAACAGCAGCGAGTTCAAGATCATGCGTCGGATAATTAACCTCATAAGGTTTCAACTGCCGTGAAGCATAAGCAATGACCTTACCATGCTGCATTAGCACACATCCGAGTCCCTTTTTAGAAGCATCGCTGTAAATCTGATATCCACCCGTGCCCGATGGAAGTGTAAGAATCGGGGCAGACACCAATCTCTTCTTAAGCTCTTCGAAGCTTTTCTCCCGCTCATCATTCCAAGAGTACTTAACCCCTTTCCTTAGAAGTTGCGTAAGGGGTAAAGCAATAACAGAGAACCCTTCGACAAATCTACGATAGTAACCAGCAAGACCAAGAAAACTCCGGACTTCTGTGGCTGAAGTAGGTCTTGGCCATTTAGTGATTGCCTCTATCTTTACTGGATCTACCATAATACCATCTGCAGAGACCACATGACCCAGAAAGGCTATTTGACTCAACCAAAATTCACATTTTGAAAACTTAGCATAAAGCTTCTTTTTACGTAGAGTTTCAAGCACGATACGAAGATGGTCTTCATGTTCCTTCTTACTCTTAGAATAGATAAGAATGTCATCTATAAACACGATGACGAACTTATCCAGATAGTCATGGAAAACTCGGTTCATTAGGTCCATGAAAACAGCTGGGGCATTCGTTAACCCGAACGGCATAACCAAGAATTCATAATGACCATATCGCGTACGGAAGGCAGATTTAGGGACATCAGAATCTTTGATCTTTAGCTGATGGTAACCAGACCTCAGATCGATTTTAGAGAAACACTTTGCACCCTGAAGCTGATCAAATAAATCATCAATACGAGGCAGAGGGTAACGATTACGGATAGTGATCTTGTTGAGTTCTCTGTAGTCAATGCAGAGTCTCAAAGAACCATCTTTCTTCTTCACGAATAGGACCGGTGCACCCCAAGGTGAGACACTTGGTCTAATAAATCCAAGATCTAATAACTCCTGTAATTGCTCCTTCAGTTCTTTGAGTTCAAGTGGTGCCATACGGTAAGGTGCCTTGGAAATCTGTTCAGCACCAGGAATAAGATCAATAGTGAATTCCACCTCGCGGTCTGGTGGAAGTCCAGGTAGCTCCTTAGGAAAGACATCGGAAAATCACAAACAACCGGATAATCAGAAATACTAGGCTCTTCAGGAGATAATATTTTAACTGAAGCAAGGAATCCTGCAGCGCCGTGCAGTAGGGATTTACGAGCCTTAAGTGCTGAAATTATTTGAAGAGTTTTTCGAGGTTTAGTCCCCTGATAAATGAGTCAGGATGATGGGGATCTCCAAACAGAATGCGACGAGTCTGACACTCAATTGTAACATGATGCTGAGTTAACCAGTCCATTCCCAAGATGATATCAAAATCTTCCATTTGCATGGGCAACAGATCCGCTGTAAGAATGAGCGATTCAACTCGGATCGGACAATCCTCATACACATGAGAGATTGTAACAGAGTTTTCCATAGGAGTCATAATATTCAAAGTATTTTCTAATAATGTTGGGCTCATCGTTAGATGTTTAAGAAAAGATTGAGAAATTATGGAGTGTGTTGCTCCAGTATCAAATAAGACTTGAACTTCACGAGTTCCTAACATGAGAGTACCAGAAACAGTACCTAAAGAATTTATGTTACCATGGCACACTTAGTAATAGATAACAAGCATAATTAGAATTGTAAGACTACTAGATTATTCAGATAAGATGGATTCACATATGAGAGGAATATCAAGAGTCATACCTGGTGTGTTTGCTGCATCCTTTGCGTTCAGAGCAAACACTCGTCCTCCATTAGTAGGCTGTTTTGCACTATTTCCAGCCTTCCCTTTGTTATCAGGATACGGACAATCTTTCAGTACATGGCCGGTCTTTCCACATCTAAAACAGGCTCCTGAAGCTCGCCGACAAACACCAAAATGACGTTTTCCACATGTAGTGCATACCGGGACTTGCTCTTGACCTTGGTTTTCGGCAGGTTTAGGATTCTGCTGTTTTTGTTTCCATTGATTACCTTGGCGGTTATTATTTCTGTTGAATTGGGCTTTTCGGTCACCTGTGTGGTGTTTCTCGCTTGAAGATTGCCCAGAAGGTGCGGTATGGTGTCCTTCACGATTTTTCTTTCGACTCTCCTCAGCTTTAGCTAACCTCTTCTTGTTTTCCATGTCAAGTGTTTTCACGGCATCAGCTACTTCATTGATATTGTTAAACCTTTGAGTCACTATCCACCTCCGAGTCCTCTCATGAACAGCCCATTTCAACTTTTCTGCTTGGGCCTCTGAGCTACCTGCGGCTTCCCCAAGAAAACTAGCCAACCTACAAAATCTTGCCATGAATTCTTGCCAAGGTTCACCATCGCGTTGCTCAATAGATGCATATTCCCGTGCATACTCACTTCGTTCCACTTCAGAGAAATACTTTCGGAAGAATATTGTGCGGAAATCGGCCCAAGTAAGGGTAGCAGCATAACCTTCTCCACCATGTGCAAGTTTTACCCCTTTCCACCAAACTAGAGCATCATCTTCCAGTTTGTAAGAAGCCAACCTAGTTTTAAATAGGTCATCAACTCCTAGCACTTCGAATATCTTTTCCACATGGGCTATCCAGTTCCGAGCATCCATCGGTGTAGCAGCATCACTAAAAGATCTTGGTCTTTGCTTCATAAAGCGCTCAAGCCAAACGTGAATCTCAGCCACAGGTGGTGTTGTATTTCCACCGGAAGATGGTCCAGTGTGGTTCCCGCCAGAAGGTGGCTCTGAGTTATTTCCACCGGGTGGAGGTCCTGTGTTGTTTCCCTCCGAATTTGCCTGTTGCATCTGCTGGATAACTGTTTGAGCAGTCTGAGTCATCAGATTAGGGAGTATTCCAGAAATGGCAGCGTTTACAGCATTAGCAACGAGGGTTTCAAGAGGAGTATCAGACGAGGGGCCACTCGATTTATTGCGGTTGTTCACACGTCTCTTAGGGGCCATCTGAAATGAAAACATACGTGTGAACACTGGAATTTAGATTGGAAACAGAAATTAGGTCCTAACCCAACGTCTACCCATTACCTCACAAGTTTATTATTAATGTTTAAGTTTTCTACAGGAAAGAGCCTTTGCTCTGATACCACAACTGTAACACCCCAGCCCGACAAGGCTGACGTGTCACTAATACGGATATCAAATCAAAAACCAATCCATGATATTACAGAAACGGTCAGACGAAATAACTTCAAATACACTAAATAATCCGAAAGAACCTAATTAAGATGTTCAATACATTAATTAAAGTAACAGATAATCTTGGTCTTCAATTCACTCTTCACTGGTTTCCCGGATTACCCTGCTGACCTGACGTGCATGAAAACAAAAGCACGCCTGAGCATAACGCTCAGTGAACGGAATAGCGGATAACAAAAATAAACAGACATGACGATAATCAAAGAATCGGCAGATATCAAAAATAAACAGACATGTGATAATCAAGGAATTGGCAGATATCAAAATATACAGACATAATGATAATGGAGAACCAAAGATCATAAGATATATATATCAAATAGAACATACATCATAAGACATATATCAGATAGAACATACCCCGAGCTAATAATCATATCATATAATAACTGAACAGGGGGAACACAGGTAGCGAGCCCGTGAACCAATGTGAAATGGAGTATGGGCAGACATACAAACCATTCACCAGAGTCCTGAATGGAATGGTGTGTAACCATCCATCAGAAAATAACAGAACTAGCCTAGGATCGATCCATACGCCTCTGAGGAAATAATAATAAACCAGACATAATTTTCAGAGTCCTCTTTAGAGACGCCGTGATCTCAGCTCACCGTCACGGTTGGTGCCACGTTATCGATGCCGCAATAACGCGTCTTGGTCACCCCCAAGATAAACAAATTCAGAAATATATAGTAGTCAAGCTACTTATAACAGAATCAAAAGCAAATTATCAGGAATCAAAACTAGAAATGAACGGAAATCAAATACGAGACAGAAATCAGGAATCTGTACTGTAAAGTAACGGAACCAAAAGTAAATACTTATGATAACAAGGAAACAGAATCCGTACAATAAGTAACAGAACAAAAGTGAATATTATGATAACGGAATCCGTACTTCAAAGTAACGGAAAATATTATTTATACTAAGATATAAAGAATCAGGAATCCGTACCTTATACACGAATGACAATAATCAGAAACAAGGTCCAGGCTCGGTTAACGCCGCGAGAACCTACGATAACGTAACGCAAATTATAGTTTGGATTTTCCTATTTTAAATTGGAAAAATTCCAGTTCTGCCCTTGTCTTTTCGCACTCGTTAAAAAAACTAAACGACTTTTAAAAATTCTGAAAATCTCCAGTTTACTAGATTAGTGATTTCTAAACAACTTTCATTTAGAAAAGTTTCTGATTTGGATTACCGAAATATGAGAAAAACGTGGATCTTTACAGTTGCGCAGAACTGCTAGCTGTTACGAAAACGACTATTTGGAGGTCTAAACGAATGAGTTTTTCTATGTTTTATATATCAACAGATTCGTTTTTCGACGAACTTCATCATGGACATAAGGTTTAACTGATTTGGATCTGTTATGATAAAGTTATGGCCTCCGTAAGTTGGCTGTAAAATACGTATAAATCAAGGTATTTTGGTAAACCGTAAAATTATTTATAGTTAAAATAAGTCCGTTACGGGTCTGAAAATATTTTTATAAATAAGTATAAATCATGATTGACTTCTGAAAAATTTGGCTAATCATATTATTAATCCGTTTGTCATTTATAAAATCACATCCCAAAATATTCATAAAAACTAGTTAAACGTGTGACTTGTTTAAAATGCTCGGTTAATGACTAAATCTTAATTTGGTCAAAATACTTATATTTCCAGTAGCTAAAACAATATCAAAATAGGTTCATATCAAGTTTACTAAGTTAAGCAATGAAAATATGTTTAAAACGTAAACCGAATTAAACGAGTACTTATGCAAACGGGCATCCTATGATCGAAGGCAATGAACTATAATTACTAATTAGGATATCTACGTTCAAGGATAACGTAACGACTAACAACATCTTAATGATTCCCACTAATTAACGTTTATTTTTATAAAAATAAACTGATTATCACATTTGTTAATATTTATATATACGAATCGTTAAGGTGTTTAAATAAATAAATTTACAGAAAATAGTTAACTAACTTTTAAAATAAACAAGGTTTATAAAACTGATTTTTACAATTTTTAGAAATTTTATTTAATTTTTTTAAAGCCCAAAAAGGCTTAAAAAAATGGTTGTAGGTGCCCGGGTTCGAACCCGGGACCTCAAAGTTAACAAGGGAGCACAGAACCAGTAAACCAAAGGCCGTGGCCGCGTTATAACTCCCCTTTTAAATCTTAAAACCATTCTTAAAGAGAAACCCCCAAATTCACATAAACCCTAGATTCGTTTGGATCCAAATTGACACACCAAACGATCATGTGAAGGTTGATAACCATGGGGCTTTTGTTCCCCATGTCTAAACGAGTATGTAGATGTAAACAATTACCCGAATAGTGTCGATTTGAAACTGAACTCAATCAAGAACAGTCGCGACCGTAGTGCTCGATGGTTCAATGAGTAATTGTTGATGATAATCGAATTAACTGCACAGGTAGCTTCTAAAGATGATCTTGATGCAAAGCCCTATGCCAATTTCGTGAATTAGAGCTCCGAAAGTGGTATTCGACAGGTAGCAGGTCCGCGACGAGGAGGAGGCCAACGGTGGTGATTTGTAGTGTTTTAGATTAATTGGAACTCAATGGAATGTTGTAAACGATTAAATGATTGTTAGTGTGCCATTAATTTGTTTATTGTTAACTTTTATTGTGCGATTCGGAGTGGGTGGTCGGCCGAAAAGTTGAGTGGTCGGTTTAGATCGATCGCACTAACCATTTTCCAATTATTGTGGGGCACGGGTTCGATTCATCCACATGAAGATGTCGGGCACTTAATTTGATTAAAACATTGAGTGGTTTTGGCTGTGGAGGCTCGCCGGAGCCGCGGTGAGGGTGGCCGGAAAACTTGGCCGGCGATCGGGAGAGGGAAGCAGAATGGTTTTGAGCATTTTACACAAATGGTCCCTGTGGTTTAAGTTTATTTCACTTTATACCCAAACTTATAAATTTTAAGTTTCCAAAATGGCACAATGCCCCCTGAACTATTATTATTATTATTACTTTTATTATTGTTATTATTGTTATTATTATTATTTTTATTACGGGTATTATATGCCAGGAGAGGTTGACTGGAGGTGTTGGCTTGCGATGGTGCCAGGAAATCGTCGCCGGTCTTCTCCCTTGGCGTCTATCGTTGGCCTCTCTCTGCGATTTCGCTTTGTATGGGTTCTAGGGTTCTGGTGGTGGCTTTCCTCAGAGAAAGATATTGAAGGAGTTGAGGGGGTGCCGGATGAGGGCTTTTGGGTTTGCTGTTGTGGTCGCCGGTGTTGGCTAGGTCGCGGTTGAGGCAGATCTCACTGCATGTCCTGAAAGCTTCTCCGGTCGTACCCTCGATTCGGTCATTGGTCTGTGTGGAGTTTCTTTGGTTGGAATTCTCAACTTTTGGCAACATATTTTGGAGTTTTCCGGTTGCACCCTTTGTGGGCGTCAGCCATTGGTGTTACCGAAATTGCAGATTTTTGCCGATGTATTTGAAGGGTTTTTGCGTTTAAGGTCGATGATGGTAGATTTTGCTCACCTGAGACTTGCTATGGCCGGTTTGGTTTTCCGGCATTATTGTTGCTTCTCTACAAACTAGGTTGCAGCCATGGAGGAGATCTGAGCCTCAAGTAACCAAATTTGTTATTTTTAGCAGTTGATTATGATCTGCCTTTGTTTGTTATTGCATTAACTATTCTTTGTTGATTGTTATTATCCATCTTGGGTTCTGTTTGATGCTAAGCATAGGCTCACTTGACCATTGTTTGATTTTGGTGGTTTGTGTCTGCTAGAAGACACGTTGATGACGAGGTCATGTATTCCTCCATGACTATTAGTTTTGGTTGTTTTGTGGCTATGATGATACACCGAGATTGAAGTCGGTTGTCCTGGCATGGCAGCTATTTTTGGTTTGCAGCCACAACCTGCTATCGGTTCTGAGCCAACTTTTAGTAAAAATCCGGTTTATTTGACGCGCAACGTGCATCACGGAAACAACACTAGTTTATATTAAAAGAAAACTGTTACCCATTATGCATTGGTCTTTTTAAAAAAAATTATATAAGCTTTTTTGTAAGTAAGAAATTTAATTAAACAGATACTTAAAAATGTAAATAATTATGAATTGTGTAGATTGTAAAATACTAGAATTAAAACCCAAATCTCTAAACAATCCTCATCATCTATTGCCCAATTATTAATTAGTTTTATGGGTTGCAAAAAACATATTGGATATTTATTGGTTTGTTTATTGAAGTTAATATTTGTCACGAAATAAGAATCTCAAGAGTTCTTTGAAAGAAACAACTCTAAAAACAAAAGAATCATCCCAGAAACAAGTGATTACAAGATAAAACTCGGACTATCAAAGTGATAACCCAAGAACAGAAACAAAACAACAGAGGTTCATGAACTCAATCATGAACAAGAAACCCCAAGAATCAGAGAGTTTTTTGGTGAAAGAAGAGTCTCGAAAAGAAGAGTCTCGAAGACGATTTTTGTATACGTATACCAACTCAAACCCTAAGAACCAATATAAAGAGACTAGGCTCGGTCTTCACAGATCCAGCCCATTAACCTCCAGCCCATTAGTAGCTACTAGCCCACAACGCATCAAAAAAACAAGAACACAAGAATGAATTAGAATCTCAGAATAATCTCAGAATAAAATTGAAATAATAAACCCACAATTTTAACACCCCCCCTCAATTTTATTAGCTGAATTCATTAGACATGTTCAATTTCTTGCAAAAATAGTGATGTTGCTTATGAAACAGCCCCTTGGTAAACAAATCAGCAGGCTGTTCTTCAGACACAGTAGGAACAGTAAAAACAGTACCAGATGATATTTTTTCTCTTAAAAAGAATAAATCAATTTCAAAATGTTTTGTCCTGTCATAGAAAACAGGATTAGCAGCTATTGATATAGCAGCCTTACTATCACAGTGCAAAGGAACAGGAACATTGACAGTAACCCCCAGTTCCTTCATAACATTCATTAGCCACATAATCTCGCATGCAGCAGCACACATGGACCGGTACTCAGCCTCAGCTGAAGACCGTGAGACAGTAGACTGTTTCTTGCTCTTCCACGAGACAAGACAGTCACCAAGGAAAATACAATATCCAGTAACAGACCTTCGAGTATTCAAACACTTACCCCAATCAGAATCGGCATAAGCAACCAGATTAAAAGAACTACCCTTTTTGAAACATAACCCTTTACCAGGTTCACTTTTAAGATAACGCAAAACTCTTAACGCCAGTTGTAAATGAGTATTCGTAGGAGAGTGCATAAATTGACTTAAAAACTGGACTGAATATGAAATATCAGGTCGAGTATGAGAAAGATATATCAATTTACCAATCAACTTCTGAAATTCAGTTACATTATGTAACAAAGTATCATCTTTTTTACACAACGCAGCTATAATATGATGTTGTTCTAGCGGAGTTTGAGCAGGTTTACACCCTGTCATTCCAAACTCAGCTAACAACTCTAAACAATATTTTCTTTGTGACAGACATGTACCATTTTTAGTTCTCAAAACCTCAATTCCTAAAAAATATTTCAATGCACCAAGATTTTTCATCAAAAAATATGATTGTAACAGTTTCTTTATTTTATTTATCTCAACTGCACTATTACCTGTTACAATAATATCATCTACATACACTAAAAGAATAACTAGCACAGAGTTCACATTTTTAACAAACAAGGAATAATCACTTTTACTTTGGACAAACCCAAAGTCAACAAGAACACCCACTAACTTTTCATTCCACATTCTAGGGGCTTGTTTAAACCCATACAACGACTTAGTCAATTTACACACTCTAGTGTCATTCTTTGAAAAATATCCCTCAGGTAGGGTCATATAGACTTCCTCATTCAAATTTCCATAAAGAAAGGCATTATTTATATCAAGTTGACATAGGTCCCACCCCTGGTCAACAGCAAGACTTATAACAGCACGAATAGTGACCATTTTTACTACAGGGGAGAAGGTCTCATCAAAGTCTATACCTTCTTTTTGGCTATACCCTTTAGCTACGAGTCTAGCTTTGTACCTCTCTATCTCACCTGTGGACTTATACTTAATTTTGTATACCCAACGACATCCTATTGGTTTTCTACCAGTAGGAAGATCTACAATTTCCCATGTCCTACACCGATTTAAAGCCTCCATTTCATTATCCATAGCCATAATCCAATTTTTGTCTAAAGAAGCTTCTTTATAAGACCTAGGTTCAACACTTTTGTTCAAAGCAATAGCAAAAACCAGGTTTTCACAGGATAGATTAGAGTAATTTACAACTTTCTCTAAACCATACTTAACTTTACCCTCTATAACAAAATCATCTAATTTCTTTGGTAAAGCGGTGTTACGGGTTGACCTACGAACTGTTGAAGTTTGCCCTGGTTGTTTATTACCCTAAGGAGAGTTGTGGGTATCATTGTCAAAGGACAACTGATCTACCTCACAAGTACCTTCTCCGAGGTCAGGCTGCTCAACATGAGCCGAGCCTGAACCCTCGGGACTGCTACAAGAAGGCTGATCAGCCTCATTTCTCTCAGTGGTTTCCCTCTCCTCATCATCGGGTTTTTCACTTGAAGAACATTCAGGATTTATAGTTTCAATATTATCAAAAAAATTAAAGTGATTAATAGTAGATTCAATAGGTATATCAACAGTATCAGTAGACTTAATGTCACTGAACGGAAAAATGTTTTCATAAAATTTGACATCTCTAGAAAACAAAACTAGACGATTATCTAGACTCCACAACTTATATCCTTTTTTTCTCATTTGAGTAACCAATAAAAACACATTTTTCAGCCATATGACCAAACTTGTTCTTATTAATTGTAATAACACTGAAACATAAACACCCAAAAGTTTTCAAGTGATGTAGAGAGGGTTTAAATCCAAACAACAGTTCATAGGGAGACAATCCATGTAACACCGAAGACGGAGTCCTGTTTATCAAATAGGCTGCTGTTAACACACAGTCTGACCAGAATCTAATAGGAAGTTTTGCTTGAAACAGAAGGGTTCTAGCAACATTTAACAGGTGTTGATGTTTCCTTTCAACTAAACCATTTTGCTGTGGGGTATATGGACAGGATGTCTGATGAATGATTCCTTTTCTTTTGTTATACATAAAAAATTGGTTGTTACAGAATTCTGTACCATTGTCACTTCTAAAAGTTTTAACGCGTTTTCAAACTGAGTTTCAATTAGGTTAACATAACTCTCTACATTTTGAAAAACTTCATTCTTGTTTTTTAACAAATACACCCACACAGCTCTTGTATAGTCATCAACAACAGTTAAGAAGTATCTAAACCCTTCTCTACTTGGAACCTTATATGGACCCCAAACATCAAGATGAATAATATCACCCAACGTCTTAGTTTTATGTTCACTTAAAGGAAAAGATTCCCTATGTTGTTTAGCACGATGGCAGACCTCACAAGGATCATTTTTATTTAAAACTTTAATGTTTAAAGAGTCTTTTAATACATTAAGAACTTGACGTGAGGGGTGACCAAGCCTTGCATGCCACAGATTAAAATCAGTTGTACTACTACAGCACACCTTAGCAGAATTAGACAAGTTTCCACAGAAGTACAGACCATCTACTTGTCTACCAGTCACCAGGATTTTCTTTGTGTGTAAATCCTGGAGATAGCAATTTTTTTCATCAAACAGAACGCATATATTGTTATCTTTAGCAAGTTTATGAACAGACACAAGATTGACATAGTACTCAGGAACCACAAACACACCAGTGAGAACGACATCATCAATTATTTTTAAATCACCTACAACTTTGACTGTAGCATTTGTCCCATTAGGATGTTTCACAATGATGTTTAAATCAGATACATCAATTTTATTAAAGACTTTTTCATCACTCATAACCATATGTTGATTGGCTCCTGAGTCAATTATCCATCCAGAACTGTTATTCTTAAACAATTCTGAACCTAGACCAACAATGGAATTACTAAGCATATAAGATGAGCATGCATAAGGTTGAATACCTCCTACATTAGTCTCTTGGGAGGTATCACAGGTTTTCTCATTTAGGAGACCTAATAATTTGGTAACTTGATCAGCAGTCAATGCTGTCACATGAGAGTTAGCTCCTTGAACAGATTTATTACCAACTATATTACTGGGGTTTCTTAACCCTTGACCAGATCCTTGACCAGTTTTGCCCCTCTGGGGATATCCAACTAACTCAAAACATCGCTCAATAGTGTGTCCTATCTTATTACAATGAGTGCATTTTAGGTTTGGATTAGGACCTTTGTAAGGTTTCTTTTTAGTTTCCGAGGATTGAGTGTTTTTTGACAAGAAAGACATGCTTTGAGTTTGTTGCTTGGAAACATTATTTGACTGTCTATGGGATTCCTCCCTTGAGACTATAGAGAAAGCAGTTTTTAGGTTGGGGAGGGGTTCTTTGGTCAACAGATTGGTTCTTACAGGTTGGTAAACGTCATCAAGTCCCATCAAAAATTGCATCAACTTAATTAAGTGATTAAAGTCATTAAATTCTTTGGAGGCCTGGCATGTACAGGAAGGGAGTTGTATCATATTATCATACAACTTCCACATTGAATTTAGCTTGTGATAGTATTCTGAAACAGTGTTTCCATTTTGTCTTAGAGAGTTGATTTTTTGATATAAGTCAAAAACAACAGATCCGTCAATTTTATCATAGGTTTCCTTTAACTCATCCCAGACCTCTTTAGCCAATTTTGAAAACATAAGACCAGCACTTAATTCATCAGATATTGAGTTAAGAATCCATGTAAGGACAATAGAATTACACCTTTCCCATTGTGAACTCAGAATTTCATTATTGGTAGGCTTTTTACATGATCCATCTATAAACCCTATTTTATTTTTAACACGAAGGGCAAGTTTTATAGCATTAGACCACACGGTGTAATTCTCTGTTCCTTTGAGTTTCACATTTACAATTGAAAGAACACTGGAGTCACTAGCATGCAAGTAAAGAGGGTCACTAGCATCTAGTTTACTAACCAAAGTGACAATAGGAGTGCTCTCAATATTCTCAATATTATCAATATTATCAGTTTCACTCATGGTGCTCAACTAATGAGGAACAAGTACAAAATATGAGGCACACAGGCACACGCACAGAAAACAGCCTACACCAGCGCCAGGTTTTCACACCACTTGTAGTGGTAGATCAAGGATTAGTGAGGCTGTTGATGCAAGAACACACAAGAATCACACAAGTGATATGCACACAGACAATTAATCAAGAGCGATATAGCAATCTCAAATAACACCAGATGCCGGTACCCCTAACCCGGCCAAACACAGACTACAACTATGTAAAAGAAAGCAGGGATAATAGAAAGCCTTACAGAGGGGGCGCCCTACACGGGTGTTCCAAAATAGCCAGAGATTCAAACTCTGTAACCTTCACTTAGGGTTACAGAGTTCGAATAGAAGAAAAGGATACCAGATAATAGGTTTTTAATGGACAACCCTAGGCGAAAGAATCCTCTTATGCTTGTCTTCAAGAACAGAGAACTAGGGTTATCGATTCAACCCTAGATAACCCTTGTCGACGAATCGCGAACAGTCGCCAAAAACTATATCCAGAGAGAAACCCTGAGTTGAGGTTTCAGAGATCGAGAGTCACGCTCACCACGAACAATCACCGAAGTGAAACAATCTTCCAATATCAGCGGAAATCAACCCAGAATCAGATCGAATACTCGATCAGAGCTATTGCAGCTCTGATACCATGTCACGAAATAAGAATCTCAAGAGTTCTTTGAAAGAAACAACTCTAAAAACAAAAGAATCATCCCAGAAACAAGTGATTACAAGATAAAACTCGGACTATCAAAGTGATAACCCAAGAACAGAAACAAAACAACAGAGGTTCATGAACTCAATCATGAACAAGAAACCCCAAGAATCAGAGAGTTTTTTGGTGAAAGAAGAGTCTCGAAAAGAAGAGTCTCGAAGACGATTTTTGTATACGTATACCAACTCAAACCCTAAGAACCAATATAAAGAGACTAGGCTCGGTCTTCACAGATCCAGCCCATTAACCTCCAGCCCATTAACCTCCAGCCCATTAGCAGCTACTAGCCCACAACGCATTTAGCCCAGCTCAGCTCAGCTCTCCATTTAAACCCAGTCAAAAAAACAAGAACACAAGAATGAATTAGAATCTCAGAATAATCTCAGAATAAAATTGAAATAATAAACCCACAATTTTAACAATATTATCTCTATCATTTGCAACCACGAGTTCTGAGAAATGTTATTGTTCAATAAAGCGTAAAGATGGATTTGTGTAGTTGGATGGATGGTGATGATATGAATGATGTTTGTATTTACTATATTAAAAATATTTTTTGCAAAAAATAGGATTTAAGATGTGATTAATTGTTTTGAGTAGGGAACAACTAAAAAATGTTTTTTCTTATATTTTAATGACATTTTAATTTTTTTAGTTGTAATGTTTTTTATTTTATGACCCGATATTTAACCGTCTCGAAAACTATGACGTTTAATTTGTTAGAATCCAATAATCATCAAATACCGACACTATAGAAAAAAATTATTGGTTTCTGTCACTACCATCAATGTTGCCATTTCCATGCTTTCAGTCTTGGTGGTAAACACGAATAGCACGGTTTATGGAGTCTCCAAACAATAACTTGTAAGAGCATTCACAAATCGTTTCCTATTTTTATGTGAATGGATGCCTTATGTTATATGAGATGACTTTGAGTGGTTGCGAGTGAAAAATGTAGAATATTTATGTGGATTGTATCGTGTTTTTTCATATTTGGGAAAACATGATACAACCCTTATAAATGTTTTAGTATTTTAAAAAATGGTTGTTAGTGGAGTAAGGAGAAAATGTAACAATAAAAATATAAAAAAACATTATTTATTGAAAGGGAGAATAAAAAAATAGTGCTTTTACGCTGTGTTCCCGAATCTCATTTAAGGAGAGAAAAGAAAAGAAGTGGAAGGAAAGAAAAAATAATTGTGTTCCAGAGTTTTTTTTAATGGAAGAAAATGAAAGAATTGTTAGAAATTCGTGTTCCTGAGTTTACTTAAGAAGTGAAATGAAAGAAAATGAAAGGAAAATGAATGCTAAAATCAATCATTTCAAAATGGAAGGAAATGGAGAGAAAGGAAAAGAAAAAAAAAGAAGAGAAGAGAAGAGAAAAAAAGAGATACGAAAAGAAAATGTTTCATTTCTTTTCTCTCGTTAAGTAAACTCGGGAACATTACGTTAGTATAATTATAATGATAAAGATAGGGGATTGATTGTTAATGCTCTAAGATGACTATTTTTTTTAACATTGAGGTCGTGGGTCTCCATTTGTAAGATTCTATCTTCTTCTACGTAAAAGTGTAATGTAAGATTAAGTACGAGTATATAAGATCCTAAAATGATCCGGTTCTTCCTATTCCTTTTTAAACCGTGTTTTAAGTGAAACACTAAATGCACACCTTTTATGACTCCCCATGGACCCCACACCATGAGATGCTTCGAGAGTATAACGTCACGTTCTAATTTTAGCTTTGGTATAATAAGTATAAAATATAATTTAAAGCCGTCAACTTGGAATCCCCAACCAATAATATTAATACTACGTATATATAAACAATCTGTTGTTGCCTTGTGAATTAATGTTTCTTTATAAATCAGCTACTAAAGCTTATCCTCTCAACACTGATGAATCTAGTCTTAAAAATTAGAGGAATACAAAAAAAATAAAAAAAAAATCTACGGTACACTAAATCAATAATATAACTTTTTTGCGGTAAGTTCATTAAATAATGAATTTTTTCGTGGTGTGTTTAACTTTAAGATCATCATCAATGAGAAGACCTTAAAAACATACAAAAACATTTATCTTTTCTCCACATCGCCTTCCCATCTCTCTTCTCTATCTCCTTTCTTCTCCATTCCCCTCACATATTCAAAAGTTAATGTTATTAGAGATAACTTTTTCATCTTATCTTTCCTCCACGTTACCTTCTCTTTCATCCAAATCACCTTCTCTTTCCTCGAAAACATCAAAAAACATATCTATTGGAGATGCTCTAACTAAGTTTTCATTCTCGCGTGTTGTGTCGGGGATCCACCCATGACTTCAAACATCAAAAGACAGTGTTAAAAACATGCCTTGACGTCTATACTCCCATTTAAAATCATAAATCGTCCCTTGTCATAAAAACTATTATCACTTGATATTGTTAACTTACATACCGTTTGGTTCTTCATGGTACCAGAACAGTAGCTTACTTCGTCTTCAAACAAATGTTTAAGAAAACTAAATATTAACTTTGCATTCAAGTTAACGAACGGACATTATTACGGATAATAAATATTTTTATATTTTTAAGTTCATATCTTGTTATTGTGTATTTAAATATTAACTTTGCATTCAAGTTAACGAACGGACATTATTACGGATAATAAATATTTTTATATTTTTAAGTTCATATCTTGTTATTGTGTATTTAAAGCAGTTCATTATGTCTTTTGTTACTTATTGTGCTTTTCTGTATATATTATGTTTTTCTAAAATGATTAATTATAAAAAAATATAATTGTTGAATAACAGTATTATATATCTGTAATATGTAAAACACAATAATAAATCAACAACTAATTAATCTTCTACATTAAAAATGACAAAATAACATAATGTCTTATTGTGTTGTTTGATCGTGATTGTGTTATCTTGAACAATATGAGTTTTTTTAAAAATAAATTAGTGAATAACATCATCTTGTACTTTACAATGATAGATAACAACAAATTTATATAATTTAAAAACAAAAACAATAATAAAAATAATATATTATATTATCATTAATACTATAAGTTTAAAAAAATATATTAGTAAAAGTATATCATTGTATACTTTTAATTGTAAAGCATAATGATTGATAACAAGTTATATAATTTATATAAACAATGACAAAATTAATAAAAAATGATTTAAAAAATAAAACACAATGATTAATACATATAACAAATGATGTAATATATATGACACGATGAAATGATATTCGACGTATACAATGAACGTATAAGACACAATGAGCTGACATATTTAACAAAACGACCAAAATATCATCCTTTTTAATACAATAGAAAAACACGTATCAAACTCATAATAGTTTTTAGGCTTTTTAGATTACTACAATGTTTACTATAACCCTACTCAACTATAACTTCTTTATTTCTTGATACTTTTTAGATATGGTGGGAAGTATATTATAAGTGTGCAATTTCTTTTTATATTTTTTCATGTATGTTAAACTTTTCTAAATGTGTTATACCTTAATGTGAGAGATTAATCACGCATATGGCTAGATGATACATGATCAATGGATCTTTTTTATCTCACATAGCAAGCTAAAAATCATGTCGTAAACGAAGCATCAATGAAGCATGCACTTTTTACTTGCGTATTATGGCATGGGAAATTTTCAACTCACAAATTCATCATATCCCTTCCATAAAAATAATAAAATAAAATCAACAGATATGTTAACGTCGCTTCTTTCTTTTGGTAATACATACAACACATTCAAACACTGTTATCCTAAAATGGTCATATTGTTTTATTTAAACTGCTTGCTATATTAGAAAGGTTATAACAGATTTTAAACGTTATTATCTTCACATAAGGTGAAGATGTTTCCCTATCAATATCATGTACATTCAACGTAAGGTCTTAGTGTATACTTAGAAAATAATTAATGTCGTAACAAAGCTAACTTATAATAGGAAGAATAGGTTGTTTAATGTAATTCTTATATCTCCCGACAATGGATTTTACATAATCAACGAAAGTATAGGTATATATAGGATCATTGTATTCTTTTGCCTTGATTTATCAATAATTTCTATACAAGTAATGAGTTATGGAAATTATTATTAATAATATATAGAAGAATAAGTGTATCAAACCTAACAAATATAAATCAAATAGGATTATGATAATCTAACACTAAAATTTTACCTATGTAAGGGATAAGCGTATGCAATTGTAGACTTGTAGATTCGTTTATTACACTGAACGTATTTTACATATGAACACATGTATTTTAATGAGAAATCAAGGAAAAAACCAGCATGCATGAGTGTAATACATACGCGATCTTAATTAGTTTCATATATCTGATGACTATAAATGTAATATTTTTTATAACGTAAATATAAAGCTATAATATTGTGCCCTTAAGGATACATAAATAAAAACATATAATATATAACAATTTTATGATACAAGGAAATAAGAATAATAATAAGCAATAAAAAGCGTTTAGGAAAGCAATTATAGAAATAATGATTGCATAAAAATTAAACCATAGTAAATTCTTAATTGTGGTGAAGGGGTGTCTTCTCTTGTTTTCGATGTATATTGTTAGATATTTTAGTGTAATTGAAAGACTATTTGACAAATGTTATCCTAATATCCTTTAAATAAGTTAAAAGATGCGGAGCGTACGATTGTTTGAGTTTAGTGTGATTTTCGAAATCAAAACCACATAATGTCTTAGGGGCGAAGCCCCTAACCAATGGAGGTTTGGCAAGGTCCGGGGTAGCGCCCCTAGCTAGAGTCGAGCTTGGAAACGTTTTATTTTGGTAAAAACTTATTCATTAAAGATGCACGAAAACCTAATTTTCTCGAAATTTCACATGTGAAATTCAAGGGTGGAAATGTTATATTTCTAAGATGAAAACTACTTCCGGTAGTTTCACCCCGTCCCTGCAAATGTTGATTTCAAAATATTTTGGTCATTCGGCTTCATCATCTGGTTATTGAAACACATACTACGTTCTTGATTTTGAGTTATATGCTATTAAGATATTCGTTTAAACCACTGAATAATTTTGATCTAAAATATTCTTCATGGCTCTCAAAATATGTTGTTTTTAATTTCAAACTCTCTATTTCTAAGTTCTAACTGAAATCTCAACAAGAAAATCAATAGCATACTCCAATATTTCTTATAGGCATTGATCAAATTGCTATTGTAGATAACATTTCTTGTTAAACAATTTAATGATATATGTGTTTTAACGTATTCCATCCTTGTACAATATCCAAATTAAGGTAATTATTTTTCTTCCCACTAGGACTACAAATTAAGGAAGGTGTGATTGAAAACACAGCTAGTTAGAGCTAAAAAGTTAATTCTTAAGATCTAATATTTTAGTGTTTTCCTATAACTATATGTTGTTACTTCTCTCTCACTTCTTTCTGAAACTACCCTGAGTCAATCAACATCAAGTAACGAATAATACTTACAAATAACAAAAAGAGTAAATATCGTTTTTCCTCCCTGTGATTTGTACAAAATAACCATTTTACTCCAATAGTTTAAAAATGACTTTTATCCTCCTTGTGGTTACCAGTGTTTTTTGATTCTGCTCCCCGACCTTAACTCCATCCAAATTTTCTGTTAAGTCCCACCCATGTGCCCCTCACGTGAGGGGCATTTTGTCTTTTCTCTTTTGCATAAGAAAAAGCATAAGCATTTCTCTATTTCTCCTTTTTCGTTATAAACCCTAATTTCAGTCTTTCAAATTCCTCACAATTCCCCAAATCAAGCAATGAATCTTCATCTCCTACCAACATTCATCTCATTCTTCTTCATAATCGCACAATCATCATCAATTTATGACGCCCTAAGCTCCAACGGCCTCCCAATCGGTCTCCTCCCGAAAGGAATCACAAACTACACAATCGACCCATCAACCAACCGATTCGAGGTCCATCTGAATAGTTGGTGCAATACGAAGTTTGAAACAAGTGTGAGATTCGATTGGAACTTTGCTGGGGTTCTTAGTTACGGTAAAATCTCGAATCTTTCGGGGATTGCGGCTCAGGATCTGTTTCTTTGGTTCCCTGTGAAAGGAATTCATGTGGATGTGCCTACTTCTGGAATCATTTACTTTGATGTTGGTGTTGTGTTTAAGCAGAGAAACAATGTCATCACCATTATCATCAACCAACACCAATCTCCTCATCCACACAGTCTGATCGCTCTTCCTAACTCTCCTCTTCTCCTTCATCAAGATCCCCTCATTCTTCCTCCATGGCCTGCACACCTACATCCACCCCGATGACGTCACCCCTGCAAACCCCAATTCATCAGGCATCAAAGCCGCGATCCGCAGACCCAGTGACACCACTTCAGGATTAAAACCCAGAAAGAAATCAACGATAAGTTCGAATTTGATGAAAACAAAGCTCAGATCTTCAGGCTCAAACTCACTCACAATCACCTCCAATCAAGACTCTATTTCTATCAGTTTTGTGGGGTTTTCAATTTCACCGTTGTTTCGTGTTCTTCGCTTGTTGTTCATAACTTTCTGCCGGTTTCGAAAGATTCGTCGGGAGTTCTTCCCAATGGTACATTGATTCCGATCTTGTTAGGGTTTATAGGAGTTTGTAGAGTGGTGATCGTAATCGCTAGGGTTTCTTTCGAACGATCTGCTTCTAAGAGGTCTGAGAAGCAATTGAGTGTTGTAATTGGATTCTTAGCTACTGTAATTACGTTTTTTATCGTTCTTGAAGTTATCCCCAATAGGGTTTTTGATTTTGGGTTCGAATCTTTAGATGGGTATGCGAGATTTTGCACTGCAGTGTTTAAGGGTTAAGTTTATCATTTAAAGAGAAAAGACAAAAATGCCCTCACGTGAGGGGTACATGGGTGACACTTAACAGAATATTTGGATGGAGTTAGGGTCGGGGAGTAAAATCGAAAAACACTGGTAATCACAAGGAGGATAAAAGTTATTTTTAAACTATTGGAGTAAAATAGTTATTTTGTACAAACCATAGGGAGCAAAAACGATATTACTCTAACAAAAAATAATGGTTTATACACGCTCGACTGTTAGAGGAAGAAAAGGCAAGATTCGTCTTATGAACTAAATAGTCGGTTATGAAAGGCTAGTGTTTGTGATTTGAGTTTTCTTACAATTTTGGTATCCTATCAATGAAAAATTGTTATAATATGAAAGTTATTTGGCCCCCATATGGTAATTAATTGTCTATATATGATTAGAAGCATTATGATAGGTTTACTGTGATAACTTTGTGTGGGAAGATGGTTGTCAGATCGCAAAGTTTCGGCTTTAGAGATCGGCAACCAGAGATGGGGAGTGTGACTACAAGAACATAGAACTAGAAGTGATACCCTTCTTTATAAATGAATGATTTGGGATTTAAGGTTAAGTCATCTTTACTAATCCGAACATAGTTAGGCCCAAGTCCAAATGCTAGACCGACATAGGTTACATCTACACAGTCAGGAACCAATGTTCCTATAACAACTAGAGCAGTCGCAACCAAGTGACTACCGTCTACCTTAACGTCAGCAGTTTGTAAAAAAAACAATTACAACTTGCCAAAAAATCCAACACACGACTTCCCCCTATCACAAAACACCTTTCATCACATCCTTTGTCATCAGTGTAGACATATTTAACATGAACTTCGTCATCCTTATCCTTCCGCTCATAGTGGGATCATGTCATGAACGTCCATGCGCCTCCAATTGTGGACGGTCTTAAGATTTTCTAATATTATAATATTATTGAATCAGTATACTTTTGATAACCTACATACTTTCCAATCACCATTAACTCAAACCATTCTTTAGTTTCACGGGACCGTAGATCACAACATGTTTGTTCCAACGGTGGAGGCGATCATGGTACTTGGCGTACATGACATTAGAGGGAATGAAATAACCGTAGAGGCAATAGCGTTTAGAGTTTAGAATTGGGGGGGGGGGGGGACTTTCTTTGTATTTGTTTACTGTCTTAAACGAGACGTTATAACGAGTAATTTCTGAATAGACAACTCACACCGTTTAAAGCAAACTCTTAAACTGTTTAATCATTATCATGAAACTACAAACATCAACCATATTTTTTGAATGGAAATGTATAACCGTCAACCATCTGAGAATACCATCTTACTACACATCTCGATACTAGCAGACTACAAGTTTAAGCTAACTTTTAAATTATATCATCATTATCATGAAACTACAACCACCAACCATCTTTTTTAACGGCAAATGTATAACCTCCAACCATCTGAGTATATCATCTTACCACATATCTCGATGCCACTAGATTGAAAGTTTAAACCAACTCTTAAACTATTTTATCATTATCATAAAACTAAACACTCAATCGTCTTTTTTAACGACAAATGTACAACTGTCAACCATTTGAGAATACCTTCTTACTACATATCTTGGTATCACTGGACTGCAAGTTTAAGGTTACTCTTAAACTATTATTATCATTATCATAAAACTAAAAACCGTCAACCTTTTTTATAACGACAAATGTACAACCGTCATCTATCAGATGATACCATCTAACGACATATCTCGATACCACCAAACGTAAAACGTATAACCGTTAACCAATCGAGAACATCATTTTACTACGCATTTTGATATCGCTACCATGTAAGGATCCATCATCCATCCACCATCCCTTGACAAAATAAATTGCGTCAACGGTGAGAGATGAGATTGAGTCCAAGTCACGCAACTTACACGCGTCCTTTTCACTCTCTTTCTTCTTCTTCTTCTACCCTCTACTTACTGTCTATAAATACCCCTTCTTTCCTTCTTTCAACACCAACTTTCTTCTTCTTCTTCTTCAAACCTTCAAAATGGAGTTTCTCTAACAATTCAAGAACCCTAAACCCCCAAAAGCTTCCACCTTTCTCAAATTTGGATAATGGAAGCCTTCAATTTCAACGATTATGGCATCCTCCGATTGCCCCCAGGCTTCCGATTCCACCCAACTGACGAAGAACTTGTGGTACATTACTTGAAGCGCAAAGTACAATCCACCCTCTGCCTTTTCCGTTCCCTGAAGCGGATGTTTGCAGGTCTGATCCATGGAGTTTACCAGGTATGTTTGACTCTTTCATAATTATTGTTTTCTTGAATAAAACAGAGCAAAATCTCAAATGTGATTTGGGTTTTCAACTTTCAATTTTTACGACAATTGTTGTTTCTGTTTGGTGTAGGTGATGCGCAGAAAGAAAGATACTTCTTTAGCAGAGTGGAAAGCAAATACCCAAATAGCAATCGATCGAATCGAACCGCTACATCGGGTTACTGGAGACCAACTGGTGCAGACAAGCGAGTTGTTGATGGTCGAAACAGACAAATTGGCACAAAAAAGACTCTAGTTTTCTACAGATTCAAAGCCCCAAATGGTTGAGAACCAATTGGATCATGCACGAGTACAAAATTGCCAACTCTAGTGCACATGTAGAGAGTTAATTCCATTAACACGATGAATTGTTGATGACAATCGAGAATCTTGAAACCCTATGTTGAATTTTATGCAGGGTGTGGGGAATTGGGTGATTTGCAGAGTGTTTATGAAGAAAAGAGCAAGAGAAGATGTTGTGAATGATGATCAGATTGTTGAAGTTGGAAACAGAGGGCCAGTTTATCGTGAGGTCATTGGTGTTCCGAGAGATTTTGATCTGAATTTGGATGGTGGTGGTTCATCGAGTTCTTGTTCGAGTGGAGTTACAGTAGCAGGTGAAGGTGAAGAGAATAGTAATAGTTGAGAAGATGATGAGTTTACAGTAGTTTGTTGTTAATTCTGAAAGTTGTTGAAGTTAAAGCTGTAATCGTATGTTGAAGATGATAATGATGATGATGAATTACAGTTTTTGTTTTGTTTTTAAGTACTTAATGTGCAATTTGAATGCGTGTGATCTTAAACAAGCTAATTTTTTATGATGGAAATTAATTATCAGATGACAAATAATAAAAAACTAAAAGAGTAAAATAGTAAGAAATGGGAATAATGGGCAAAGATATCAAGGGATGATTCCATCCACAAATAAGCTTTAATTCATAATCTCAAGATTCCATCCGTACATCTCTCTTGAGAAATGAGAAGTCGACAATGGTTAATACTCCATGACAATTTGACTGTCAAAAGCTGGTTTGAATGTATCATAAAAATGTGATTAATTCAAGGGTGCTAATAAAGGGACACCTAAAATCTTAAATCGACATCCCCCTATACGTCGCGTATGAGTCCATACGCGGCCCATGCCCGGCGTATAGGGTACGACCATTAATGCGACATTAATGACTGACAACCGACGTCACATCAGTTCACCTATACGGGGCGTATAGGCCCATACGCCACGTATAGGTCGGTGTCGATTTAAAAAAGAATATAAGCTATACGCGCGTATGGACCCATACGCGGCGTATAGATCCTCATACGCTATATCTTTGAAATTTTCATGCTACGAGAGAGAAAAGGTCGGAATCCGTACCTTATACACGAATGACAATAATCAGAAACACATCGGTGTGTAGGGCTATAACGCAGCGTATAGTTCTTTGGTTGGGGACGAAGACACATCGGTGTGTACCCTATACGCGGCGTATAGATATATACGCGGCGTATAGGGTGTTGCAATACGCGACTTGTGAACCATACGTGGGTCCCCTATACGCCGCGTATAGGGTCGGATTCGACTATACATTGCCCTGTGACCCATACGCTGCTACCCTATACGCGGCGTATATCCCTATACGCGGCGTATAGGGTAAATATATATATATATACATATACATATACATATACATATACATATACATATACATATACATACTACATATACATTACATATACATATACATATACAGATACATATACATATACATATACATATACATATACATATACTATACATATATGTGTGTGTGTATATATATATATATATATATATATATATATATATATATATATATATATAGAGGAGGGATCCTAAGAAAACCAACATTTTTTGAGAAAACCATGAAAACCAAATTCATCCAATCAGAATTTTTCTTTAATTTTTCAGATTTTTATTATAAAAGGGTATTTATGTAATTTTATACATAATATATTCTTAATTAAGATTAAATCCCTACTTTTTCTCCAAATTCGATATGATGAGCAGAATTATTGGAACTGATTCTCTATATCGTATATTATTCAGTTACATTTTCTTCATCGATGCGTGATTGTTTATTTTTTGGATTCAATTCGAGTTTCAACAGATTCATAGTCGAATTCAACAAAGCTTTTAACGAAGAAGGTAGGTATCTGTTCATTGTTTACTGTATTTGTTTTCGATGTTGCTCTGTTTTCTGTGATCTTATGTTTTCACACATTTTAGGATGGAGAATTCCAATTCTAATGCATTGGTAACTGAATCTGGGATGGAAATTGAAGATTTTGATGAAGCGACACATTCAAAACTTATTGATGAGATCGATAAACCTTCAACCGGTAATAATCTCGAATTAGATTCATCGACCACATTTGTCCCATCAAATATGTACCGTGGAGGTGGACAAATATATCTTACTGGAGTTGAAAATGAAGGTAACTATTTTCCTTATATGTTTGGGATTTTTTTAAAGTTAAACGTAATGATATGGATGTATACGTATATGTAAGTAACATATTGTTAATGTAACATATGGATGTTTACGTATATGTAAGCTGACAGAGGTAACCATATTTCTATACTAATGAATACGTATGAATCAAGTCTGATTACTTAATTGTCCATAATCAAAACATTTTAGATAGTGCTTACATATATGTATCCATATATGTAAATTTCTAAAAAATGACACCCCATCATTGTAATACTGTACTGAGCTATTATATTTTTTTCATTATCAAGGTTCTTTATCTACCAATGTTTATGAATCTCCAAATGGAACACGATATTGGACTCCTAATGTTCCAGTTGAGTACAAGCTTGTTGTAGGAACCAAATTCGATACATGGCAAGATGTGATGATTGTACGAAGCGTATGCTGAGAAGGCTGGTTTTTCTACTCGACTAGGTGCAATGAAAAGAAAGGATGGGGTGATTACTCACAGATACATGTTGTGTACCAAAGCTGGTAAGCCTAATGGTCAAGTTGTTGACACTTTGGAATCCACGTCAAAGTCCCCTATTCGTCGGACAAATTTTAAAGTTACTAATTGCCGAGCACGTATAAAACTAAGAGCTATTTTAGGCACATCAGCTTATGAGGTATATGATTTCGATGAGGTTCATAACCACGGATTAGTGAATTCAGACAATTTGGATATGACACGGAAAAGACGGAAGTTGAATTTTGTTGACCAAGAGTATATTGCCAAATGTCGTTTGGCAAATATTGGGCCAACCAAAGCTCATAGGCTACAAGTTGCATTAAAGGGTGGCCATCACATGGTGCGTGGTACAAAAACAGACTATAAAAATTTCAGTCGTGATATTACCAAGTACATTGGTAAAGAGACGCACAAATGTTTGTAGATACAATGAAAGAACGTAAGATGTATAGAGAAAATTTCAGTTTCGAGTATGTTGCTGTTGATGGTGAGGTTAGATCATTTTTTTGGGTGGACAATGTTTCGAAGGTAAATTATGATGCTTTTGGAGATGTCTTGGCATTTGATGCAACATACCAGACAAATAAGTAAGTTTTTTTTCTCTTTATTCAGTAATAAATCATACTTATTTATAATTAACTTTTTTTATTTCAGGTATAATATGATTTTTGTGCCATTTACCGGTGTTGATCACCATAAAAAGTGTGTAACTTTTGGTGCCGGGTTGTTGTATGACGAGACAATTGAATCTTACACGTGGTTACTCAATTGCTTCGTTAAAGCCCACAACAACAAACAACCATGTTGATTCTTACGGATCAGGATGCGTCTATGAAAGTAGCGGTCAATAAGATTTTTGACAAGTCAATACATCGTTTGTGCATGTGGCATATCACTATGAAACTTCCATCAAAGTATTATATTCTTATCTTTTTAAATCTACTTTAATGTCGTCATTATTTGTAAATATCGCATTCTTATATTGATATTCTTAGATACATAGATCTGACTTACATATATGTATGTTCTAAATATTAATCTTTACGTATAAGGAATCACCCTATTTTTTTGTGTAGGTTATTGGGAACAAGTTGAATAACACTAATTTACGTGCATCTATTCATAAGTTAGTTTGGAATGTGTACATGAAACCATCTGAGTTTGAACGTCGTTGGATTTTGCTGATGGAAGAGTACAGTTTGCAAGATCACCATTGGTTGTCTGACATGTTCTCCATTAGAGATCAATGGGTTCCTGGTTATTTCAAAGATATACCCATGTGCTGCTTAATGAAGACTACCTCTAGGTGTGAAAGTTCTAATTCTTATTTTAAAGTCAACTCAAGTGCATCCAATACTCTTGTTCAATTCTTGTTGTGCTTTGACTCTGCGATGGATGGACAAAGGTATAACCAACGTTTGTTAGAATATAGCACTGCAACTACAGTACCAAAACTTCGTACTTCTTTAGCAATCGAACGTAACGCGGCTGAGATTTACACACGCAACATATTTTTAGAAGTCCAAAAGGAAATACATAAATGCATATCATTATGTTACATAGTTAATCGTGAGATTCTGGATGGAACCTACGTTTATATGATCGCCCACGAAGATAATAGGTCGGATATTATCAACGAGTTCAAGGTTAACACTTGTCTAAACTTTTACATGTTTTCATATGTTTCAATTTATTGCTGAATTGCATCCTTTTCGACATTCATCTAATCCAAATTTGTTTTATTGCGTAGGTAACGCTTAAATTACTTGACAACTCGATTACATGTTCTTGCATGGGCTTCACGCGTATTGGTTATCTGTGTCGTCATGTTTTTTGTGTGTTTAGACACCATAAATTGACAAAATTCCAGATCAATACGTGCATGTTCGATGGAGAAGAGATGTTCTACCTAAACATTTGTTTAGTATTGCCAACCGATATGGTGTGAATCAAAGTAAAAGTTCAATAATTAGACATCGTGTGATGGAAAACATGCAACAATGTGTTGATTTGTTAAGACATGACACTGACCGACTAGCATGGCTTGACAAGCATGTGGAGAAACTAAAGCAAAAAATTTGATGACTTTCCAGTGCAGCATGCTAAAAATAACATTGATGTTGTAATTGAAGAGGTGGTAGGACAATCCGAACCAAAAATATTGAAGTCAATGCTCCGCAAGGTATAAGAACAAAGGATGTGGTACAAAACGAAGACTAATTGGTCCAGGGAGAAGGCAAAAGTCAAGAAAAAAAGAAGCTACAGGTTGTGCAATTTTTGTCATAAAGTTGTAAATGATCACGATTCCAGAAACTGTCCCGAAAAGAAGAAATTAAAGGATAAGATGGACCAAGGTGATATTTCTGAAGACGCATCTCTTATGAAAGACGAAACAGTTGATTCTGACGATGGAATAAATGACGATTACGGAGATTCTGATGCACTTTAGTATCATTATTAATTGGCATACACACACGTATAAGATTTTGCGTTAACATAGTTTCTTATAAGTTTGTCATTTTAATTATGTTTCTAATTGGGTAATGTTCTACGCACATTTTGTTACGGATGGATTATATTTCATTGCTGTGGGTGTCACATGATAAATGATTTGTTGGTCCATCGTTATTTATTTGTGTATAAACAGTGAACAGTCAACATAATTGCAATTGCTTACATATAAGTAAGCATTATATATGGTAAAATAAACACAAGTAAACATAATATGTAAGCATACAATACTTTTACATATATGTAACCAACTTATATGTTAAAAGTGTTTATAGAAAATTTGATATATTCTTACATATAGTAAATTTGTACACACCAATTTTTAACAAAAGTTTTCAAATGTTTACATATATGTAAGCATCTTATATGTTAACAATGTTTATGTAATCATATATGTTAGCAGACATCATCATACTGCATTTTTATCTCAAAACAAGATGTATTAGTTCTTTATATATAGACCCATTTAATGTAAGCTTATA
The DNA here is from genome assembly GCA_024085815.1 of Flaveria linearis. Lineage (NCBI taxonomy): Eukaryota > Viridiplantae > Streptophyta > Magnoliopsida > Asterales > Asteraceae > Flaveria > Flaveria linearis. The sequence continues at coordinate 66,983,684 of CM044012.1, forward strand.
CAGATACGTATAGTAATTTTGTACACACCAAATTTTAACAAATTGGTTCTAATGTGTACATATATGTAAGCAACTTATGTGTTAACAAATGGTTATGTAAGCATATATGTTACCAAACATCATCATACTGCATTTTTAGGTCAAACCAAGCTGTATTAATTCTTTATATATAGACCCATTTAATGTAAGCATATACAGATACGTATAGTAAATTTGTACACACCAATTTTTGACATATTTTTTCAAATGTTTACATATACGTAACCAACTTATGTGTTAACCAATTTATGTAAGCATATATGTTACCAAACATCATCATACTGCTTTTTTTTCTCAAAACAAGATGTATTAGTCCTTTATATAAAGACCCATTTAATGGAAGCATATACATATACGTAAACAAGCTTTATACCATAAGCATAGAACATACAAACTTGTAATTCAAACATCAGATAATATAACATATGAAATGTAATCATTCAAATTTCCCAAAAGAAGACTTCTTACAATCCTACTGGTTCAACAAAAAAAAACAAAAATCATAAAGATCTAATCTAATATATGTTTTCATTCACCATGTCTTCTGCCTCCATCATTACTTTTTCGCGATATACATTAATATCTGACATCAGAATTTTAAAAGCATATTTCTTTCTCAAAGAAGCTATTTTGGTTTTCTTCCTCTTTTCATCACTTGGAAACCCGCAGTCCCAGTTTTTCACATGATTACCCATGTACATTTCCATATGCCGCATGACGAACACTCCACAATCCACATAGTTCTTTGATGTCGCCCATCCAATTCTGAGTTTTTCTGGGTAACATGACTCGATTTGACTCCACTTTGGGTGTCCAATTGATCGCAGATAATACACAAAGATTTCTTTCTGCAAAACAGTTTAAAGAAATATTAAACTTAGGTCACACTTAATCTAATCAAACTTAAATAGCTAAAAATGTAAAGGAAATTTCTAACAACTAACCACTTTGAGAGCCGTTGACTTTTTTATTATAATCTTGATCATCGACAACACTAACAAAACTTTCTTTCTCGTTCATATTATCAATGATCGTGATACCTGGATATTTGAAATTAAAGCATATCAAGTAGTAATGATTCCCTTCTAGAATAGGGAACATCACAACGTCAAATAGTTTCACATCTTCCACCTTATCACATTCTCGAAGAAACTCGTTCCAGTAGGAAGAAAAGAATCTAAACCGTTCCTCAAAGGTTTCTTTAATACTGTGCACGACCCATCCTAGCTGCACATCAATATAACAACAGTTAATGTATTAATAATGCATGAAGTCAATTATGATGCATTTGTACATTAGTATTTTTCACTTACAAATGCCGTGGTCCCACAAAACATACGATAGGGTGAACTGGCACTTCTATATCTCTCATCATAATTCAGCACCTTTGCCCAACAATCAATAACATCGGTGTACAATTGCTGACCAGGTTGTAAAGAAGTAAGAAGGTACTGTGTTGTACCATCCCCTTGTTTTGTACCAAATATGAACATTCTGCATACATAAAGTAATATATATAAAGCTTAATGTATCCATATGGAATTGCATCTGAATATGAGTACTAAAATGTACATAATCAAAACATTTCTAACACTGTTTACATATATGTATCCACAGATTACATATATGTATCCATCTGATTACATATATGTATCCATCATTTTTCAGATCCAAAAACAGCAACAAACAATATATATATCTACTGATTACATATATAAACATCACTATACATATATGAACATTCTGCATACACCAAGTAATATATATATAGCTTAACGTATCCATACGGAATTGCATCTGAATCTGAGTACTAAAATGTACATAATCAAAACATTTATAACACTGTTTACATATATGTATCCACTGATTACGTATATGTATCCATCTGATTACATATATGTATCCATCGGGGTTCAAAAATTTTCAGATCCTATAAACATCAACAAACAATATATATGTATCCATTGATTACATATATAAACACCACTGTACATATATGAACATTCTGCATACACCAACTAATATATATAAAGCTTAATGTATCCATATGGAATTGCATCTGAATCTGAGTACTAAAATGTACATAATCAGAACATCTATACAATGTTTACATATATGTATCCACTTGATTACATATATGTATCCATCAGGGTTCGAAAATTTTTCAGATCCAATAAACAGCAACAAACAATATATATGTATCAACTGATTACATATATAAACATCACTGTACATATATGAACTAACTAACAAACAATTAAGAATAATGGTTTTCTTTAGGAACCACCCCCTTTGTGCTAAAAGGGTCATAATCATTATATCTACCATGACTGCTTACATATATGTAAACAACTGCCAACATATATGCACATACTAACAAACAATTAAAATTCACCATCAATATGGATACTAAAGGGACATAATCAACACATTTTAATGACTACTAATATATATATATCCATATGTGTTCACTGATGTACATACTAACAAACAATACACTTTGATGAACGTACCCGAATGTCCTTGCAACAACTTTATCCTTTCCAACTTCGTTGTTTTGTTCCGCCCTACGGTTCACATAATTGAGAGTATTGAATAAATTAATTGATGCTACGTATACATATATGAATAAACAACGATACATTGTAATGAGTAAATACTTACTTTTCATCAACTGAACCACACATAAGAATTTCCATATTTTTTTTTCCTCATTGGTTACACCCTTATTAATGTCCACTGCCCTATCACAAAGGGTGAAACCAATACAGATGATGCATTTGCGACTCGCTTCCCCTTCCTCTTCTGATGTGTATACCCTTTACCTTCCTCTGGTTCCACTTGCTTTTGAACGTCTCCATCTATTGGTTTATTCTCTTCCAACTTGTCAAACTCTTGCGTAAGTCCCAAGCTAAATTTCGGGCAATCATCTAACAATGACCTACCATATGTTTCTTGTCTAGCCTGTTTGCCTGTAAAGATTCGTCTCTCTACTTCATCGGAATAAACAATGCACTCTTGTGTCCATACACCAGGTGATTCATACTCCTTTGATACAACCGGGGTGTTCTTATCTCATCCCCCTCATTAGTTTCTCCATCAGCTTTAGCACAGGCATCTTTAGAATCTTTTGCTTTTATTAAAACACAATTCTTATATAACTCCTCATATTTTTTAATATAATCATCAACTTCAATACTTTTAGGAAATCGATCCTTCGCATCCAATAGTACCCTCTCCATTTATTTTTTCTCATTCAGATTGCATGAATAAATTGACTCAATCAGAGTTAGATGTCCCTGTTTAATGAAAAATTCAGATAATATCATACAAAGAATAATAGGTTAGATTATATTAATATATGTTGAATGTTTACCATACCGTCAAAGTGTTCCTGTCAAAAACTATTAAACCAGAATCATCTTCATTGTTTTTCGATACTTTCTCAACTTTATTCATACGAGAGTCACTGTCTTCATTTAGTTCCAAAGCAGACGGTTCTCTTATCTTGCCCAAACCGAAACCACCATTTTTAATTTCCTCATCTTCACGTCTTTTGAGGTTCTCCATGCTCCAAAACTCGATTGGGCTCATGCATCTGTCATCGTCGAAGCCCGGGCATGAAACACGATCAACATAAAGAAGCTGCATATTTAAATATAAACAAATATTATGTTGATGATCTACATACACTACCATTAAACATAATGTTTTTTGCCTGTACCAGTGTACGTATATGTAAGTAATATAACATTATATCCAATCAAGTATATCAAAATACTAACGTACCGTTAATATGGTTAGCGGTCCCACAAAATGTGACTTCATGTTACACCTTGCCAGTTATTTTTGCAACCTTTAATGGCATCAACTATGTATGCACACCAGTCATAATCTTTCAAATCCGTGGTTATTTTAATATATTCCAAAATCCCGTACTTACATTTTCCATTCTTACAACACTCTATCATGGTGTTGTAAAAAAGTATCAGAAAGTCTAGCCTGAATACCATATAGTTTTCATATTGATCCTCGATGATGTTCTTCACTATCTCAGATGTGCTAATACTCCTTCTTCCATAACGCTCTCTCCATCTGGTGTAAATCGGATGCTCGTCCTTATGTAATTCAAGACTACTTACATTTACTCCCGTGTTTGATATTCCAATTAAATTATAAATAGCATCCTTGTCTACTGCAATTTCTGAATTACCTACTCTTATAATCATCTTATGTGTATCTAACTGGTCAACAACAAAATGCCCAAGTTTCGCCGGTATACCATCAACATTGAAATTTAGAATTTTACCAAAACCCATGCTCCTTACACAATCTCTTTGCCTTTGTTCATCTTCCTAACTGCATTATATAGTTGATGTGGTGATGAACGTGTGCGAATACCAAACCACTTGCTAACAGCTTCTACCTTAGAACCTAACCCATCTCTTTCTTTATCATACTCACTTTCATCATTAACATGTACATTCTTCTTCTTTTTAATTTCCTACCATTAATCTTTTCAGTTCTATCTGTTAAAATATAAGTAAGAACAAAATGTATTGTTAACTAAAAATATATTAATATGAGGGTACAATACTCATAATCATACATATATGTATAGTTTCAAATTAATACATACCTTTTCCATCAACCTTTTCTGCTTTTCTCTTAATCCCTTGCTGTTGAACATTTTTTGTTGTTCCAGTTGGTGAGGTAGTATCTGATTAAGATGTTTTACATTGTAATATCATTAGTTTCATGTTATTTACATTGATTACTTATTGTTTACATACCTTCTCTGGCATTCTTTCTCTTCTTTGAAATACTCCTGATGAAGCTTTATTGTATTTTGATTCAACTACACATACATAACTAAGATTATCATACATGTTTAATTTCCTATTTACATATGTGTATCCACTGGTTACATATATGTATCCATCTGATTACATATATGTATCCAGTTACGTTCAAAATTTTCATACTAATAAACAGTAACAAATGCATATCAAACTGGGTTATAAAAGGCACAAAATCATAACATTTTAAATAATGATTACATATATGTAATCATTTGTGTTCACTGATGTACATACTAACAAACAACAGTAAATGCATATCAATATGTGAACTAAAGGTGACAACCATAACTTTTAAAAGAATGGTTACATATATGTATCCATATGTGTTCATATATGCACATACTAACAATCAATAATAAATGACTATTAATCACTGTACTAAAAGGGACATTACAAAAACATTTTAACAGAATGATTACATATATGTATGCATATATATAAACATCACTGTACATATATGGACTAACAAACAATTAAGAATAGTGCTTACATATATATAAACATCACTGGACATAATGAAAACATTTTAACAGAATGATTACATATATGAGGGTACAATACTCATAATCATACATATATGTATAGTTTTAAATTAACACATACCTTTTCCATCATCCTTTTCTTCTTTTCTCTTACTCTCTTTCTGTTGACCATTTTTTGTTGTCCCAGTTGGTGAGGTAGTATCTGGTTAAGATGTTTTACATGGCAATTTCATTAGTATCATGTTATTTACATTCATTACTTACTGTTTACATACCTTCTCTACCATTCTTTATCTTCTTTGAAGTTACTCCTGATGAACCATTTTTGTCTTTTGATTCAACTACACATACATAACTAAGAATGTCATACATGTACTATGATGTCATTGTAAAATTATACATATATATAATAATCAAAATAAAATACCATTCGTTAGGCTCATAATTTCCTTTATACGTAACAGATTCTCCTTTACTTCTTGTATCACATTCATCTTATCGATATCACTTATCTTTCGATTTGCCACTGTTAAAGTAGAATAAATAAAAAATTCAATTACGTAGAACAATGTTTAAATATACAACTTACAATAGGTCGCTTTAATTTCTTTCGTATCAATACTTTTTTTACCAGCTCTCCCCTGTTTTGATTCAGTATGCAATCCTGTATTAAAATTCATTTAAATACAAAAACACGGTAAAATAGATACTCAGTTGATTAATTTGATAAAAAAAACATGATTATAATTAAAAATGATATTAACCTTTCATATCTGATCCTTCTTCATTATCTCCAACAACGATAGGATCAGATGAAGTGTTTTTAAATTTATTAAAGGTATAGTGCAACGCAATTCTCCCACTTTTCCTCCTACTTCCGGATGACATCTACATGAAAGGTAGTTTAAGAATAAAAAGGAATAGCATAGCAATCAAATAATTCACAAATAAAAGGGACATAATATTAATCTTTTAAAGGCAGCTTACATACATGTATACATTTGTGTACACATATGCACATACTAAACAACAATAAAAAATGCTATCACCGTCAAATCCCAGTACTTGATTACGATCACATAAAATAACATTTTAATCTGGGTACTTAACAAGCACTAATCAAACTATTTTAGAGTTTGCTAACATATATGTACCATGATTATTATATTTCAGATTACTTCATTGTCGATTATCAAAACATTTTAAATATTGCTTACATATATGTATCCATATGTGTACACATATGTAAATACAAACAAACAAAACCAATTGAATATCAATCAAACAAATCAACACTTGATTACATACACGTATCAACAAAAATTTTAAATATGTGCCCTAACAAAACATTTAACAGCTTGCTTACATATACGTATTCAAATTATCACACTTACGATTTAAGAAACAAATGAGGACAGGAATACATATGAACAATCACCTATATTTACATGAATGTTACAAATTGATTCTGATATGCATACTTAAAAACCCATATTCAATCAACATAGGCGATGCTTACATATACGTATACATCTGTGTACACATCAACAAATCCCCAATTGTACAGCATAACAATTTACATTACCAATCCGGAAAAAGCCCTAGCATTTTAGTGTTGATACCATAACATAATGATGATTAATGTTTCGGAACCCTCTAACCGAGCAATCGTTTTCATCTTATCACAACATTTCCTACTTCGATTCGGCCGACATTTATAAAAAACACATTATTGAAGTTTCAAATCTTCTTAAAGCACATATACTGCATTATGCAATCACAAATCACTCACATTTACATATTACCTATCTTCCATTCCATTTCTATTAGCAGAACACATACCTTTTTGCCTCTGTTCGTCGCCGAAACCCTTCTTCGCAAGAATCACAGTCCTTCGCCTATGTCGAAGCCGGATTGAAAGAAAGTTTCAATCTTTTTAAATTCTTCAAAGAATCTATCACCAATTTGGAGTGAGTGGGCGAAATTCGGGGGATTTGTTATTAATCGGATTGGTATTGGCGGTTACATACCAAAAGTAATATTTTGTGTTGCCTAAACTACCCTTTTGTAGACTAATCTTAATAAGGATTTCTCAATTAATTACAAATTTGCCACTTTCAATATTAACCATTGATCTAAACTAATCAATGGCTCACAAGTGGTTTTTTTTAGTTTTCTTAAAATAGTGGTTTTCTTAGGAACCACCCCCTATATATATATACGTATACATTGTTTTTGACCTATTTGTTCACCTGTGCAGATATGTCTTCCGATTCTGAGATTGAGGCTGACGTTGTTGACCATATTGCCGAGCATCCTTGGCTGCAGTTTGATGCCGGTTCCATTGAGCACGCTAAGTGCTCAAATTTATTCGGATGAAGATCGGTCATCAAAAGGCCGTAGATTGGGAGGTTATTGCTGAGTTGGGAGAGCGCGATCGTCTTGCTGCTATTATCGGAGACGATACGCCGTGGAGACGTCTTTTTGAGATCACATTCTTACCGTCCCACCGTGAACTGGTAGTGGAGTTTTTATCCACATTTACATATATTCATCCAGATGAGATGGAGGAGGACGATGAGCGATCGGAGATTTCTTTTACGCTTTGTGGACATGCACATCAGATGTCCATTGAGCAGTTTGCAGTTGTCTCGGGGCTTTATTATGAGCCGGAGACTGTTACCCCTCTGTTCACTGAGGGTATTACTGAGATGGAGGAGGGCACATTGAGAGAGTGGTGGCCTCAGATTGCCGGAGGTCCGTTTCAGAGGACTAAGGGCAGGGTCACCGGCATTCGAGATCCTCTCATCCGTTATCTGCATCGGATGATCGCCACGTCCATCACGGGACGTGGCAAGAGTCGGGAGTGGTGTACCATTCCCGACTTATTTTACTTATACTGTTTGATTACGGGGACCAGGTGTAACCTGGCGAGATGTTTGGCGGAGTATTTTGCGTCGTATTATCATCGCCAGGAGCGAGGAGCGGTGTACGGCGGCGCGTACATCACGTTGATTGCCCGATCTTTAGGTTATCTTCCTCGGCATCTTGGTGACGTGTCTCCGCCGATCGAGCCGGTGAGATTAGATCGTCGTACGCTATTCGGCATGCGTATTATACGCCAGTTTCCGGGTGGCATACGATTCTCTCTTCGACCCGGGAGATCTGGCAGCCGGCACCAGTTCAGCAGCTCGGCATTATCGATCCACTGCAGCAGCACGGGCAGCCGCATGATCAGCCACCACCCGACGAGCAGCCACATGATCAGCCGCCTCCTCAGCCACATCAGCCGCCTCCTCAGCCACATCAGCCGCCTCCTCAGCCTCAGTTCCCGCGACATATTTATAGAGAGGTGAGGCTGCCTGCACGTGTGGAGACATTGTTGCAGGATATGTCTAGGAGCTTACGGCAGCAGAGTCGACGGCTCGATCGCGTTGAGGATCTGATGGAGTGGCAGGTTCAGTCAAAGTGTTTATGCAGGTGGCATATTGATGAAAATATCGCGAAACACTGTAAGCAAGTTTTACAAAAGATGACTGGAGAAAGTTTAAATATGCATGGGCACGTTTGTGTGAGTCTCCCACGGCGAAGATTTACGAGTATAACTATAACCTTCTTTACGAACGATTAGTTGAAGCGAATCGAGAAAGTAAGTTTTTATTATATTTTAATTATGTTTTATTATATTTTCAATATATAATTTAATTATGTTTTATTATATTTTCAGAGGTATTGTCATATATAAACAGAAACTGGTTAGAGAGTTACAAAGAAATGTTTGTATCAGCCTGGACTAACTTGAACCGCAATTTTGGCCAACGCACAACAAATAGGGTGGAGAGTCAACATGCAAATTTAAAAAGATATTTTAAATCAACAAATAGCTCACTGGATAGACTTGTGGAGTTTGTAGATCAATTGGTGAACGCACAAGATTCCATTAGATGCAATTGACGTATTTTGGACGAAGCTTGATAACATTAAGCCATCATATACGGTGGATGAAAAAGTTGATGTTGAAGAAGAAATGGAACGGGTGAAACAACAAATAATGACACAACCCGCAGCTGTAAATTTAGTTTGGTGGAAAAAATAAAAAAATTGTGTATCCATGGAAAAATAACAAAAGAGCGACTGTTGTTCAAACAGATATTCGCGGTCGTCCAATGTTAAAGGTTCAACAACAAAAGTACGACACTCAACAAAGTACGTGCGACATGCCGAGACATAGCTCGTTTATTGCGTCTCACATTTCCGGAAGAACAAGTTCAGCTGTAAAGCCCCAGAAGCCTGCCATGCAACGTAGTCGTTCAACGTCATCTAAAGTATCACGGGGTACTAATGAGTTTTCTTCGATTGTCGGAGATCACCAATTAAACAATATAAACAGGTTAAAAAATTGGATTCCGTCAATCTTTCATCAGTATATTTCACGTATACGAGATGTCCGACCCGATGGGAATTGTGGTTTTCGATCAATAGCTTTAGGCTTAGGGTTTGACGAAAATAAGTGGATGTATGTGCGGACACAGCTTTTAGAAGAGTTGGACAGACATGAATTGGAGTACAGAGAAGTTTTCGATACTTTGTACCCCGGACAGTATAACGAATTACGTCACACCATCGATTGGCAAAGTGTGAAACCTGCACCAGAAGAACATTGGATGATAATGCCGTATACGGGATTAGTGGTTGCTCAAAAGTTTGGGGTTATTCTTCATTTACTAAGCAATAATGGTTGTCAAACATTTTTCCCATTATGGGCTGATCCGAAAACTGTCATGCCTCATCATGTCGTGTCGATTGTTCATGTCAACAACAATCATTTCGTCCACGTTAAGTTAGAAGGAGATTATCCGATGCCAACATTAAGTAATCTTTGGATTCTTACCGAAGCGTACGTGCTGCAGAATGGGAGATTATGTATAGGATTCGTATCTCGGAATACAACGCAATAATAGAGAATAACCGAGAACCCCCGGCTTATATAAATTTATTTTAATTTATAATTTGTAATATGCGAATTATATATTTTAATTTTAATTTTATTATTGTATTCATATTGTATTGTTTAAATAATTTTAATTCAAATTATGTATATATTAAAATAAAAACTCAAAAAATTAAAAAAAAATAAATATATAAGCTATACGCCGCGTATGGTTCCATACGCGGCGTATACTCTTCCACGTATGGGTCATAAGTCACATATGGGTATAAAATGTCAAACCCTATACGCCGCGTATGGTCCCATACGCCGAGTATAGGGTATAAAACGTCAAATCAACAACATACCCTATACGCCGCGTATGGACCCATACGCGCCGTATAGGGTATAAAACGTTAAATCAACAATGTACCTTATACGCCGCGTATGGACCCGTACGCGGCGTATAAGATACAGGGGTGTTGATTTAAAATTAAGGGGTGTCTAAATAAAGGGACCTTATTCAATTACAAATTGCTGTTGTCGATGGACGATGTTGTGTTGTTTCACAAAATTGGATTTGGATTTGATTTTTTTTAATAATATTTTGTAGTGGTAATGATGAAATTAGACAAGTAAATAAGAAATTAAATATTTTCTTATCTGAAAATAGATAATGAGATGAAAACGAGAAGAAAAGTGACATTAGAGTTAAAAGAAGAAGGAGAACGAGAAGATCTGGATGAAAAGATAGACGTGTAATAAATTCAATTGACTAGGGGTGATCATATTTACGTCATTTCTCTCTTTAAAAGCCATCTTTTTGACTTGTTTAATTTACTTTGTCTTCCAACATCTCTCTTCTCCTTTGCCCAACGATGATGAGTCAAAGAGGTTTGCCCTTGCTTGTTGTCTGGATCACACATTTTCATCGTTGCATTGAGATCCATGTTGCCATAAAAAAAATGATTCTAGTTCAACCATTAGCATGTAAACCTATGCAACCCTGTTCAAATATAACTAGTCGTTTATGTCCAAACAATTAAATGGCTCAGTGGATAGTTTGGTTTTCAATTACATTAACTAGAGTGATCTTGATGTAAAAACCATGATAAATAATGTAATATGATTTTTTTTTTAAATGGATGGTCGTAAAGGATAGGATCAATGTCAAATTCTTACCCGATATTGTTTTAGTGTATGTAAAATCAGATCAAGATTTGATGATAATACTAAATTGTCTTAGTTTCTTTCACATTGGTATAACTTATGTCAAATCTTCTTTATTTACATATATATAAAATGTCTAAAAGTGTAATATAATAGCACAATACAAGTAACAAATATTTTAGATTACCAAATATTCATCTGCTTTCGCTTCTTTCTTGATTCATTTACTCAAGCCAGACAACATTGCCTGGAGTAAGATGTTAGGATCCTATGATACAGTTTTGAATCTTAACCATAATTTATATCTATAAGGAGCTTAAATGATTCATTTTATAATTTATTTATCTTTACACATAATAAAAGAATAACAAATAAAGATTTGTGTCACTCTCTGATGCATCTTCATTTTTATTGTATCGGTGCTCTCTTCTATTTAATAATAAATTCAATAATAATGATATTAACAATTTAATAAAATAAAAAATATATAGTAAAATATTAAATAACAAGGATATTAAATTTATTGATTTTTTTAAAATTTATTAAAATTCATGATAATTTGTAAATCTTATTTATACATGGATTTCTAACCAAATTAATTATAAAAATGGATAAAAGTTCTAAGAAGGTAACACTATATATCATTTAGCCTAACATTTATTTTTTTTTATGCTTATTGTCAGTGATCCTTTGATTGCATATACAAACCGAATCATAAGATTCTATTATGTAATCAACTTTTAAAACTACTTTTTGCTAGATTCATAATATGCGTGTAGTAGTTAGATGTTGATATCTTCAAGGAAATTATAAAAGTGTGCCCGAGAAGGTAGTTTTCGTGCTACAAACAATATAACTAGTTACAATAGTTGATACTTATATAAGCAACATACCTCACTCACTAACATTGATGTGTACGTTTGATATATTTCCACTTTTAGTATGCTATTGCCCGGGTCATAATTATCGATAGAAGATTTACTAAAATGAGCGTTTGACCAACAATTTAATAAAATAAACATTTGATTATAACCTACTTTGTCCATTTTCGACCAATAGTAAAGTACTAAGTGTCATATACGCCATGCAGGCTAAGTCGGCGACTCCTGAGTCATCCTAATCGTTGACTTGGTCCAACGTGAAATTAAACCATGAGTAGACACATGTCCCACTTAAGCCCGACTACCCCCTAGCCGAATCACTGACTTGGTTCTACATAAAAATTAATGGGGAGCTGAAAAGTGTCTGTGCCAAATGCGGCTAAGCCCAACTAGATTGTAACCACTAGAGACTTTTGGTTGGCCCGGTTGATCCCGGTTAACTCTAGTTAAATTTTACTCGGTTTTTTTTTGTATGATGAGACGTTTACTTTGATGATTTTCCCTAATATAACCTTTCTAACCATATGTAGACGGGTAACTTCTATCTGAAGGCCGATAACAAGTAAAACTGCATGATTATCGAATGTTATGAAGTAAATATTAAACTTCCCCCTGGAATTTGAATAACATAGGGTTAAGAACTTTCTAAATATGTGCTAAATAAAGGTTCTATCAGTATTAATAATGCATGGATTATTAGACTACAAAAAGTAACATGGAAATGAAAGTTTACCAAAAAAACTTGTATTTTATTTGCTTTATGAGATCGTGTGATAATGGAGCATACCTATATGCCCGTAAAATAGTCTTGCCTACGTCAAAAAGAACAATTACTTTATCATTATAATATTTGATTGTGGTTTAAACGTTTAAGAAGCCACTAACGAGAACAAGCTAATTTCTTTTTAGAGAAAAACACGCTATTTAATTGCATAAAAAAAACTATCACATTATTATAGCTAGGTGTTACTCGACACAAGGGTCTTGTATCAACTTCTAATTCACATGTAACATAAAAGCCTGCTTTAAATTTTTATTGTATGTGATCGAAACGCCTATAGCTTAATTATCATCTTTTTGTTGTGTATCATCGATAAAACGTATGTTTCATGGTGAACACTCCAACTCCTATATCATCGATAAAACGTATGTTTCATGGTGAACACTCCAACTCCTACGTGGGCCCAACACAACATATTTGAAATAATTTTTTTAATATTTGGTTACTATATAATACATGAAGATTTTAGACGAATCTAAAATCAATTTTTGAACACATTTAAACACATAATACAATGAGGGAGGGAGGAAAGGAGTTCATCATTACTGGTTTGTTTTCTCGTATCTGTGATGGTGATCTAGAATATACTCACGATGATTGTATGATTATGTTGTCAATTTGTGGTTACAATTACAAAGGTTTGACAATATAAGATAATGTAGTAGCTACTTCTCTTCATCATCTTTACTCTCACCTGAATTTGTCTTAAGACAAATATAACGTGATCTTAAATTCATTAAAAGAAAAAGACGACTCAATCATACATGAAGAAGCACAATTTGAATGAAGGCTCCCCCCTTTAAAACCATGTGTCATGAATTTTTGTAGCTATAGCAACACATGCAATAGTTGTGCTCTCGCCTTTTGATAAGTTGATAGCATTTAGACACACAATTGAATGCATTCGAGTGACTTAGACCATATATGACCACGGAAGGCTGTCTACATAGAGACATGTGAATTGGAGCACTAATTAAGTTATGCGCACCATTTTTTTATCACGTGTCATGTCTAGTCATGCTATCTCCCTTTGTTAGGCTGAGAACGACACGTAACAACTTATACATAAATTCATAGCGTTTGTTAAAAAAATGGCTTCCTTTTGTAGAAATATAGGAGAGATATATGAATAGTGCAAAGTGGTGGGATAATTAACACAAGACGTACTAGTAAACCGTACAAGTAGTAGAAAGATATGATGGAACAAAGAAGAAACCAAAAAGATTAGATGGTGATGAATTGTCCATGATGTTTGACCCATACAGAAACCAACCACCTTAAATGCTGTCTATTTTGGACAAAATTCGGTTGCTTATAAACCCTGCAACAGCGACATTTGCACATTTCAAACTTAAGAAACATGTTCTAGCTTCCTAGTGCTCATGGTAGGCCCTGCCCACTGTCTTGGTCAAAATTAGTTTTCTAACTTCCCCACTATCTAACAACACCAAGATGCCAAACACCCTATATAATATGTATAAATTAGGGGTATGATGTGTTAAGCGTTATTACCGATGTTAATACCGTTCGTGGTGGATTAATGACAGTGATGAAAAATATTGTCATGTAGGTGCTACGTGTACGTCAATTGTTATTATATTTAAGAGGTGTAATGGTGTTTGTGGGAATATGAGGTTTAATTATATAAGAGATGAAAAGGTGTGCGTGTTTGTTGTTGTTGGAAAAAATATCAAAAAGAAAAACCAAAAGTCCAAAACCCTTGCATCATGCTCACAACTCTGGTCATGCAGTCGTGCTTTGCTCTGGGGCGTGATGTTTGGGCATGATAGAGGTGTAAGATGGTATTTTAGAGCATTCACAATGAAATTCCTAAAAAAATATGAGTGTGTTTTTCATATTATATGAAACGGTTTTAAGTGGTTGTGAGTGAGGAAAGAGAAAATGTTATTGTTGATTGGTATATTTAAAAAATCACTAATAAATTCCTATAAATTTTTTAATATTTTGAAAAATGGTTGTGAGTGGGGGAGAGAAAAAAAAGTAATTAAGGGTATAAAAAGTATTATTTAATTGAAAAGGAGAGAAAAAAATTGTGATTTTTAGTGTAATTATATAGATAAATATAAGAAATTCATCATGAATGCTCTTATTTCTTGACTCTGAGAATCAATGCATGCTTCTAAGCAATGTTTTGAAAACAGCTTTACAAAATTTAAGAATTCTAGAAAGAACTTCAAAAATTAGGCATTGATACATATATTGATTTTCAAAGTTGAAATGTTAATCATCCTAAATACAAAACACATTCAATTAAACAATCATCAAAATAAGAAATAAGTTTTATTTAAAACAATTGATTGACTGGTTCAACTGCAAAACACAAAACCAACGGCTTCAATCTATAACGGCTCATAACTTGCAAGCTGAACGGGCAAAGAGTACGGTTACCGATCCAAATGGTCTAATTTGATTTTCAAAACATTGTTTGCAAGTAATATCCTAATTGAGTCACAACTTTGAGTACAAGAGTTGATGCAAGAATTGGAAAGCTACCTAAAAGGGTAAAAGTTTAGAAGTCTCCCTCTTAGGGTGCAAACTTGGAAGTTGCGTGCAAAAAGAGAAAGCAATGATATTGGGCTAAAAGAAACTTCTAGTTTATGTCCATACTATCTTTTAACACAACTACACAAGAAAGAAATCGATGAATCTGTTATTTTGATTCTCTTAATAACTACTAATTAAGTCTTGTTTGATAGGGACTTGTAGGGAATTTTCTCTCTTTGACGGCTGATGGTGTTCATATTTGCTACCTTTATTTAATGATGGATGATTCTATGAACATGCTTTAAACATGACAAGATTTCCATTATAAATAAAAAGATCATACCTGTGCTACACAACGGGGATAGTGCGTATTTATATAATCGTAAATTACAATTGTATATTTCGAAATGGTAATACAACGGATGTGTTAATTATGCAATGTTAAAATAAAAGAAATATAAATCGCATAGTAAAACAAAACGCTATAGAACTAGAAAATTTTAAAAACTTGGAAAAAAGAAAGCTAGAAAATATGGAAAGGGTTAGAGTGCGCAATTTACCACTGGGGCAGCGCCTCCTTTGATGTCTAGTGTCGTCCCAAAATACTAAATATACTTGGTAAATCGAGGATACGCTAAAAAAACGTTTTGGTCCAAATACTTTTCGCTTAAATCCATCCAATAATGAATTAGCAATGTTCATTAAATCATCCCATCTACACTTTAAGAAATTTGAACCCATAAACTTTAATTGGAAGAGTACATCATTTACAAATGGATTGTCCCATTGGAAACAACTATCCAAGGTTAACATGCCTATTATATAACTAGCTAGTGCATCTCAAGACTATCTTGTAGCAATACTTCAGACTTGTTTTATTGATTTGATTGAACTCAACTTGTTTGAAGTAAATAACAAGCCATAAAATATTCTTGCTCTTGATATTGTTCGACTATAGTCTTAAGTGAAACAAGTTACTCATTGAATGTGAACTTATCTATCCTAAATTGTTACTCTAAAGATTCTTTTAGTGACAAGTGACGATATATAATTTGCATTTTTACATCATAAAAGTGCATCTTTTTTAATTTCAGGTCTCCATAAAACTAATAAAGCAACATTTCTTTTTCTTTTTTTCTTTTCAATTCTGTAGCGTTAAAATATTTAAACATTATGTTGTCACTCGCACTAATAAAGGATAGTGAAGCGATAATGAGAGTATCATATTCCATGTGTCAATCAAAGTCAAGCAGATCCTTACTCATATTAGAGCATAAATGATTGACAGATCTTTGCACAGTTTTGTATATATAATAGTTAATACATGGTTATGTCTGTCATATGTAGAAAATATACTCATGTCAAGAAACATATACTAGGGTGTAGGTGCGAGTGTGCGACTCCTCAGATCATGAGCTATTTTGAGAGGTTTTTGTCTTGTGATACGTTGGATGACACCAATGAAATCATAAAGTTTAGTGTAAGAGAACAATATATTGAGAGGACGAAACATTAAAACATGTTATATTTTTTTCATACAACAAGTCTAATGAAAAAAAGACATAAGCTACTAGTCTACTACTAGTGTGACATTTCATGCCACATATGGCATACCACACCCAACATGTTATGCCGAGATGCTTCAAGACCATGTACCACTACATCATGTGGTACATTGAGGCAAAAGCGAGAAATCACAAAACACCCCACCAAACATATTGTGTAATTCATTTTTCCAACACATTATGTCAAATTATATCTAGAAAATTTAACTCAACCTAACATTTATGTCAAATCCTTAGTCAAGAAAATAATAAACTTCTTTTGACTAGCAAGATACAAAAAAACTGTAGAAATCCTTTATTTTGATTATTTCTAAAGTTTTAAACCTTTATCCACCATTCTATTTCATATTTATACTTGCTATGTCACAACCTAGAAATGGGTTGTTTTCATGTTTTAATATTATTTAACTAGGTTAGTACTTAGTATATTACACGGGTTGAGTGAATAATATTTTGAATAGTTAGGAATGAAAATTTATGAATTATAAAACGATATTTTGAGATAAAACATAATTAATTACCCACGACTAAGATTTTCAAGTAATAAAACGACGGTATTATTTTATAAACTTTTGTTTTTAATTTTTATTTGTTTTTTCTAAACATTTTTATTTTTTAAAACATTTTGTATTAAAACAATTTAACAAAAATATCATGTTTAAAAATTTCGTTATTATAAATTTTAAATTTAACTACTTTCGTTTTATAAAAATTTCAATTGTGTAAAAACATAGGTCATAGATTTTTTTCGTATTTAAAAAGTTTGATGTTTCAGAAGAATATTTTATTTTATAAAAATTAAATTTTAGTAATTGCATTTATATAAAGATCTCTTTCTTAATATATTAAAAATAATAATTAAATAATTACATAATCTCATTAGTAATTAAGGTAGTTATTAAATATGAGTGAGAAGCGAAAAATAAAATTTAAAATGTCTACAATTGTGCCATGTGTCACACAAAAAAATTATTAGTATTTATTTAGAGTAAATTACCATTTGCATCCCTGATATTTGCCCATTTTAACCACTTGCATCCCTACAGTTTCAAAATTATCATCCGCCCCCTAACGTTTCATTTTTATTTCCATTTGAGTCCAACACACTAATGTCGTTAGATTTTTCCGTTAGTTTTTATAAAATGACAAAAATACCCTTGTAATTTCAGGGATGCAAACGGTAATTTACTCTTAAATAAAAACCCCTATTATCTTCCCTCTCTCTCTATCTCTTCTTTCTTCACTATATATCCATCAAATTAACCCAAATCCCCCACTAATCCAATAAAATCAAACCACAACGTCGTTAGATTTCAGGGCTGCGGTGGTGGTGGTGGTGATGGGGGGTTGCGGTTGTGGTGGTGATTGGAGGTCGCGATGGTGGTGATGGGGTTCGCGATGGTGGTGATGGGGGGCTGCGGCGGTGGTGGTGATGGGGGGCTGCGGTGGTGGTGGTGATGGGGGGCTGCGGTGGTGGTGGTGATGGGGGGTTGCGGTTGTGGTGGTGATTGGAGGTCGCTGTGGTGGTGATTGGAGGTCGCTGTGGTGGTGTTGGGGTTCGTGATGGTGGTGATGGGGGGCTGCGGTGGTGGTGGTGATGGGGGGTTGCGGTTGTGGTGGTGATTGGAGGTCGCTGTGGTGGTGTTGATGGGGGGTTGCGGTAGTGGTGAAGGGGGTCGTGGTGGTCGTGGTGGTCGTCGGATCCACAACGTCGATTTGCATCACCATTTAAAGAATCGAAGATCTCACCCTATTCCGGCGAGCCACCGCCGGTGAATCACACGCTAACAGACCCAAATCGCGCATCGTATCCACCAATTCGAAGCCCAAAATCGCATTCCTCTTCCTCACGAACACCGATTTGCACTTTTCCCCTTTGTGGGAACGATTCTTGAACACCGATTTGCACCGATTTGCACTTTTCCCCTGCTGCGGTAGTGGTGAGAGGCAGTGGTGGTGTGGGTTGATCTGATGGTTTGCTATGGTGGTGGTGAGGAGGAGGTTGTGGTGGTGAGGAGGAGGTTGTGGTGGTGATGGGTGGTGGTGGTGTTTATGGTGGTGAGTGATGAAGAGATGAGAGAGAGAGAGAGTGGGTGTGTGTGTGTGTGTCTTTTGTGGAGTCAGAGAAGAAGAAGAGGATGTGGGTATTCTTAAGGGCAATTCAGTCTTTTTAATAATAATTTTAACTGGAAAACTAACAGTGTTAAGTCATCTGGACTCAAATGGAAATAAAAATAAAACGAAAAGGTTCAAATGGGAACAAAAATGAAACGTTAGGGGGTATATGAGGATTTTTAAACTGTAGGGATACAAATGGTCAAAATCATCAAACCTCAGGTATGCAAATGGTAATTTACTCATTTATTTATTTATTTATTATTTATTATTTATTATTTATATTATTTATTATTTATTATTTATTATTTATTATTTATTATTTATTATTTATTATTTATTATTTATTATTTATTATTTATTATTTATTATTTATTATTTATTATTTATTATTTATTATTTATTATTTATTATTTATTATTTATAGATTTATAGATTTATAGATTATAGATTTATAGATTTATAGATTAATCCTAGTTTGTAATAATGAACATTGATTTCAATAGTTAACTCATTTATCATGTTTTACAAATCGGAATTGATTATATTGTGTTTAAAAAGTGTTTTTTGCAATCTAGCAGATTACGTGAAGTCCAATAAGATTGTGTGTTACTGTGTTTGTGTTGTGTAGTGTTTGACAAATTATAACCAAGTTTGGTATTGGTCTATTGGGTCAGAGATCAAACATGTGCCTTCCGGATGGGGCTTAGAGCATTCGCATTCCATTCCTTATCTTTATCTATATAATTACACTAAAAATCACTACTTCTTCTCTCTCATTTCAATTAAATGATATATTTTTACACATTTTTCATTACCTTTTTTCTCTCCTTCACTCACAACCACTTTCAAAAATATTAAAAAATTTATAAGGGTTGAACAGTAAATCCTTAAATTTACAGATGAACAGTAACATTTTCTCTATCCTCCACTCACAACCACTCAAAACTATCCCATATAATTTAAGGACTCACACTCACATAATTATAAGGCATGGGTTGTGAATGTTCTTACCATGGAGTCCAAGTTTATAGTGAACCCGTGAAATAGCCCATTATTACTGGCCTGTTTAATCAATAATCGTATATAAGCATGTTTAAATTTATATTCCGGAATTCCCGATACTATTAAGTATTAAGCGTAGCTAATACAAAGAATAACAAAATATTTAGTAACAAAATCATTGTACAAATTAAACTAGATGTATTCAACGTTTTCTCTCTGGGGTTATCATTAAATTGTATTTTTAAAAGTGGATAATAATTTTTTATGAAATTTTTATGTAAGTAGATGTCAGCGTTTAGTTTAGTTTCTTAATGTTACGTAATTTAATAGAACTTACTTTCTAGAAATGACTTGATGTTATTGAGATTTATAAAATGTTTGTTTGATAATTCATATCTGAGATGATAACTCAAATATTTTTATTTAACTAATTCCACTATAGATCCCATGTTGGCCACATTTGACAATCCCAAATGATTTCATGAGCCCAAAACGCATATAAAACAGGACTCTAAGCCCACCTAGATTAGTTTAATTTGTTTCAAGAAATTAAAACACATCATTTTCTTCTACATGAACAAAGTTTTTTATGCTCGTATCTATTAGTAGGGCTGTCCAAACCGTTCGACGCTCGACGCTCGCTCGACGTTCGTTCGGGATTTGCTCGAAAAATGCTCGTTCGAATTTTTGCTCGGTTGTAAACAAGCCGATCGGCTCGGATCGGTTTGTAAACGAGCCAAGCACGAGCAAAGGTCCGCTCGGTTCGATTCAGATCGAATTAATATGTATATATAGTTTATACGTAGTGCCTTTGTTAACGAGTCGGGGGTCTCTTCGGAAGCGGTCTCTCTATCTATCAGGATAGAGGAAAGACTTGCCACCACATACCCCTCCCAGACCCTGCTCTTCAGCGGGATACACCGGTATGTTTGTTTGTTTGTTTGTTTGTTTGTATAGTTTATACGTAGTGCTCTAGTAGATTTGACCGATTATATACAAATATATAATTCTATTTATACATATTTGATCAATCAACCTAATAAAAGAATTCTACACTTAATATAAAAGTGAAATCCTAAACCGTTAAAAGATATTTTTTTGATCATCTCACTCTCACCGTCACCGTTATCTGCAATATGCTCTTCGCCTTATCAGCTACAGACTTAGCTAGCTTCATCATCAGCCACAACGTGTTATCATCCATGAAAGTATTATGTAATGAAATGTGGCTGATTTTAAAGTTATTAAACCTTATTCACTGTAGTATAAATTGCATGACACACAAGATAGTTGGGTTGTATAAATTATTTGCCGCTCGTTTGCGCTCGCTCGATGTTCGCTCGAAAATTTAACGCTCGAAAAATGATCGTTCGATTTTC
Organism: Flaveria linearis; assembly: GCA_024085815.1. Lineage (NCBI taxonomy): Eukaryota > Viridiplantae > Streptophyta > Magnoliopsida > Asterales > Asteraceae > Flaveria > Flaveria linearis. The sequence continues at coordinate 67,005,395 of CM044012.1, forward strand.
CGCTCGGTTGTAAACGAGCCGATCGGCTCGGTTCGGTTTGAAAACGAGCCAAGCACGAGCAAAGGTCCGCTCGGTTCGGCTCGGCTCGTGAACAGCCCTATCTATTAGCCGGATATACCTAGAAAGATGTACATGATGAGGCTACTAGTAAATAAAATCTATAGATTGTGATCAATCAAATATTGCAAAGTCCCGGCATTTATTACCGGTCACAATTAAATGATAACGAATTTTGGTCTATAACGGCACCATAATATCAGATTGAGGGCATCTCTTTCGGTCTTGATTGCGGCTAGTTTCTTTATTATTGTGGCATTCAGCTGTTGTCTTTTTCCTCTCGCCCTTACTTATCTTATAACGTACTCTTGTAAAGAGTCGATTCCACAAAACCCAAACACTCGTGGCTTCATTGATGCAAACAAAAGTAATAATACCTTCACATTTGTTTTGAAAACCCATTTTTATCATACAAAACTTTGATAACAATTTATAAGATGATTATACAAGGAATGGTAACTAATAAGATGATTATACAAGGAATGGTAACTAATAAGATGATTATACAAAGTCGAAAGGAATGATAATATGAACTCAACAGTCAATTAGCACCAAATAACGCTTGATATATCTATGAAACTTATTTTCAAAGGTTTGTCGATACTAAGAGGAAAGATTATATATTCGGTCTTTCTGGAGAATCTTACCTTCCTCGCCTTCTCTATTACCAAAGAAAATACTATCACTATTGTTGTTGTTGATGTTCCTACTAACGTTATTGTTAGTGTTATCAAATGGTATAATAACAAAATTTTAATTGTAAATTTTAAGGTTATATGAAACCAAAAGTAATAACAAAAGGTGGCTCGACTGTAGCTTGAAATTTGGCCCTCCGATTTTCACGGTTTAATTTTGTTTAATTTTTAATCTTAACAAGGATAGCAGAAAATAAGTATACTTGAAATTGTTTTTTCCTCTAAAATCCACTCAAACTCTAATATTTATGATTGTCTTCGTCTTAAAAATCATACACAAAAAATCGGTATCATCATATCCTCGCTTGATAAGATCCTAAGCAGATAAAATATTTTTTTTCAACCAATAAATATCATTTTATAATCCGTTTTACACTCTAAAAAATTAAGCCGACCTTGATTAACGTTGTCCTACGGTATTGGCTAGTAAAGGTTGTAGTTTAAAATTATTTTATTTCATTATTTTGAGGTAGCAATGTAGCATATTTATAATTTAATACGTAATGCTTATGTACTAATTAGGTAGGAAGCATTGTATATGTGGATTGAAAGAGTGTTATTAATATTGATAGCATGAAGGAATTGAAAGCCGCTGGTCGGCCGTGCTTGAACACGTTTCTTGATTTCCTTACGCGCACACGATTTACAAAGAAGTGCACTGCTTCTTCTCTCAACTTGTCATTTAAAAAAAAAATGTTCAGTGGGGACGTGCGAGGTTTTGCCACTCTTGGAGGTCCAAAGTTTAAACCTTGAGATTGGTGAATATTATTAACTTGGTGATATTAAGAACTAACAACTAATCAACCGTTCAAAAAAAATAAAAAAATAAAAAGGAGTTTAAATACGAATTGTATTTTTGCTATAAAATGTGAGAAGACACAATAAGATAAAAAAAGCCACAAGAAAATTATATTTCACAATCTAAATCAAATTTCAAAAAAGTAATTCCGAGCTTTTGTTCCCCTAGTCGTCCCTACTAAGAAAAAAATAAAAAGACACGATGAAATTTTTTTTATTTTTTTAAAGATGACGACGAGAGGAACAGATACTTCGAAGTACTTTTTTAAAATTCGATTTATATTGTGATATATAATTTTTTATGACTTTTTTAATCTCATTGTGTCTTCTCACAATTTGCAGTAAAAATACACTTTGTAGAATAATCTCACCCATTTAAAAATGCTAATAATAATTTAATTCAATTCGTTATTTGTTTATTTTATTGTCATTATAAAATATAGTTAATTATTTAGTTAAACTAATGATGTCATCAAGCCATCAAACAAATTATTACTCGTGTATATTGCTTTTGGTGACCGTGGTATTCGAGAGATAAAATTTACAAGGTTTTGAATTAGTCATCATACTTATATGCGTCGAATGATTTTCTTTTATAAAACTTTTAGGGTTGATCTCATAAACTGTACTAATTTTTAAATCACATAGCAATAGACTATTGTCTTTCTTTTTTTCCATTTACAGAAACATGTAGATTATTTAGAGTATCTTTATTATTACATAAAAATCATTATTTTTTTATCTTCTTATAATAAAATAGTATTTTTATACATTTTATCATTACCTTTACTCTCTTCTCTACTCACAACCATTTTAAAATATATTAAAAATTTTAAAAGAATCGAACAACAAAAGCTTAATGATTATCTTGTAATTTTAACGCCCGCACGTTACCGCGAGATTATTTTGTAACATAATGATTATCTTTCTCGTCCAAGATTCTGATATTCCTCATCTCTTATCATGGTCGGCGAACACCAATCGACCTAACCGTTCAAGTTTAATCAATGGTGGCTAACCCCATTCGACCTACTCGCCATCCTTATTAATATTTCATCCTCTCAATTTCTAACATCGTTCAACTGACGATTTTGAAAAAAATGATAGTCGTAGAGCGTGAGGAAATATCATCATCAAAGGGATCTATAATTGCAGTTTAGGCTTATTCACGCAAGCTAGGCCCGGCAAAACCCAGTTGTAAAAGATGGATGAGCAAAGGGTCGAACAAGAGACCTTGAACAAATGTACTTAACCACCAAACCAAATCCACAAAATAAAAAACAAGTGGAAAGAATAAGAGCGTGTTTGATACCATCTGACCGGGCTGACCCTGACCCGATTGACTCGGTCAGCCCGGTCAGCCCGTTTGTTTCCATTGCAATCGGTGCTGACCCGGTCTCCGGTCACTGACCCGAACTCCAGTCACTGACCCGAACTCCGGTCACTGACCCGAACTTTGACTTGAGATTGTCTAACCCAGTCATCGACTGCTTCATCTACTGCTTCATCTACTGCTTCATCTTCTTCATCGCCCGCCCCTCCCCCAATCGGCCCTCCTCTCCCTATCGGCCCTCCTCTCCCTCTCCCCCGCAGGTGCATCGCCTCTGCCCCTCCCCTCGGTCCTCTTCATCTTCATCGGCCGGCAGGTGCTCGCGACCCCGCCCACCCCAATCGCTCCTCTTCCTCCGCCCCTCCCCTCTCGTCTCCCCTGCAGGTGCTCGCGACCCCGCCGATCATCGGGTGTTGCTTCTGATTCGAAGGTTTGATTTTTGATTTTGAAGTTATTATCCCTGTTTCTTGATTTGATTTCAATATTATGCAATTTGTTTGAATTTGGTTTCAGGTTTTGGTTTTTGTGTGTATTATGAGAACCCAGGTTTTGATTTTACCATGTTTAGGTGTATTTTGCTTGAATCTTGATGTTGTTTGGGTGCATTTTGTTGTATTTCTTTAGGTTGTGAGGATTTAGATCTTGATGTTTGCAAATTTTACAAAAAAAGAGTAGAATCTTGATGGTTAAGAGTTCGATTCGTTTTCTTGTTTTTACCATTCAGCATAGTCAGTCAGATGCTGAATCAAACAACTAAGTTTCAGTCATATGCAGACTCAGTCAGAACTTCTAACTGAATCAGCTTCTGACTCAGTCAGATCTTACTGCGTTAGCGGTATCAAACAACCCCTAAGATATACCATAAAGTAGGAAAAACATAAAAAAAAATAAATAAGAACACTATAGCAGCCGACCACAACCATATATAATAACTTTTTCATCTCTATTCCTATTATTTTGTTAAAAAACACATTTTGTCCCAAATTTTGTTTAACTTTAAAAAGCCTCTCATATCTCATTTCTCATATATGTTATATCTACCCTATTTTAATTAAATGATGGTTTTTTATTCTTAAATTAATAAACCTTTTTATCTTTCTTCCATTTACACACACGAACAAAATAAAATGGGGAGGTGTCATGCATCTTAGGTGATAACAAGACTTTCTCGTTTCCATGGATTAAAGATAACGACAAGCTATATAATTTAGATTGGAGATCATGGTGTAACTTTTCATTTTGATTCTTGTCTTATAATCTCTTCTAGCTTATTGCTAGTTTTTCTATTATACGTTGGTTGTTCAAAAAAAAATAATAACAAGGAGTTTATAAGTAGGAATTAAATAGTTAATCTCTATATTTAAGGAATTGTTATATGTTTTCTCAAAATTTAGAGATGAAGTTTGGGGATATGAAAGCTAATGTAGAAAGAAAAAAATATCATATCATATATATTTCCTAATTTTTAAGTAGGACTGAGCAACATACGGGTAGGGACCGAGATAACCGAAGAACCGCACCGTTCAAAAACGTTGGAACCAAGATGTTTGTGTTACCATACGGGTAACGGTTCTTGGAATTATTAAGAAACGGGTGACGGGTCGGTCCCGGGTATAAACAAGGTGGAACCGTGAGACCCGCATTTAAGAATACCTGCATCGATCAGTGAGTCCGGAAGCGTGCCCATCACGTGCAAACATCAGCAATCTTGTTCATCATCTATCACATCCCACAACAATATCACACTATTCATCTCCTGCACGCCTTTTTTTAAAGCCTAATGTCACACCCCGACCGACGGCGGAATCATCGGAGCGGACTAGGGAATGATTGATTGTTCATAACACATGACTGTCTAATAGTGGAAATAATATTAAAATCAGATTACAAGATAGCATGAATTTAACAGATACAAATACAACAGTTATGTAACGCCCCGAAATTTCCCGAAGTCAAGCCATATAATAATAATGGACTTTTAAGGGTTAATTTTAAGAAATAAGGATAAATTGGTGGGCTATGGACCAAATTAGCTTTAATGGGCTATGTGTTGGTGGGTTTAAGGGCCCTAATCAGCCCTTAAACAATGCATGATCAGATTCATTTCAACATTATCAACCCTAGCCACCAAATTCGTAGAGAGAGAAAGTGGTGAAATCACAAGATTTGAAGCTTCTAAGATCAAGGGATTGAAGATCTGGGTGCTTGTGCATCAAATCTCAAAGAAATGAGCAACAAACAAAGTAAGAATCGACCTCTAAACCTCTCTGTTGATCAAACCCAGATTCTAGGGTTTTGGGGTTTTAAAAGTCTCAAAGAAACACATAAAGGTCGAATTTTTACGTATGAAAACATGTAAAAATGCTAGAAATGGTTTCATGGAAGGTAAACCAAGGATTTGGACGTAAAAAGTTAAGATTTTGGGTTAAAAACGGGTTGGATCGTCACTGATATGCATCCAGCGAAACTGTGCCCCGATCCAGCGAAACTATGCACTCATCCAGCGAAATTATGCAGCGAAACTAAGAGAAGTTCCAGCGAAACTACAGTTTCGCTGGGGCGAAACTACTGTTTCGCTGATATGTTCGCCAGTGCCCGGGTTGACCCTTAGATATTGCGAAACTAGGAAATTCCAACGAAAGTTGGGCGCTCAAGGCAGCGAATCTGTCCAGCAAAACAAGGCAGCGAATCTGTCCAGCAAAACTGGCAGAAATGCTGCCCAGCGAAACTGGCAGCGAAACTGCTAGCGAAACTGGCAGCGAAACTGTTGGCGAAATTATGAAGAAATGACGTTTTTGTGCATTAACTTTCGTGCAGCTAGAGTATTCGGACTATAGCTTAAGTAACTTAGGATTGAAGTTATTTTGCTAAGATCAGGTGAGTTCTAGATCCCCTTATTTAAACGTTTTTCCATGTTTTGAGGGCTATTATGCATAGTAAACATAAGGTTTTCAAGGTGAGGATTTCAAGGAGTTTTAACAAGAAAATACATTTTTCTAAAGTAAAATGTGACATTTAAATAGCTCAAAATAATTTTCGGGCGCGCTGACCTGGCAGCCCGGCCCCAGCCAGGGGCGTTGCCCCTTGGACCCCACTAGGGGCTGCTGCCCCTAGGACCCCGCTATCAGGGGCTGCCGCCCCCGAACCCCCGCTGTCCCGCGGAGGGTCGGATACGTGTTATGATGACTAGTACTTGGTATGTTGTGTACTTAATAGGTTACGTATTATATATTAAGTGAAAGATAATATTAATGAGAAGTGGAACTTAATGAATGTTACCCCCGGGCCCATATGATGATGAAAAGTCTTGCAAGCACGATGATAGACTTCACTTATGTGAGTCTGATGTATGATGATGGATCCGTATTCATGAGCAGGCTATGTGCCTTGCAGTGTGGATCAACTGTCGGGGTTAGCTACCGTTTTCATGTGTACCGACGGGGATTGGCATTTGTTGCCAATCAACGTGGAGCTCTTGCTTTGTGCAATCTCGTTTATGCTAAAGTGGAAGATATTAATGAATGAAAGATAATGAACATGCTTATTATGATGAAATGTATGTATTACGTATGCGTGGTCATTATATAAAAGACAAAGTTATATTTACTATTTACTTAAAACTAGAAGTCACTCAGCAAAGCTAACTTTTATGCATAATAGTTAGCAGGTAGGTGCTGATGCTGAGGATGGTACTGTGGAGCTACTTGGGGAGATGTGGATGGCATTCCTGTTTATGAAATCTCTATTGTAATTTATGAACAAGAATTGTGTTTTGGTTTACAATTAAAAAGGACATGTATTTGAGCATGATATGGTTTTTAAGTATTAAATGAATGTTTTAATTATTTCCGCTGCGATGTTTTGCTATCAAACTGATTTTTATGCTATGGTTAACCAACTGTGAGGCTTCCCGGGAACGGGGCCTTACAAGTTAAAGTCACAAATAGTAATTGTCTTTTATTTTGTCTAAGTCCGGGTCTTAAATGAGCATATAGAAGTCCACTAACTTGCTTAACCTGAAATCATGTGAGAAAATAAAGTCAGCTAACGAGTTAGCTGGTGAGTAATCACAGTTTTGAATATACATATAGATTGATTGTTTGATTGAGAATAATCCAATTCACAAGGTAATGATAAGACTTATAATGCAATAGCGAAGCATATAGATAAACTGATACAATATAAACCCCTTGACTTGACACTTGCATATAATAGACTTGCACACATACACCATAGATTGACTAATTGCCTCTGGCACAATCACCACTCGTAAGCCATGTGGGGTAGGTTATCCAAACCAGTAAATCTACATTTGATACCAGGATTGATTGATTGAATTAGGGTTTTACTGTCGTCCAGTTTATCATAGTATGTTCACATAATTGCAAGTAATAACATAACCTGTCTTGAATTGAATTTAGAATGAAATAACAATAGAATATCATGATTGAATATATTGTATCACATGATTTCCCCCAAATAAGAAATGATATAAAAAGGGGATATGAATACTCACATGGTCAATGGATGTAAAGTTGACGATTATTAAGAATATAACAAGCAATGTTCCAATGTATTGCTTCACAATGCACCTAAGATTATAAATATATTTATAGATTTAAGTCCAATGATAAGTTTAACGATTTAACGAGGACTAGGGTTTTTAGTGGAATTTGGGGATTTTTGTAAGTACATTAAATAATATAAAAAAGATATACCATCTATATATTTTTAATATAGAGAAAATGAATTTATATTATCTAATAAGGTTTAAATATAAACGTTTGAATAGTCACGATTTAAACGATGATAGCATTTGGACCAATAATAATTTATAAATTACGATTTAAAATCCATTTTAATAGGAATCAACGAAGAATAACCTTTGTTAAAACATTTTATTAAACAGATATTTAATTATTTATATTTGGAAAAATTACAGAAAATTATTTGATGTCTTTAAAAATAAACGAATTTATAAAATGATTTTTATGATTTATAGGAATTTTTTTTTGTAATTTTTAAAAGGCTGAAATAGCTTTAAAAAATAGTGAGGGTGCCCGGGGTCGAACCCGAGACCTCCTGGTTTGCAACACACGCTTCTAACCAGTGAACCAAGGCATACAGCCGCGGTAGGATCTGGTTTGAAATTCTTAAAAAACACAATCAAAGAACTCCCCCAAATCCGATGAACCCTAAAACCGATTTGATCCAAATTGAACCCCAGTTTGTTATTGTTAATGAAATCAAATAGAGGGCTTTTGTTTTCCCACTAGAAATCGAGTATATAGGTATGTTTAATTACCTGTTTTGTGTAAATCCGATAGAGAACAAGCTCAAGAACAGTCGCGGCTAGGGAGGATCTGGAATCGATGTGTATGTGTGTGTTTAGATCAAATTGAGGTTACAGAGAGTTTGTGTGTGTGATTATGGAGGTTTGCCCTCTATTATATAGGGGTCACTCTCGATTAATTGATTTGGTTTTGAATGGGGTAGGCGGGTTCGATTTTAAACTTGTAAACGAGGCAAATTTTCGAATTATGTGGGGTCATAGATTCGAATCCTTGTCGCGAGACTGTCGGGAGCATTTGAATCGGTTGAAAACGCGTAATTTGGGTGTTGTGGGCTCGCCGGAGAGTGGCCGGAGGCGGTGGCCGGAGGGGAGAAGTCGATGGGGAAGGGGGGGCTGGAATTTTAAAAATTTTACATGAATGGTCCCTGAGCTTTGCATTGTTTGTTATTTTATGTTAAAACTTAGTTTTTAAGTTTCATAAATTACAACAACACCCCCTGCACTTAATTTAAATATTTTTTTCTTTTTTTTTTTTTTTTCTTTTTATAAACCATTGTTATTATTATTATTATTATTATTATTATTATTATTATTATTATTATTATGATCATTGTAATTATTGGCATTAACATCAACGTTTTATACAAAATTAACTTTTATTTACGAAAATACGCGATGTTACACCTAAAACAGAGGATTCTTCTTCTTCTTCAACTTCAACTTCACTTCATCAATGAAGTCCACTTTCACTTGTCAAAAAGACCTCCATTTTCACTCATCCATCAAGAAACACACACACACTCTCACCTTCACACTACACCTACTCATTTCCACTTATTTCCACACTTTGAGAAAATGGGTGACGGGTCGGTTCCGGTTCTGTGCACTAGACCCGAACAAAAAACGGTTAACATCACCGAACCGTTAACTATGAAACGGGTCCGGTTCCGGGTTTTGAATTATACCATTTCGGTCCCTGGTTCCGGGTCGGTTCCGGGTATAAAATCACGGGTATACCCGAATGGTCAGTCCTGTTTTTAAGGATGAGAATGTAAATAGGAATTCTAATATAAGTACTCTCACGTGTGTTTATATTATAAAATGAATAGGGAGTTGGATTTTAGTTTAAATTTCCAAGGTTTATTTATTATGATCCTATTTGTTATGTAAATCAGATGGAATAAGATATGTAGAATAACATCTAGCCCTTAAAAATATTCAAGCTTAATGTGTTATCAGTTATTTATTTATTTGTCTCCTCAACAAGCTATGTTATGTGATTTATATCCATTTAGAATCAAACATAAATTAAGACCTGTTTGTTCAACCTTTTGATTTATAATGATTCTAGGTTGGGAATTTTGTCTTATGTCATATCATTGTCTTTTTTACATGTTTCTATAGTTATTGATGAAAAATAAAATGAGTTAATCATATTATTTAAGTCAGAACACCAACATCTGTGAATACGAATAATTTAGTATTAATTGTTATGTATTTTGTGGTTGTTTATTTTTTCTTTTCCTATATAGAGCTGATTTATTTATTTTTTCAAGTGTCAAAGCTAGAGATCAAATTAAATTTGAATGACCGATAGGACTATAGGAGAACCAAAGGATACTATTATCTGTAATTTTTGTCACATAAACAAAATATATTTATTGATCTCTTGTTATATTAATATGTAACTTTTGACGTTAAGGACCTGGCTGCAACGATAGATTTTACTCTTGACCATACCTAATCCCACAACCCAAATAGTTAATTATTATTTAATTTAAAATAAACAAACCGTGCTCTGTAATCCAGCCCAACCAATATTTAACTTTCGCTTATAATTGACAAAACAAATAACATTGATGTATATAAACCAGCCAAAATCCATGTCATAAATAATTTATGATGATTATTATTATACAAAAAGGTATATGTAAAATTGAAACCATGCCAACAAAGGATTATCGAGAATGTTCATAGAATAACTAATGTTCAATGTGATTGTAACAAAGGTATATGTGGATAAACAAATTTATAACTCTATTTTCAAAAATATATTATTTTATAAATAGTTAGGTAAATGTAAATTATTATTAGTTACTATTATTATTCATTTGAGAGATGAAAGTATGAAACAAAGGTCAATGATATCATCAACTACATTGAAATTCCTTACGTTGAAATTCAAATGAATAGTTTTCTAAGTTTTACGTTTACTTAAATTTATTGTGAAAAACTAGTATTGATGATTCTGTAGCGAGAAAATAGATCTTGGGGCAACGACTAGCAAAGATTGTGATAAAAATATATATATTTATTTTTTGGGTTGGTTGATGTGAAAAATTAGTTTTACTTAATAATAATAATAATAATTAGGAGTTATACCTGCACTACGCAACGGGTAAGACAATTTTTAGTGGAATAAAAGACACTTGGGGCGCACAACCAAAATCTTTACATAAACCCACACGTTATGGAGAGATTTTGGTAAAATCCAAAACCTTTACGTAAACTCACCCGCTACAACAAGTGTATTGATGCTACTTGAAAGTTTATGTAAATTGTTGAACCGCTTAAAAAGGCTCATGGCAAGACCCGATAAAAATAGGCACACAATAAACCTTTACGTGTAGAGTGGTTACAAAAAAAGGGAACCAATTTGATATATATAATCAAAACACCTTCAACAATGTAATTATCTGAACTTAAATCGGGTCGATTTGTCATAAACAAAAACAGACCATTGGTTCATCCGGTTATCTCCCTTACTCAAGTACGAAATCTTAGGGCACTAGGTTGACACGTCTACGAAAAAAATTCGTACATCAATTCATTTCTATTATTCTTAAACTGAGACCGCCCTGAAAAGGAAACCACCTTAGATGAAAAAATCATTTGGCTCACCCCTCCCCCCCAATTTTTTTCATAGGTCAAAAATTTTAAGGTACTACCTCATTTTAATCATTTGAGTTAAGGATTATTTGTGAAAACTAAGTTAATTAGATTGAAACGAAATACAAAATTAAAAAAAAAAGTTAACAAAAAATAAAAATTGATATAAAAGATATCAAATTAAAAAACTTGAAAAGTAGAATAACTACGATTTGATGGCGCAATTACATGCAAGGCGTGTGGGCTATGGCTATAGTTGTGTGTGTCTGTGTGTTTTCAAATCCTGCTTGGTTTACTAGCTTGTATGGCACGTGTTGGACTCAATGTTCTCAGAACCGGATCGGACGTCGAACCGGACGTCTTACTGGTTTGGTGGTCGGACCGGTCGGACCGGTCGGACCGGATGGACCGGATTTAACTATATTTTAATTATATTTATATATGTAATTAAATATAAGTAATTTATATATGATTTATACATATATTTTATAGTTATATATAAAACTTAACTATATTTGTATATCCGAAGTACTAATTTATGGTTTAACACCCCGTTTTTACCAACTAAAATCAAAAAAAAAAAAAAAAAAAAAAAAAAATCAAAATCCGGTCGGACCCGAACCGGTTGGCCGGTCCAACCGCCGACTCGGTTCGAACCGGCCGGTTCAACTGCACAAAAACGAACCACCCCCGACCGGACCGGACCAGGCCCCGAATCCCGGTCGAACCGGTCGGACCGGCCGGTCCGATCCGGTCCTAACAACATTGGTTGGACTAAGAGACGTGGACTTATGCTATGCTTGGTGATGTGGACCAATAGAAATGAACTCATATTCACCCCCAACTTACAAATGTTATATATAGAATATGAGAACGCTTAATGTATATTAACATAGTTCTACGGTATACATCTAACACAACACAATTTTTATAATAATGATAAACGACAGGGTTATAATGAAGGTGGAATACTTACGCAATTGCATTCTAGTGGTAATGTGAAGATACTCACGGACAGTAAAGGGAGAGGGGGGACACCGACCCACCCTAATTTTGGCATCTGCATGGGAGGGGAAGTCATGGTTATGTTCATTCACGTATGAGTGAGATATATATATGTTTACGGTTATAACTTAAAAAGTACCTTAATACTTTTATTCTTAAATATAAAATAAGTTTATATATGTTTTCATATATTTTTCCTCTCATACACTCTCGACTACATATCTTTCACACCCAACTTACATTCAACTTGTTTTCTTATTAAGGATTGATCATCTCTTCGTGATCCATTGAGTCTTCTAATGGTTCGTTTGATTAACGTAACAATATTATTTTATGAACAATGACTCAAGCTGTGTATTGATGATACAAAAACTTCAAACAGCTTATTTATCTCACAACCATCATATTATCAGACACTATAAAATAACTTTTTAATTTTTTAAAAATTAATAAGTTAAAGAAGAAGAAAAAAAACACTCCTAAACACCCACTAAATAGGATTAATGGTCAAGATTTAATTTCCCTTTTTTAACAATAACTAGTAGGATTCCATTGCGCGCGTTGCGCGAAGTAATTTTGCATACGGAATTACAGAAGACTATCACGTAGATATTTGGTTACATGATGTGATTTCAGTGTTATGCTAGACTGCTGCATTCCGCAGCACGACAAAAAAGTAGAGCGCCAAACTTCAAAAGTCAAAATTCGGATTTGCTTTAGTAGTGATCATATGAATATTATGACTTAAGTCACAGTAACCATTTCTTAATGTTAGGACAAACAAAATCCCTGACTCATTATTTAGTGTCATATATTCAGCTTCGGAGAGTCAGTTTCTACGTGTGCTATAACAAACCTGATTATATATGGGCATGGTAAAAGTTACTTTTACTCTACCCCTAAATAATCGGGTTTAAGTTTCATATGTCTCATAAAAAACCTGTTTATCTAGGGGTACAAATAAAAGTACCTACATAAATTTGGGGGACATTTACTCCCCATTTCACAAGTTTTGCATTTTTCTTAAACATGTCATTTTGGTCCTTTTAAAAATTACTGGTATAATAATCATAATAAACCAAACACTCAAACATATGATCATCAAATTATAACAACTTAAATTGCAAAGGATCTATAGATTATCTAATTTTAGTTCATCAATCCCAGATAATCATTTTTGAAACGCATATTGATTTTGAAACGAAAGGGTTAGCATTTTCTAATAGGAAAAGACAAAGAATTAGAAGACATTGTGGCGATTAACATGGATTTGGCCCCCTAGTGTCAATACCATGGTGCTAAAAGAAAGGAGACACGCATACCACAATCCTTAATCTTTCTCAGGTTTCTTTAGCACAATTATCTCCATTCCCAGCAAACTTCTCCAAGCAACCCAACCCGTATTCAACAAACTCATTAGGCTTCACATTTTGAAGATCAAACACCTACCACACACAAAAAAACTATATTAATGTAAGTAAAAGATATTATCACATGAAAACATTCAAATATATTTGTAACTGCCAGCATTGCAAGTGATGTTTAAAAACTTTCATCACATCTTAATTATCCAAATTATCTTCTGCAAATCAAGATCCCTAAAACACAACCCACAAATCAATTTACTTCATAACTACAGATCCATGTCACCATATTTTTGGCATCATAATCCGATGAAAATCAAAGATTTAAAACCCAATTTATGCAGGAATTGAAGAACACAAAAGTACACAAATTATGCGTTTCCGATGCATCTGATACCATCATAATAAAATAAGTTCTGAACCTTTCTAAAGTAAAACTTCTTCTTCGCAAATCAAGGGATCACGCAATTTCTGCAAGTAGTGTTCAATTTCACAGAGCAAAATGAAGCACAAATGTTGAAGATGAATATTATTACTATTATTATATTGTACACAAGTTATAAAAAAAAACACCTGTTGTTGACCAATCAAATCCTGCAATCTGGCTTTAAGCTCCGGCCCATGACGACCACCACTTTTGGAGTTAATAAAGACCACCAACGGACACCATGAGTAGTCGCACATCATCGTCGACCAATCGGAGCCACGCAGACGCCACCAAAGGCGGTCGACAGACCGCCGGCAACATCGGGGCCCACAGATCTAAGCACGTCGGCGCTAGACGGGTCCATTGGAGCCTCCTATGTCCCCAGCCGGAACAGGACCACCAACGCCTACCCGTTGCACCTGGCGGCGATGACGAACACATCTCGACACGATGGTCGGGAAAAGCTTGTGTCAGAAGTAGCATCTTCGAGTGGTCACTTTCCTCGCCGGAGAAACTCCGTCAAATCTGCACAAGCAAATGAAGATAGAATGGGGAGAGAAGGTAGGTGGTTGCTTTAGAAGATAAGAGAAGATGAGATTCACCGTAGATAACAAATTGAACGGCTGTGATGTACACAAACACTATTCACACTATTTATTTAAGTTGGTTTTTAAAAATATACTAGTTGAAGTCTGCCTCGCGCGCTGCGCGAGTATTTTAAAACCGATAATCACCGGTACAACCCTAGTTTCAACCCTTGGCTCAGATCCGACTTCTCATTATGGCTGCAAACCAAACGTGGTTGCCACGCCAAAACAACGGATTTTTTTTTTGAAATCATCACAGCCAACGAATTCAAGCCAACACGATGCAGCACAACGACAAACATAGCTTTGGTTCAGACCTGATCATTGCTTCTAGCTGCAGACCATCTACCAATGGTTGCCACGCCAGAACAACAACCTGTTTTTGGTTAGATCATCACAGCCAACAAACAGCCTAAAATCAAGCAACAATGTGTGATCCAGTGAATCGAAGCCACCAACATTAGGCAGATTCATGAACACATGGAAAACCCAAATCAACATCAAACATTAAAGGTCTATAAAAATCAAAAAACGGAAACCCTAGATATGGAAAACCCAAATCATCACAGAACCTCGAACTGATGAAATCAACTGTCATACAAGCAATTACCAAACCATTAACACATATAACAGAAAGGTGAAGAAGAAGAACAACATACTTTCGTAAAGCAGGAGCCATCTTGTTGGTGAGAGTACCAGCAACAATCATACAATCACTCTGCCTAAGGCTGGGCCTAAAAATAATCCCAAATCGATCCAGATCATATCTAGCAGCTCCCGTATGCATCATCTCAACAGCACAGCACGCGAGCCCGAAGGTCATCGGCCAGATGGACCCACGGCAATGCATCCTAAAATGTATGAAGCCGGCTAAAAATATAACAATAAAAAAAGACGCTCTCAGACGGAATGAAGTTTTTGATGGCTCAGAATTCTCAAATATCATGGCTGCAAGGCGGGTTGCAGGTTAAAAACCTACCATCCACCATCCTTGCCATGCCATGTTCATCGTTTGATGGTAAAAATGTAGAAGTCATCATAGCCGACCGACTTGACAAAAAATTTTAGATCAAACAAACACCACCACCACGCCTAAGTAAACGTAAACAAGCATGAAGCAGATTGCAGAAATCAGAAACATCGAGATGGCTCAGATGTGAGTACAAACATCATCATCGCCCAAGGCAATCGTCGACATATCTCGTCTCAGATCGAGACTCTCCGACCGGTGCAGGCATCCATAGAGAAGAGATTCGCGACCCAAATCCCAAATTAAAGGCCTCAGATAGCAAACCCGGATGCACCAGGTCACCCCCAAACTCGAATGCATTATGCAGTTGTACCAAACTCAAAGAGGGTTGCAAACTATTGTTTGTTATAACGTAAAATTAACATATAGGATAATAACATCCACATTAGTTAAACCGGGACAAAACCCCTTGAAAATATCAAAAAACTAAAACGGAAGATGCCATATCAACCAGCTGTGGCAGTTCAACAGCGACCATAGGCAAGGCCGGCGTCGCCGGAGCGAACATCTAGCGGCTATGCCTGCCTTTTGCTTCATCAATAGCCGGAGGCCACAACCATGTCGAAACCCTAAAGGGTTCAAACAACAAAATCAAAGTGAAAGAGACTAAAATCATAGAAGGAAAGGACGTGCCACCACCGCCGCTAAACCCAAGGGCTTCGGTAGCGGCGGCAACAAAGCGGGGCCCTATTCCTTTTCCCTTTGCAAGCCGAGCCCAAATAGAACAGAACATACCCCAACATGCTTCACCCAGTTGTACCAAGCCAAACAAATAAGAGTTTAAAGAGCAAAACAGAGCATCAGAGATGAAAATCAGGGAGGAGAAAAAAGCATCACCACCGTTGCAAGGACCGACATCGTTAGACAGCCTCTAGCCGACCCAAAGGTCGCCGGAAGCGGCGGCAACACACCAGCTCTCCCATCATTCTCGCTGTGTAGGCAATCGCCGTCGCCACCCGCCACCGTCAAACTCAAAAACCAACTGGAGAAAAAACCACCCAGAGGGCCACCGCCTGGTCCAACCGAACCATAGAAGGGCGGGGGACCGGCAATAGCCCCTACCGTCGTGTCAGCCACCTGTCACCTCCCCAAGACCTTCCACCTCCACACACCCTCTCTAACACCACCACCATAACCATCGGCACAGTCACAGCGCCTTAAATGCCGGCGGCGCCACACAGCCATCGCGAGAGTCGGTCGCCCACCGCTATATATAATTATCGGAGTGTAGGGGCTACCGAACGACGACCACCACCGCCTACACGACGACCACCAACACGACGACCACCTGAAGCCGAGGCCCGCCTTGGCGGCGACGAACGACGACCACCACCGCCAACAGCTGATGATCTTTAAAGGCCACGCACGAATTTCGAGAACGAATGAAATACCCAAAATGCTCTCAGTTACTATTCATTTCACTTCTTTTTTAAATATATAGTCCAAAATACACTCAGTTACTATTTATTTCTATTCCTTTTTAAATATATAGAGAAATATATAGGGTAATAATTATAATCCTTGATGTGACAAAAGAAACCGTATTTAGTCTTCCCCCTTCCACACAAGCAAAATATAGACGACTGAAACCCACATCACAAACGCTTCATTGACTCCATTAATTTGATCTTTCATTCAACAATTCTTCAACATCTCTCTCTCCAATCTTCATAATTCGATCACAAATCATCATTCTTCAATCGTCAAAGCAAACAATCAATCAATCATGAAGAGTCCTTTCAGAAAAGTACGTGGATTAGGGTTACACAGGAACGATAAACGTCACCGCCACGGTGTTCAACGATCTGCGGCTCAATTAGATGAGCTTTCTCAAGCTTCTCAGGTTTGATTCCGTTTGATTTGTACAATTATACCTGTTGTTACAGATTATTAGCTCGATTACAGTATATCGTGTTGAATTGCGGTTTCTGTGATGTGTTTTTTTTGACGGATTCGATTTTGTAGATGAAATGTGACTGGTGTGATTCGTTGTTGTTTTGGGCGTTTTGTTTGTTTGTCTGATTGAATCGGAAATCGGACGTGTGATTTTATTAATGGAGGGGATCTTGTTAGCTGTTTGTTTTTAACTTATTCGCAACTTCAATTCTGTGTGCTGAAAGTTTAATGATAGGGAGTTATTTACATAATTTACTTTGTTTTGGTGTCTGATTTTGTGAATTTCGTTCATTTTTTGCAGGATATGCAAGACATGAAAGATTGCTATGACGGTTTACTCACCGCTGCTGCAAGCGCCACGAACACTGTATATGGTATTTGATTGATGCTCCTATTGATTATTTATGAATGTCTTAACAACTATAGGATGAAGTAAGGTTACCATGTATGCGTGTAAAATACCGCTGATCTGAGAGGCTTCTATATAGTTATAACTTCTACTTTGTTGTTTTTCCAAATAACTACCTAAATTCTTAATGTTACCAGGAAAATGAATTTAATATGGCGCTGTTGGTTTAAAGTAGTTGTGTTGTTCATTCAACCTGTCATTTAGAAACACTTGGCTGTTATTTGGTTTTATAAAAAGTATGACCGTTATGCATAACACCTCAGCTTCCATCAAATCCTTGTCAATATCTTGATAGATTTTTGCTAACTCTGACCATGTTTTTCAGAATTCTCGGAATCTTTACAGGAAATGGGTGGTTGTCTTCTTGAGAAGACTGCACTAAGTGATGATGAAGACAGCGGTAAGTGTAACGTGATGACGTTTCTGTTTACTGCGGATTTAGTTTCCGAACTCCTTTTGAAAGTTATTACCTAATTTATCATGTTAAATATCTTAGAGCTGAAGTGTTCAGCTCTTATATTTTCTGGCTTTCTTCATGTCCTCATATTTCGTTGCACACATTCAATTTGCAGGCAGAGTTTTGCTAATGCTGGGAAAGGTGCAATTTGACATCCAGAAGCTGATTGATAATTATGTATGTAATTAACTTGTTATGCTATACAGGCAAAGCATGCTGATTGATAATTATGTATGTAATTAACTTGTTATGCTATACAGGCAAAGCATTTTGCACTTTTTTTCCACTTAATATGAGTTTTTCATAACCATCTCCAATTTCTTTTTCAGCGGTCACATATTTCTCAGACAATCACAGTTCCTTCCCAATCTCTTCTTAATGAACTACATGTAGTCGAGGTCTGTAATTCCTCATCTCATAATTGTTACATAACATTCATCAATTTATTTGTATACATGTTTCATACCCTTCTCCCTTCTGCAGGAGATGAAAAAACAATGTGATGAAAAAAGGTAGAAAATGATAATTTCTCTTTTCCAATACATTTCTCATTCAACATACTAATATTTACATTGTATATGTATCTCTAGGACAAGATATGAAGCAATGAAAACACAATATGAAAAGGGAAAGATGAAAAACAGTAAAGTAGAGCATGTTTCATCTCGTCAACTTCAAACAGCCTGGGATGAATTTGATGAGGATGCTACCTTATTCATTTTCCGCATGAAATCTTTAAAAAATTCTCAATCTCGCAGTCTTCTAACACAAGCAGCTCGCCACTATGCTGCTCAGGTTTTCATCTTTAATGTTCATTAATAAATGTTATAATTTATATATATTCTTTTATTGGTGACACGTCTTACATGTTGGAAAACAGATGTGTTTTTTCAGAAAGGCTTTTAAATCACTGGAAGCAATTGAGCCACATGTTAAATCCACCACTGAACAGCAGCATATCGACTACCACTTTAGTGGGCTTGAAGATGATGATAGAGATTCTATCTCTCTTTCTGATGATGAAGATGAAGAAAACGATAGTGATTATGATAATGACACATTTGAAGATAGTGAACTGAACATTGATCCCCGTGTGAATGTTAAAAAGAATGAAGTTTCTATCTCAAGGAACTCATTAGAGGCAAGAATATCACATCTGATATGACCCAAAAAGCTCTATACTTCTATGATTCTGATTTGTCACTTTCTGTAATTTCTTTTCTGGTATTGGCTAAACAAATATTTTTCTTTTTCTTTTGTTTCTGCAGTTAGATGATGATGATATTACATTTCCACAAGTTCCTGTGAAATCAGCAATGGTAAAAAAAAATTTCGTTTTTTCTTCTGTTTAAAGACTTTGGTGTATTACTTTTGGTACCTTTTTTTCCTATCCTCACCACCAAATGTGTATAATTTTTTACTTGCAGATGAATATGAACAGAAAACCTTTTTGTAACTCGACAGTTGATCTTAACAAAGGAAGCAAATCGGCTCCACTTTCTATGGAGAGTAATTATGACCCATCTGAAAGGTATCGGCAGATGCGACAGTCATCTACACGAAGGCTGCACACATATGTTCTTCCAACACCACTTGAGAAAAAATCAGTTGCTTCAGGAATTGAAAATCAGAGTCAAAATGAAAGACCAAAACCCAAAGCACCAACTAATATATATCATTCAATGCCATTGGAAAAAATTTCAGGAAAACCCACTCCGCTACCAGCTCCTCAAGCAGTACACTCCTCACCTCAATCTGATTCACGTACGACGTCTACTGCAAAGAAAATTAAAAGATATGCTTTTTCTGGTCCGTTGACTGGTGACTCACAGTTAAACAAGGTCCCATTATATGCCAGTGGTCCTATTGGGTCTGCAGCACGACATATGCCTGTATCTGGTTCGGTTTTACAGACTAGTTTGACTCAGCCACTGTCAACTTCAGAAGCATTCTCATTAAGTGCTAGTATGGTGTCATCACCTGTAATTAGCGAGCTCCATGAACTCCCGAGGCCTCCTGCAAAAGTGGTCCCCAAGAAACCTTCAAAGGTCGGGTTTTCTGCACCCTTGGTCACATACAAACGTGGGCCAGATGCAAGCTTGGTTTCACCGCCTCTGTCACCGATGGACTTAAAAGTTACCTAATGACTTTTGACTCCTGAAAAGTCTACTTTGTCGAACCATAGGTATTCATACTTCTACTTTACACTTGTTCATACTGTGTGTATCAGACCTTATATCTTTATCTTTATAAAAATTTTAATACTTGGTTTCTGTTGTAATGACTTTTAAAACTTGCCTTTTGGTGCAACCGACTTTTAAAACTTCGCGCCTCAAAGCGTATCCAACTTTGCTTCTTGTGCGTTAAAAGATAAGCTTCAAACGTTAATTACAAGCACTAACAGCAGGTGTCAAGTTGGATACATTATGCATTCGTTTTATGTGTTAATAAAATGTTACAGTACTGTAAGATTTATGAATTCACTATCAGATTTGTGTTCTGGATCTTTATTCCTCTGAAGGTGATGTTTTGAGATTTATGTTCTATTGACAGGTCAGGTATAATAAATATAACTTGGAGCTAAAAGTTACTGCAGGAACTGTGTGGGAAATGTACCGAGTTAGAGGGCATAAAACTGTATATAACTTCCATCATCCAAGGAAGCAACAACCTTCTGTTGAGGCCTTTTTTTTGTAATTTCCTTAATCTTCTAGTTTTATTATGTAAGTATATGCACAAAATAACTTTCCAGTTACATATCTTTTTATATTCGTATATATTATATAATACAAGGAACTATGTTAACATCAGCATTCTAATATATTATGTGTATTACATGGATATATTTGATATATCAGTTTATTTGGGTCTACTCGAGTTATAGAACAATCAATTTAGGTAATAAAAATGGGTTGATTCGGGTAAAAAGGTTGCACATAGTTCATGTGAGCCTACAGTGGGTCGATTTAGTTTAACTTAAATAAGAAATGGGTCAAAACAGGCATTTTTATAATATTTGCCAACTTAAAATGGGCAAGCAACCCTACAAAGACACCCCCTATGATCATCGCTACCAACATCATCGACATGGCAACCATCGGTACCTTCACCTCCATCTCCAACGACTCATGTAAACCAAATCCTTGTTTAATCCAAGGATCTTTTCGCTTGAACCTGTTTTTAACGGCACCACAACCTGCGCATTTTATCCTTCTCTATTTGCTATCTTTGTGTTAAATAAGTTACTAATTATATACTTTTTTTTATCAATTACATCATTAAAGATGTTTCTAATGTGTTTAAAAACAGCTAGTTATATTATCAAAATTATGGTTTGTTTGTATTTGGCCAAGGTGGCCCAAATTAGATTTTTAATTTATTCCCAACATGTCAACGTTTCCATCTATTGTAATTTACATCATTCTATTAAATATCAACTTAAGTATACTTCTGGTATGAGAGCTAGGGCCAATACGATACAAACCAAAGTCCTTACTTTCGCCGCCAATCGTTACAAACCCTAGAAAGGGCTGCATGTCACCACTGCCTCCCTGTCTCCGTTCATGTCTCTGTTTCAAATTCATGCTCCTGCTTCTATGTTAAATTCCTACTGGTGTCTTGGATTTCAAGTCTAGTCCACAATTTGATATTTAACACCATTGACACTGTAAACTGTAGTTTACAACAAGGTAAACTGCAATTTACAAGTTAAGTAGTGTATGTAATCTAAGACTTAATCAAATATTATAATTGCTTGCAAATGTGCCATGTTTAGTAGGCAAATAGCAAACTGGAGAATCAGGTGGGATATATCAATAATTCACACTACTGTTACATGGTGTTATATATCATTTGTATACACCTCAATTCTCACATTTGTCAGACAATAATATATAACATAAAACTAGACGCTATGTTATATCACTTGCAGTGGGTCTAAGATGCTGTTTGGGATTGTTTTTTTAAAACACCTTTTGACTTTTGGAGGGGTGAAAAAACCAAAATACATCTCCAAAAGTCACCAGAAGTTAAAATTCACCAGAAGTTAAAATTAAAAATTTTAACTTCTGGAGACTTTTGGAGGGGCATTTTGGTCTTTTCACCCCTCCAAAATGCCCCTCCAAAAGTTAAAAGGTGTTTTAAAAAAGCAATCCCAAACAGCCTCTAATACCCAAAAACCCCGACGTGAAAGAGAGAGGGTGTCTAACTCATGATCACATAAAGCTTGTAAGTTTTGTGAGAGGAAAGGGGAGAGATGGTGAGCCTGGTCCATGAAGAGTTTTTGAGTTGTGTTGAAATTTTGCCAGAAAATTCCACCGTGGCAGCTTTTGAGCTCTAGTGCCTTGCGGATGCTCTTATACGATACAACTTTATAGCACAAATAAGACAAAACCGGAACATACAACATGAGACCACAATTTTAACCCAAAACCCTATAAAAAAGTGGTCTACCTAGATTTTTTATGGCATTTACATCACGCTAGGGGTGTTCATGGTTTGATTTAAAACCATGAAACCATCCAAACCAATAATCGATTTGGTTTTATGGTCGGTTTTTTCTTTAAGTTTCGGTCGATCAGCCTGTTTTAAAATTTCCAATCCGCAAAAAACAGTTTAGTTTACAGTTTATACCCAAAAATGGTTGTATAAAACTGGACCAAACCATGAAAAAATATCAAGCTATTTGATATTTTGTTTAGATATATGATATTGCCCCTTTCAAGAATATAAGAAACCAAAATCAGTTAATCCCCTTAGCCCATAAGTAAGTATCTCGCCTTTAAGTACTGTAACAGCAAAGTTGTTCAAGACATGGAATAAAGTCTTAATATGCCAACCTTCAAACATTAGATTTTCTTGATAGTAGACAAGTAAAAACGTAAGGAGTAAAAACATACACGCCCACCAGCAAAACAAACACGGCTTCTAGAATTTGTTTAAGCAAACAAAATATGAGGGTGGTCGAACCAACATACTAAGATTCTGATGTCTCAAATAACTTCTCAACATCAGCAACAGTGTTTTCAGCTTCAGTGACCTCAGGTCCTTCCTTTTGCTTTGCTTCTTCCAGCTCAGCCTGAAATACACGTGATCGTAAGCCAAGCACATATTTTGTCCCAAAAAACTAGGCTGTCTCGTGAATTTATATAAACATTAACATATATAATAGAGGTGGCAGGCTTGGCAAGTTGGCTCATTTTCTTTCATGATTTTGTGTTTTTTCATACAAGTCTCAAATAACAAGTTAACAACGACCTCAACCACAAGATGCAAATAAGAGAGTACCAAACTAACAATACACCAGATTATAATGGATGAGACTTATTCAAGTGAAGCCAACAAGGGAGCTACCTTGAGCTTGAAACTCGGCTTGAATGTTTATACATGCCAACTAGGTGATTCGTGAGCAACATTTTACAAAGCAAGTGATGAGCAAGTTGCAAGCCACAGTTTATTTAAACAAACCATGTTTGGGATTTGTTACTGATTATTTGTGAGTTGTGATTGAAATAAGTTGTCTTTAATAAACATTTGAAATTGATTATTACATACTGCTTATTTCAAAAAGCAGATAAGCGGTTTTGATAAACAATCCCTTAGTTTAAAATTTAAATCACCAATCTGTTTTAGACATTGCATCCAGAAGCATTTTATTGTGTAGAATTTGTCCAAATAGATACCTTTCCTCTTTTGAATTGAACTTAACTCGTTTGATGATACGAATGGAGTGCTCAATTTTTCTGATTAATGAAAAGCATTATGCAGGATCCAAACTACATTACTCTCTTCACAGTCGATAATCATTGTTTTGATAAGTCATACTTCGCTAAACAGATTTCAGCCTAACATGCGTCAATAATAAAGACGACGTTTTTATCCTATATTTTTCTGAGACAGTTCTCTAATATCAGATTATGAGTTTTTGCCCTAACGTTTATCATCTCCTACATACTATGATCAGGTATAACAGAATAATAAGAGCAAAACAAGATTAAATTTATAGTAGTTAATTACTATACTGCAAAAAAAAGATAGAATACCAATATCCCTTTCAGGTCAGCTAGTGAGGACTCCAAGCGTTTGCGACAATCAGGAATCATCATCCTCGATTCAGCCAACACATTTTCCTGTTCGAATAAATCATGACAAGAAAAACAAATTCTTTAATCAAATACGCATCTCAATTCACAACCACAACCAAATGTTTACATCTCTTCAGCTAATCATCTTTCTTGCAAGCTCATCAATTGAACAAGCTTTGACCACACAAACAGCAGCAAGAACACACTTTTGTTACTCAAATGACACTTTTACACCGTCAAAACACCAAATGCTGAACTAAATCATCTTTTAACCACACGTTTTAAGTCTATTGGGATAACAGCTACTAACAAGTGAGATGTACATAAAGTTTACCTGTTGCTTAAGATCATAAGGATCAGCACCCTTCTCCTTCATGTCAGCTGTCTTGGCTGCTTCCCTCTCAACCTCTTTCTCGTAAGAATGCAGCTCCTTAACAATACGTTTGCATGAAGCTGTTTTGATTTTCAGATTTCTAATAGTAGCCATATTTCCTTACTACAGTAACTATTACCTACATCAAAAACAAATGTAAATAAACAAAAACATTTCAGTTCCAAAAATTGCTTCAACTCTTAGACCTTTAACCCTTGCACTGTGCAGATCAAGATCTTTTTTTTTCTGAACGGCCAACGAATAATTTTTAAGCCCGGTCGCCCGGGTAAACCCATTGGCGAAAGGCCACCCACGCCCGTGAACATAGACAGCGCTGTGTGACCCGGCTTGCCCACCATTCCAAGGGAAACCCACCACCCAAAGACCCACTGTGGTAAAACCCTTGACCCACTTGGAGTATATTGCACCTAGTGAGACTCCAATCCAACCCAAGATCTACTTTACCTATTTAACTATAAGTTCATGAAAAATCCTTTTAACCAATGGACATCATTCACTATATCGTTTGAAAGTATTAAGTTATTATAACAAACAAGCAAATGATGAAAACCGGAGTATCATTCATTTGGGAATAAGCTAATGATGATTAGATCTACGCGACTTGATTACTACATTTGGAGATCAATAGGACATATTAAAAAACCTAATTTGCAGAAATAGGCAATATAATCGTTTGATTTATCTTGTAATCGGTGAAGAAATGATGAAAAACGGGAGGATGCATACCTGCAATTATGAAGCGAGTGATGATGGAGTGTGAATAATCGTTTTGTTCATTTCGAATTCATTGGATTTAGGCCTCAGGAGAAGAGAATGCGGGTCGGACTCTTGGATTCTGGGTCGTCGGTGCCCCACACGCCTAGGCCCATCGCTGAATCATTGAACCTTTTTTTGTTTTTTATTTTCTAAAAATAATAGGAGCATTCTCACTGAATTCCGTATAGATTTGTGAAATTATTTTCTATATTATATGAAATTAGAGAAAAATGTGTATTTGATAAGACATTATTCACCACTATAAATTATTTAATATTTTTAAAAGGATTGTGTGTAAAATAATAATAATAATAACGAGTCAGCAGCAGCACCAACACCACCATCGCGACCATCGTAGCACCACCACCACCGCGACCATCGTAGCACCACCACCAACGCAACCATCGCAACACTACCACCGCCGCAACCATCGTAGCATCACCACCAACGCAACCATCGCAACACCACCGCAACCATCGCAGCACCACCACCAACGCAACCACCGCAGCAGAACCACTACCGTAACCACCGCAACAACACCACCACCGCAACCATCGCAGCTTGCAAAATTGTGCATTTGAAAGTTGTGTTGTACATTGTGCTTTTGAACTTGTGCTTGCTTTGAAAGTTGTACCCTGAGCATCACCTTTGGTACGGTGGCACTGTAGCCACCGACCAAAGGGATTAATATGTATTATAATAATAAAAGTATAAAAATACTATTTAATTGAAAATAAAAAAAGTAATAATATTTAATGTAATTATAAGGATGGTAATGAAAAATGGGATGGGAATGCTCTATGTAGTTTATTATATATATAAACGTGAATATATGTTGACAAAATAAAAACTATTTTGCTTTTAAAACATTAGCAAAGTTATTATTAATCATAAGCTTATAAGTTATGATTAAGAAAATCTTTTTTTGTTTGCTAATATTATTTTAGAAAACTCTGGAGTTGGTCGGATGAGAATTATCAGACAAGTGAGTTTTAAGTGTGCGTAATAATGTAATAGAACCTGAGACGGTTATAGTAAATGTAATATAGAAAAGTTACGTTAGCATAACCTAAAGATGTCAATAATATGTAAAAGTACATGTTTTAAGTAGCAAAAGAAATAGATGTTGCTTTTGTCATATTATTATCATAGTCCCAACAAGTATTTTAACCATCATCACTATACAGACTTAAAAAGTAGCTGGAATGATTTGTTTGCTAGTATGGACGACAAAGACAAAGAATGAGAGAGTGATTGGAGATAGAGACGGAGATGGAGAGAAAGAGCGATTCGAGAAAGACATTTTTGTGTTGAATAGAGGAAAGATACGTCGGTAAAGATAGAGAAAAATGTCTAATAATTTTCTTTTTTTAAGTAGTTTAAAATTTTGTTTTAGAATGCTTCTATATTTTTCGATAGAAAACAATTTTGGGGTATGATTATAAATAGTAAAGATAGAGGGAGTGATTTGTTTGCGAGTGTGGACAACAAAAGGCAAAAAAATAAGAGCGTTATCGAAGATAGAGAACAAAGAGAGAGAAAGAGATATTGAAGAAAGAGACATCGGTAAAAATGACTAACAATTTTCTTTTTTAAATAGTTTTAAATTTTTGTTTTTTGGATTCATTTATATATTTTTGTTAATAGATCTGGAGTATAATTTATAATTATAAATAGAAAACACAAATATGCACTACTTAAGTGTAATATACATAGTAACAAGATTTTATGGCCAAGCCACACTGCCACACTCAAGGTACCCATATCACCCAAACCTATTATTTAATTGCAAGTTCAAGTTCCTACAAAGACAGAAGAACACACTTATGACTTGTATAAACACACGAAAGCTATACAATATGCAAGTTCCAAACTTCCAATAATGTCACAATGTTAATCAATATCATACTTAACCTTCACTCAAGACTTGTAACACAATACAAGATTCAACATCAAAGTGCTCATCCAAACATAACATAATGAGTTAACGACATGATTATTTTATGATTATATCATGATCACGCGGGCAATGCAAAACTCGATTGCCACCAACTAGGAGGATCCATCACAGCACACACGTCATTCTTCTCAAATTCAGCAAGCTGCACCAATAACATTGATTATAATTTGTTCTTCACATTAAAATCCACAATTCCTGAGCAAAAAGAAAGTAAAAAAAGACGAAAGTGTGTACCTTCTCATTACAATGAGGGCAGTAGTGATACTTGTGCCAAAGGCAATCCATTGAAGGACAAAGAAAGCATACTCCAAGCATGAATGGAATCATGCAACCAACAAAAGCAGCAATACTTGGTTTTGATCTATTAACCAATGCAAGAAAAAGCATTTGAATTGATTAATAGGGGCTAAAAAGATATTCAACCATAAGGATCAGTCTCAGAAATTCTGCATCAG
The DNA here is from genome assembly GCA_024085815.1 of Flaveria linearis. Taxonomy (NCBI): domain Eukaryota; kingdom Viridiplantae; phylum Streptophyta; class Magnoliopsida; order Asterales; family Asteraceae; genus Flaveria; species Flaveria linearis. The sequence continues at coordinate 67,033,280 of CM044012.1, forward strand.
TGAAGCATGTTTTAAAACATTTAGTTCTCAAGATTTACTTGATTACACCCATTGAACAATAAAAGAAGAAATCTTTTTATCATGTTTTAACTTTAAAGATGAATAAGATGTTAAAACACAGTACAACAGCGGTTCTTGGAAAAAGAAATAGTCAGATTTTCCCAAGAAATTTATTATAAACAGATTACGTCCAACTTTCACTCCACAAGCAAAAGGACATGAAAAATAACATCAACTCTAAAGTAAAAAAGAAATCCATGCTACGCGAATAAGAGTTGCAAGAAATTGTTAGACTTCACACAAAAACATCACGAGCCAGATTCATCATGTTATTACATCATGAACCAAATTCATAATGTTATTACTCGGACAAAATTAAATACAACGAACACACAGTTTTTACGCCGCAATTTATTCAAGCGATGGCAATAGCTTATCCAAGAAATTCCCAAGTTTTAAGTTTCCATGAATCTATAAAATTGAAAGCCGATTTGTGGCTAGAGTATACAACTAAATGTATCACTTAACTAAATGGTTAACACTCACAGACCTTCACAGGTCACCTCTTCAAGAAAAGAAGAAGCTCTGGTAACAAAAATCAGTCCCATTATACTGTAATGACTATTAATAGTACGAATTACAGAGTTCTTGTAGCTAAACAAATCACTCATCGCATATTTGATCTTCTAACTATCGATTACAGTCACTTCATAATCAAAGTAACATACAATTTCAAGTTTTTCACATAAAATTCAGCACTCAAATAAACTAAATCACATGTGTCCTTTAATAGATCAATGATCATACAAACCCTTAACCCAATTATAAGGAAAGCCACCAATCGAAAAACCTAATTCTCCCCAATTACAGATCGATTACACCGATCCAACAACGATTCAGCAAAAACACAATCAATAACATCAAATTTCATGAAATCATCACCATTTTACCAATGTCACAACAACTATAAGCTCTAGGGTTTGTTCTCCGTAAAACCGTAACGACTAACGAATCAAATCATGGACTGAATACCTGACGGTGGTAACACCTGAGCTCCCACAAAACGCACAGTTAATCGGAGCAGGAGTATCTCTATAAATCGTCTGCTGAATTGGAACACCTTTGGGATCACCGACGACGGCGTTAGGGGGGATCTTGCCGGACTGATAGGGATTATTTCCGGCATAATATTGTTGTTGTGGTGGTGGGTGTTGATTGTTGGGGTTGTAAGGGATCCCCATCACTGGTTCTTCGTTCTTCTTCTCCATTGTTGCCAATCAATTGCACCGATCAAAGTGTGGATTAGTGGAATTGATTTGAGATTGTATTGATAGTAATGGAGATTGTATCAATAATAATGGAGATTGTGGGTCTACGAGATGAAATATTGAAATGTCAGCAGAAAAGATGGTGGTTGACGACGTATGTTACAAGTCTGTGATAACTTTTGGTTCGTTTTCGATGAAGTTTGTGTAAATATGACCGAGTTTTGTGCAGTGACGAAGGGTGTAATTTTGGTGAGTTGGGGTCAGAACGTATAAAGTGGAGTGAAATTACGGGGCTAAAGTTAGTCACTTGATCATCAAATCTGTCAACATGATATTTGGCTTCTTTGTTTCTTGAAAAATATGTTACGCATTTGGTTCTCATTATTTGCTCATAGACTCATAGTAACATGCATTTAAAGAAATTTTTTTGTTAAATTTTGTTAAGATGACTATCATACCCTTTTAATTTCTTCTTAAACTCTTGTTTATCACTACCTAGAAGACCATCAATCGACAATTCCATTTGATCATCATAATCTTTATTTCTCTCTAGTCTGAAACGTTCATCGCCCCTCGTTTGAACCCACAACCATCCTATTGGTCAATCATAACCACTTGTAGTGGTTGCCCTGGAAACCATTACTCTTTTTACGTCCTCTAAAGCAAGCGAGGAGAATACTAGTTCAGTTCTGTAAGGCCCCGCTCACCGGGCACCTTACTGTTGGTCATCGTCACACGTAAAACATACATTTAATACATGATCATAAAATACGCAGCGGAATTAATAAAACATGCATTCTCATTTCATCATAAAAGCTTTTACATCATTGTCTTGATTACAAAATACAAGCTTTTCTTTACATTGCTTAACTATACTATGATTGCTGCTGATGCATAAGAAAACGAGGATAATCTCGTTTATTCGAATCCTCAGCAATCATAGGGTCATACAGCGACCTCTACCGAAAGAACATAAAAGAAGGAAAACATATTCTTCTTCATATAGAAGATATTATGTTCAAAAATATATTTTCCTTCATAAGCAAGATTTCTTAAATAATCATGTTTATCAGGATTATCAAGGAATCTTGCACTTGCATGCAACATAATGTGTTGCGCGCATTATGGACCCACAACACATGACGTTGCATCATTATTAAATGGAGAATGCCATCCCAAAAGAGCTGAGTAGCCGCCTCGTGCCATCCTCAGCAACACTACCTGCGAACTGGAAAACACATAAAAGTCAGCGTTGCTGAGTGAGTTCTAGTTTTATAATAAAACATACTTTCATTCTCGTTAACTGCACTTTTCATACATGTGTTCACACATCATACGTACACGTAGATAATATTATTATTATCTCATCATTCGTTACTTACTTTAATTCGTGTATACTTCATCATTCTCGTTTACTTCCATACATACATACTTCACGTACATTTATACGTACTTTACTTTCATTCTTACATTCATTTCTTACGTTCGAACGTTCATTACATTCATTCATACTTTCATTACTTTCGTTCGATCGTTCATTACATTCGGTGACATGTACCATACCCCCGTTCATCATACATACTACTGGTGCTGGACCTGTGGTGGTTAGCCACGAACGTTGTGCACAAATGCTGATCCAGTCACCTGGGGTAGGTACATGCACCACTTATCTTTTCACTTTACTTCTATCATACGTTAGCCGAGTCTCTTGCAGCGCGTGACTGCTCACCTCAGTGACAATCTTATGATTGCCTGCTAACCGAGTCTCTTGCAACACGAAGTTGCTCACCTCATTATCGTTCTAACATACGTTAGCCGAGTCTGTTGCAGTGCGCGACTGCTCACCTCAGTGACAATCTTATGATTGCCTGCTAACCGAGTCTCTTGCAACACGAAGTTGCTCACCTCATTATCAATCTCAATGATTGACCCGATGTACATCCTTCGGGGTAGCTAACCCGTACACCGTTGAGCTAACACCTGCCAGGGGTGTGCACCTCCTTCATTTTGCTTGCAAGCCTTTCTTACTCTCTTTCATTAATGCATGCATTCATTCATCATGTTCCTTCTTTCATTATCTTTCACTTTACGTTCATAATACTTTCATTTCTCTCGTTCATTCATCCACGTAAAGTTATTAAAGATAAAACATATATATATAGGAACATACATACTTACATATCATCAGTATTCACCATTTATCATGGCAACATCATACTAACATACATACATCATAAGGAACATACACATCTCATTCATTCATCATCCTACTAGGCATCATTCATATATGGCATACAACAGGTACGACCATACAACCTCATCATCACTATCATGCCTAGGTTACTTATTTTCCTCAAATTAATCAGATCTTACCAAGCCTGATCCGCATTTCACATTTTGGTTCATCCGCATTAGTCGGATCATCCGCATTAGTCAATGCGGATGGGTAATACCTTACCGCATTAATTTACCTCATCCGCATTAGTCAATGCGGATGAGGAATGACTTACCGCATTTCCCGAGTTAGTCTCCCGCATTGGTTAATGCGGTTGAGTAATGCCTTGGCCGCATTTTTCCTTAGTCTGCCGCATTGGGTAATGCGGCTGAGTAATGCCTTGGCCGCATTTTTCTTAGCCACTCGCATTAGTTAATGCGGTTGAGTAAAGGCACCTGCAACTTACCCTGCGCCATTTCTACAATCCATACATCATCTCAACATACATTAGCACTGATTTATTGTATCAGCTGCTTAGAATCAACTAGACCTCATGCATATCCTAAGAAGGACTTCTAAAACATACATTCGGCAGTACTCATAAGATCAACATGCTGAGATTTATCTACCTTCCCTAGAAATCTTACATACACTCGGCATAGCAGTCCAAACGGACCGTACACACCTTAATACTCATACATACATACACTGATTGAGCGATCACCGCTCGAAAACAGTTTTAATATGTGTTCCAGCCCCAAAAATCGTTCAAAATACGTAAAAGAAAGGGGTCTTAGAACTCACGTTGTGCTGCTGGGTATGACTCCTTCGAAATCAGTAGCCGTAGAACCCAGTACCTCGAACTCGTCTTCCTCTTCTTCTTGTTCTTCCTTCAAACTCGTAGTCTGCTCTCTTTCTCTTCTAAAGTTCTCGCTGATTTGGGGGTTGTGAGAAAGGAAATGGGCAGCCATCCCTATGTATATCAGATATTTCTCTTTTCTTTGTACTCTTACACAAAACCCCCTTCTACTTTCTCTTCCTTTTCCTTTTCCTCCCAAAATTCTTTATTTTCTTTTCTTCTTATTATTTCCCGTTGTCTAATGAAATTACGGGTGTTACAAGTCCACCCCCTTATTTTAGGTTTCGTCCCCGAAACCTGTCATTCCTCAAATAGTCGTGGGTAATGTTGCCTCGTTTCTTCTTCAGTTTCCCACGTCGACTCGGATCCCTTCCTGTGCCGCCACTGTACACGCACAAGGGGAACCACTTTATTTCTCAACCTCTTTTCTTTGCGATCTATGATCGCCACTGGTTGCTCTACATAATTGAGCTTTTCGTCTACTTCTATATCATCCAGTGGAACGACCATATCCTCATCCGCTAGACACTTCCTCAGATGAGACACGTGGAAAGTCGGGTGGATTCCACTTAGTTCATCTGGCAAATCTAACCTATAGGCCACCTCCCCTACTCGAGCAACAATTCGGAAAGGGCCTATATATCGCGGACTCAACTTGCCTCGCTTCCGGAATCGAATGATCCCTTTCCAAGGTGAGACCTTCAACATAACCCGGTCTCCCACCTGGAACTCAATTGGCCTGCGTCGTTTGTCAGCATACGACTTCTGTCGGTCTTTGGCCGCCTTCATATATGCTTTAATTCTTTCGAGCTTTTCAGTCGTAGCCTCTACCACTTCGACGCTTACCAATTCTTTCTGACCAATCTCACCCCAACAGACGGGGGTCCTGCATCTTCTACCGTATAACATCTCGTAGGGTGGCATGCCAATACTGGCATGATAACTGTTGTTGTACGAGAACTCCGCTAACGGTAGATGGTCATCCCAACTTCCTCCGAAATCGATAACACATGCTCGGAGCATGTCCTCCAAGGTCTGAATGGTCCTTTCAGACTGACCATCAGTTTGAGGATGATAAGCCGTGCTAATATGTAATCTCGTCCCCATGGCATCGTGGAATTTCTTCCAGAATTTAGATGTAAACCGGGTGTCGCGATCAGACACAATCGACACCGGCACACCATGACGAGTCACGATCTCTTTGATGAAAAGATCAGCCAACTTCTCGGACGAATATGTCTCCCGCATCGGTAAGAAGTGAGCACTCTTCGTCAATCGATCCACAATCACCCAGATCGTATCATACCCTTTCGGGGTACGTGGCAGCTTTGTGATGAAATCCATGGTGATGTGTTCCCACTTCCACTCCGGGATGTCCAAAGGTTGAATCTTTCCATACGGCTTCTGGTGCTCCGCCTTCACTTGCAAACACGTGAGGCATTTACTCACATACTCCACCACGTCGCGTTTCATACCCGGCCACCAGTAATCTTTCTTCATATCTTGGTACATTTTGGTAGCACCGGGATGAATGGAGTATCGAGACTTATGAGCTTCATCCAAAATCTTCATTCGTAGATCCCCAAGACGAGGAATCCACATACGCCCAAACCGGGTTTTAACGCCCGTCGTGTTTTCTACTAGCTCCGCTACCAGTCCTCTCATTCGTTCAGAGTTAAGATGTTCATCTTTCAATGCTTCATCCTGGAACTCTCTGACTTGTTTCATCAGGTCTGAGGTCATGATTAACTGGTATGCTTTCACCCGAATCGGCTCGGGCCTCTCTTTTCGGCTAAGGGCATCAGCCACCACGTTAGCTTTGCCCGGGTGGTAATGGATTTCACAATCGTAGTCTTTTATTAGTTCCAACCACCGTCTCTGCCTCATATTCAGATCTTTCTGCTCGAAGAAGTACTTCAAGCTTTTGTGGTCCGTGAAGATGGTGCACTTCGTCCCGTACAAATAGTGCCGCCAAATCTTCAACGCGAAAACCACAGCTGCGAGCTCCAAGTCATGAGTAGGGTAATTAACCTCATGAACTTTCAGCTGCCGGGATGCATAAGCTATCACCTTTCCCTTCTGCATCAATACACATCCCAACCCCGAGTAGGAGGCATCAGAATAAACCACCAAATCTTCACTCCCTTCGGGTAATGCCAATACTGGAGCTTGGGTCAATCTCGTCTTCAGTTCTTCAAACGCCTTCTCTTGAGCTTGACCCCATACAAATTTCACATCCTTCCGGGTCAACTTCGTCAGTGGAGAAGCAATTTTGGAAAAGTCTTGGATGAACCTTCGGTAGTAACCCGCCAAACCCAAGAAACTACGGATCTCGGACGGCGTCTTCGGAGACTTCCATTGCATCACTGCTTCCACTTTCGCCGGATCGACCGTAATCCCATCCGGATTTACCACGTGACCCAAGAATTGAACTTCACGCAACCAGAACGCGCACTTGGAGAATTTAGCATACAACTTCTCCCTTCTCAACGTCTCCAGAACTTCGTGAATGTGACCGGCATGCTCAGTCTCACTCTTTGAATAAATCAGGATATCATCAATGAATACAATCACTGATTTATCCAACATCGGCCGGCACACCCTGTTCATCAGATCCATAAAAGCAGCTGGCGCGTTGGTCAAGCCGAAAGACATGACAAGAAACTCATAATGACCGTAGCGCGTACGAAAAGCTGTTTTAGGGATATCCTGTTCCTTCACCTTCAGTTGATGGTAACCTGATCGAAGATCTATACGTGAAAACCAACTAGCACCTTGAAGTTGGTCAAATAAGTCATCGATCCTTGGCAAGGGGTATCGGTTCTTCACTGTCAGCTTATTCAATTCACGGTAGTCGATGCACATCCTCATGCTACCGTCCTTCTTCTTTACAAACAGGACCGGAGCACCCCAAGGTGAGATACTCGGTCTAATAAACCCCTTATCCAGCAGCTCTTGTAACTGTTCCATCAACTCTTTCATCTCTGTCGGGGCCAATCGGTATGGTGCTTTTGCAACAGGTTGGGCGCCTGGTACTAAATCAATCTGGAACTCGATCTCTCTGTCAGGTGGCAATCCCGATAAGTCTTCCGGGAACACATCTGGGAACTCACACACAACCGGAACATCAGACAGTTGTGGTGCTGGCTTCTCTACATCTTTCACATAACATAAATAGGCGTTACATCCACGCCTCATACATTTCCCCGCCACTGCCATTGAGATCACTTTCGGAATCATAGTAACCCGATCCCCATAAACTGTCACTGGACTACCGTCAGGCGCTGTCAAACTGATCATCTTCTTGCGACACACAATGTTCGCCTCGAAATCTGCCAACCAATCCATTCCAAGCACCAAATCGAAACCTCCTAACGTCATCGCAAAGGGTTTAACTGGGAATTTGCGACCCTCCAGTTCTACATCGCAACCCTCAATTACCTCAGAAATCCTGGTGGTTTTACCTATAGCAGTCTCTACATCAAACGGCACATCCACACGCCTACTACTAACAGGCAATTTGGCACTAAAAGCAGCAGAAATAAAACTCCTACTGGCACCTGAATCAAATAATACTGAGGCTAGAGTTTGGTTCACCAGAAACGTACCGGACACTACATCAGGGTCCGTCCTAGCCTCTTCCTGCGTCATCGTGAATGCTCTGGCGCTTGCCTTCGACCCTTCACCCACTGCCTTCTTCCCGCCGGAACTCCCAGGCCTCGGCTTCTTGCAATCTTTGTTCATATGACCACTTTCCCCGCAGTTAAAGCACTTCACCGCCCTACACTCCTTAGCCATATGACCGGGCTTTCCACACTTAAAACATACATTCAGCCCCCATCTGCATTCACCACCGTGCTCTCGCCCACACTTTTCACACTTTCTCGACCCTGCACCTGTCACGACCACACGGCGTTCCTCAACCCGTGCCTTCTTACTACTCGTCGAAGTATCACCCCGACCGAACCTCTTTCCCTGCCACTTCCTCTCATCACTTCCCTTCTTGCTGCCCTCAGATTTCACCATCGCAGCCCGTTCATCGTACAACCTCCCAGCTAAATCCACCGCCGACCTGAAAGTACTTGGTCTGGCGGAAATCAAATGCCAACGAATTTCGGCTGGCAACCCCTGGATATACCGGTTAATCTTGCGAGACACCGGCGTCACTTGCTCTGGCACCAACCGTGCCATGTCATTGAACTTGGTCGTGTATTGTTGGTGGGTCATCGTTCCCGCTTCCAACTGCAGGAACTCTCTCTCAACTCTGTCCATCTCTCGACGAGGACTAAACTCCTCGATCACCATCCGCTTCAACTCAGACCACTTCAATTTCCCAATGGCCCTGCTACCCTCAGCCTGGACAATATTGTCCCACCAGCACAATGCTGTCCCCATAAACGAGTGGGTAGCAAACTTTACCTTCTTATCCTCTCGGCAGTCACTAATATCAAGGACCGCCTCCATCTCTCTCACCCATTGGTGAGCATCAGCAGCCGTACCCGAACCATCAAAAGTCGGAGGCTTGCACCTCATAAATTTCCCGTAGTCACAACCCCGGGCTGTCTCCCGTACCTGTTCTTCCTCCTCTTCCTCTTCATCATCAGACAATACTGTTTCTACCCCTGCCTGTTGCTGTCTACCCGAGGACCGATTCCTCCCTCGTCTATCCTCCTCTCGTACTGCCTTTATCGCTTCGGTCATCACAGTCGGTAGAATCGTCTGCATAACCTGGTGCACTTCCTCAATCACTGCCTCTTTTACCGAGGCTCTCAACTTGGCGCTCTCGTCCGTCTCTTCCTGGTGAGGAACCTCGTTCTCCTCACGAACTACTTTCTCTTTCCTAAGTCTTCCTCGCGTGATACGCGGCTCATCACCACGTTCACCATCACGGGAAGCATCAGATGATCTATCACCGACCATCTTCTATCACACTGAAAAATTAAAACACCAACACGGTCATTCAAGGAAATAGCTCAGTTTATGTTAAGTACAGTAAGTCCCTAATTACAGTGGCCAGTTGTGATTAGCCACTTACTCTACTCTTCGCACCCCGAGCATCACCTATCCTGACTACATTAGTATCTCAGTCTAACAGTACACGTCATTCACATAACAAGCGCACATAATACCAGTTAATCTTTAAGAAAATACCTGATGGCACGCGACTACTCAGATGGCATTCTCATTCTCCCTGTCCCATTCTCAGTTTAAGTTTAGGTTTGTTATGAAAATTTACCCATTTTACTTAAACCTTTGCTCTGATACCAACTTGTAAGGCCCCGCTCACCGGGCACCTTACTGTTGGTCATCGTCACACGTAAAACATACATTTAATACATGATCATAAAATACGCAGCGGAATTAATAAAACATGCATTCTCATTTCATCATAAAAGCTTTTACATCATTGTCTTGATTACAAAATACAAGCTTTTCTTTACATTGCTTAACTATACTATGATTGCTGCTGATGCATAAGAAAACGAGGATAATCTCGTTTATTCGAATCCTCAGCAATCATAGGGTCATACAGCGACCTCTACCGAAAGAACATAAAAGAAGGAAAACATATTCTTCTTCATATAGAAGATATTATGTTCAAAAATATATTTTCCTTCATAAGCAAGATTTCTTAAATAATCATGTTTATCAGGATTATCAAGGAATCTTGCACTTGCATGCAACATAATGTGTTGCGCGCATTATGGACCCACAACACATGACGTTGCATCATTATTAAATGGAGAATGCCATCCCAAAAGAGCTGAGTAGCCGCCTCGTGCCATCCTCAGCAACACTACCTGCGAACTGGAAAACACATAAAAGTCAGCGTTGCTGAGTGAGTTCTAGTTTTATAATAAAACATACTTTCATTCTCGTTAACTGCACTTTTCATACATGTGTTCACACATCATACGTACACGTAGATAATATTATTATTATCTCATCATTCGTTACTTACTTTAATTCGTGTATACTTCATCATTCTCGTTTACTTCCATACATACATACTTCACGTACATTTATACGTACTTTACTTTCATTCTTACATTCATTTCTTACGTTCGAACGTTCATTACATTCATTCATACTTTCATTACTTTCGTTCGATCGTTCATTACATTCGGTGACATGTACCATACCCCCGTTCATCATACATACTACTGGTGCTGGACCTGTGGTGGTTAGCCACGAACGTTGTGCACAAATGCTGATCCAGTCACCTGGGGTAGGTACATGCACCACTTATCTTTTCACTTTACTTCTATCATACGTTAGCCGAGTCTCTTGCAGCGCGTGACTGCTCACCTCAGTGACAATCTTATGATTGCCTGCTAACCGAGTCTCTTGCAACACGAAGTTGCTCACCTCATTATCGTTCTAACATACGTTAGCCGAGTCTGTTGCAGTGCGCGACTGCTCACCTCAGTGACAATCTTATGATTGCCTGCTAACCGAGTCTCTTGCAACACGAAGTTGCTCACCTCATTATCAATCTCAATGATTGACCCGATGTACATCCTTCGGGGTAGCTAACCCGTACACCGTTGAGCTAACACCTGCCAGGGGTGTGCACCTCCTTCATTTTGCTTGCAAGCCTTTCTTACTCTCTTTCATTAATGCATGCATTCATTCATCATGTTCCTTCTTTCATTATCTTTCACTTTACGTTCATAATACTTTCATTTCTCTCGTTCATTCATCCACGTAAAGTTATTAAAGATAAAACATATATATATAAGGAACATACATACTTACATATCATCAGTATTCACCATTTATCATGGCAACATCATACTAACATACATACATCATAAGGAACATACACATCTCATTCATTCATCATCCTACTAGGCATCATTCATATATGGCATACAACAGGTACGACCATACAACCTCATCATCACTATCATGCCTAGGTTACTTATTTTCCTCAAATTAATCAGATCTTACCAAGCCTGATCCGCATTTCACATTTTGGTTCATCCGCATTAGTCGGATCATCCGCATTAGTCAATGCGGATGGGTAATACCTTACCGCATTAATTTACCTCATCCGCATTAGTCAATGCGGATGAGGAATGACTTACCGCATTTCCCGAGTTAGTCTCCCGCATTGGTTAATGCGGTTGAGTAATGCCTTGGCCGCATTTTTCCTTAGTCTGCCGCATTGGGTAATGCGGCTGAGTAATGCCTTGGCCGCATTTTTCTTAGCCACTCGCATTAGTTAATGCGGTTGAGTAAAGGCACCTGCAACTTACCCTGCGCCATTTCTACAATCCATACATCATCTCAACATACATTAGCACTGATTTATTGTATCAGCTGCTTAGAATCAACTAGACCTCATGCATATCCTAAGAAGGACTTCTAAAACATACATTCGGCAGTACTCATAAGATCAACATGCTGAGATTTATCTACCTTCCCTAGAAATCTTACATACACTCGGCATAGCAGTCCAAACGGACCGTACACACCTTAATACTCATACATACATACACTGATTGAGCGATCACCGCTCGAAAACAGTTTTAATATGTGTTCCAGCCCCAAAAATCGTTCAAAATACGTAAAAGAAAGGGGTCTTAGAACTCACGTTGTGCTGCTGGGTATGACTCCTTCGAAATCAGTAGCCGTAGAACCCAGTACCTCGAACTCGTCTTCCTCTTCTTCTTGTTCTTCCTTCAAACTCGTAGTCTGCTCTCTTTCTCTCTCTAAAGTTCTCGCTGATTTGGGGGTTGTGAGAAAGGAAATGGGCAGCCATCCCTATGTATATCAGATATTTCTCTTTTCTTTGTACTCTTACACAAAACCCCCTTCTACTTTCTCTTCCTTTTCCTTTTCCTCCCAAAATTCTTTATTTTCTTTTCTTCTTATTATTTCCCGTTGTCTAATGAAATTACGGGTGTTACAAGTTCGGTGAGAACATGCAATGCTGACACAAAAATATAAAAACAATTAAAGAAACTAAACAAACCATTCATATAGTCAAAATTTCAATGACGATACGGAGAAACATAATCAAGATCTTAATTTAGCATTTGAACAACCGCGATCCCCCGTGTACTACCCTTCACCCGCACTTTTGACCACATATGTTCGACTTGTTAATGGGCAACATAGATTAAAGGTTTGGTCATCCTTTTGATGTTGTAATTTTGTACATTTGACTTTTCTTAATATTTCTCGATTAAGGATCTTCAAAATTATAATTATAGTGCTAGCAGCATCGTTTAATCTAATAGACTGCCCTTTTATTTGTATTTCTCTCGTAGGACTTCACGTCTATACATCAATCATTCATATATTTAGGACCTTCTCCCATCGTTTCCGTTTTGGTTATTGTTACTTCGTCACATTTATTAATGATTTAAGCAGGCGCGCACTAATTTATCATTTATCTCATTATTCCTAAAATATTGTTTCCTTTATCCAGTTTAACCTCTTGTCTACATTGTGTTATTGCTTCTAAGCTTATTCGACCTCTTATGGGTTACTTTTTCTTTTGAATTAGTGAATCACACATTTTACATCATATTTATTGTACATCCTAAAAAGATGGGCAGCTAAGCGAAAAAAACTACCTTTGTACATCCTAAAAAGATGGGCAGCTAAGCTAAAAAAACGGCCTTTATCCAAGGTTATCCGAGCTATACTCTTTCATGCATACCCTAAATATTGTGATATGATGCTTAAGTTATTGTTGTCTTTTTCATACACTATTCACTTTTCCTAAAATTTGATAATTCTTCTCTTTATAAGGTTTGTTTTGTCACCGACTGTTTTACGTCCTTTCACGATGCCTTTACTATTCATCTCTAGCGGATATGTAGTAAAATAAACTTTCACAGAATTCCATTCCTTGTGTGTTTTTCGAATATGCCCTTAGTCATCAAGGTTATTCTCTATTATGATCCTCACATGCTATGTAGCTACATATCTTGACATGTCACTTTTCATTAGACTACCTTCTTGATTCCTTCATCAACCCTTGTTCCTAGTTCTACACATTTTTCTTCATCCTCTTGTCCATTTTATCTGATCATCACATGTTCTTATTACAACATTTGTCAGCCTAAATACTTAGTCATGTTCTTCTTCATGCCATTTCAATATATAACCTGGCTTGTTGCCACAGGGTTTTATCAAACAGAGGATATTGACTATATGTGGTTTTATATATAACACAACCTTTTAGCTTTGTTGACTATGCTCGACGCTATCATGTATGTTTGCTACAAAAGACCTTTTATAGCCTCAAGTAAGCATCAAGAACTTGGTTTTTACAATTATATACAACCATCATTACTCTTGGCTTTTCTATGTATGCATCTGGTACGTCATTGTTTTTTTACTATCGTCGCTTACTTGCTATGTGCTTGTATATATTGATGGCATCACCAATAATGCTTTGTCATCTGTAACTGATTTGATTGGACAATTACACTCTTATTTTAAGCTTCAATACTTAGGGAGACATAACTGTTTTTATAGCTACATGCCAAATGCACTTTTGATACCATATAGGGAGAAAATGTTAAGACAAACATGTTTAAGTATTATGTTTTTTCTTTTCATATTGTAAAGAAGCCATGACATCTTTGTGTATAGAGATGAATATAACAATATGAAAAGACACATACTACATATACCGTAATAAAACATGATATATAGAAAAGATAAAAGATGATAAGACTAAACCCTTCAATATCTCTAATATGCTTAATCTATTCTCCAATATGCTATGAGGTTTGATGTACAACTTATTAGATCTACATATTATGAGCATTTAGTTTATGTAATGTGGGTATCTAGTGCCCTCGATTAACAACAAAATAGTAGCTTTGTATAAAAGTTGCATGTTATTTAATTTAAGTATCCTTCTAGATTTTGTTATGTGTGGCCATGAGTTTATCCAGCTAGTAGGGCCTCTTGAGTAGGTCTTTGAAAATTCTAGGGTGGATTAGGTAAATTATGTTCATGTAAGATTAACCAAATCCAACTAACATTCAAACACTTTTTCTTTAATTTCTCATCATCTTTCCACAGGTTTCTAGAAGACAGGGGCTTATATTCTAACCCTTCCGTGGGCTATTAATAAATGTAATGCAATCATCCAATGTGTCCGTATCGCACCAAAATTAAGTAGCTAAATGACAAACATGACACGAATATATCTTTAGATTGATAAGCTTAAGTCATTTATAAACGGATCCGTTGTGTTTGGGTTTCACTAAAACTAAATAGGTTCATCCGTTTAGTCGACTTGTTTACAACTTACATTATATGTTTATGATTTTATCACAACTACAACTCGTCATCATTTTGAACTTTATATAAGTCGGAGGGCCAGTGGATGTCATAACACCTATCATCACCATCACCGTTGGGGAAACTTAACGTTTATACATGTCAAGTGTCCCTGGTATTACAATTTACAAAAAGTAAAAGAAAAGCTTTATAAGTTTATAGTCATCTATGTGTAGTTACGTATTTAACACGATATATATAGGAAAGAAAATACCCTGTCAACTAAGTATATATTTTACTAGTTTCAGTAAACCCGTGTATTACACAGTTTAAATAAATAAAATATTAAATATAATAAAATCTATAAAACGATATACTAAGAAATGATATCATTGGAATTACATACTAGTAATAACTATAAGTAATAAAACAATCATATGAACTTTTAATTTTTATAAATTAAACATTTTATTTCAAAAAAACGGTTTAAAATTTTTTTATTTTTAAGAATGTTCTTAATAACTCCCTATTTTAATTATTTTTAAGAATGTTCTTAATAACTCCCTATTTTAATTATTTTTGTTTTATAAAAAATTTACTTTAGAAAAACCAATTTTAAAATATTACGTAAATTAGTTTGATTTTTTAGAAAAAAATCTTTTTGTAAAAACTATTTTTATAAATAACATTAATAAACATATCTCTTTTTTAATTTATTAAAAACTAATTATAATGTAAAAATATATAATATTATTAATAATTAATGCAGTTATTTAATAAGAGAGAAAAACGGTAAAAATTTGATAAAAATAAATGTGATGCGAACACGTGATATACATATTTATTATTTAATTATAAAAGGAAAGATTGAAACTTATGTGTGCAATTGTGCAAAATCAAAGACAAAATCAAAGACCGAATAATAATATTCATAAAACACCTCCTCCGCCATATCTCTAGAAGCATCCCACCGATTCCACCTCTGAACCTTAATCTAAAAGATGACTCCACAACGCGTTTAAGTTTCATAAACCGACCAATCACAACCACTTATAAACTCCTTAACACCCATCACTTCATTTCAATCAAACACAGTCATCAAACACACAATCACAATTCATCAACATTCACAATCACAATCACAATCAATTAATCATGACATCTACACATCCAGAATCATCATCACCACCACCACCACAACCACCATCATCGGAAGATACAGAGAAATGGGGAACCCATGTGATGGGTCAACCGGCGATCCCCACAAAACACCCCGATAATCAAAAGGCAGCGTTATGGAAGGCCGCCGACCACCAACAGATCCACCACCAGCAATCGCCGTACTTGGTCTACACTCCCGTCGATAAACCCACCACCAATCCACTAGAACCCGTCATCCACCTCTTCAATTCATGGACCAACAAGGCTGATTCCATCGCTCGCAACATCTGGCACAATCGTAAGTACCCACATCATCTTTATGTTACCGATCAAACTGAAATTAGTTTTTGAATTTTGCAAATTGAATGATTGGTGGTGTTGTGTTGCAGTGAAAACGGGGTCATCGGTGACGGAAGCGGCGTGGGGTAAGGTGAATTTAACGGCGAAGGCGATCACGGAGGGGGGATTCGAGTCGATGTTTAAGCAGATTTTCACACCTTCTGATCCGAACGAAAGGTTGAAGAAGACGTTTGCTTGTTATCTTTCAACCACCACCGGCCCCGTCGCTGGCACCGTCTATCTGTCGACGGCTCGTGTTGCCTTCTGCAGCGATCGACCGTTGTGTTTCACCGCGCCTTCAGGTCAAGAAACATGGACCTACTACAAGGTAAGCTAAACCAATTTTTTGAACATTATTTAAAGTAACAAATAGCGGAAAAATAACGTTTTTAGTTATAGAGTATTTCGAAATTTAAGAAATGTCTTGGCTGTAAAAACATTTATATGCCAGTCGGCCGGTAGGACACTGCTTCCGACTAGAGATTAAGAGGGATTTATCGGACTAGAATTTTATATTAATTTTCAAATTTATGTATATATATGCAATATTTTTCAAAATATATATAATCTTCCAATTTTGACTAATTTTGCCCTACTTTTTGGGGTTTCGATCAATTTTGATCAAATTTGACCGATTTTCTTCTATTTTAGCTTAATTTAACGTTTTTCCTATTAATTAAGCAATTAGCTTAAATCAAATGAGTGGATGACCGATTGCCGATTAATGTGTTGATTTTTGTAGCACCGAGAATGATTTTGACCTTTGACCTATCAATTAAGCAATTAGCTGAAATCAAATCGATGGATGACCAATTACTGATTAATCGATACTAGGTGTTGATTTTTGTATCACCGATAATGATTTTGACATTTGACCTATTAATTAAGCAATTAGCTGAAACCAAATTGGTGGTGATCTATTACCGATTAATCGATGCTAGGTGTTGAGCTCTGTAACAATGAGAAACATTCTATTAAAATAATATTTTACATTCAATAAATAAACATTCACACCACTCGAATGACTTGTTTGCGACATAGTATCTGTGATGACCGCGCTATCATCGTTATTGACAACAGTGCTGGTGAATCGATGGGTGGTTAATTTGTTTAACGAATTATAGGATTGATATCGATATTAATGTTAAATCGTTTTGAATCAACAGGTGGTGATACCGTTGGAGAATATTGGGACGGTGAATCCGGTGACTATGAGGGAGAATCCGTCGGAGAGGTATATTCAAATTGTGACAGTTGATGGTCATGATTTCTGGTTCATGGGGTTTGTGAATTACGAGAAAGCTTCGATGCATCTTATGAACAGCTTGTCGGAGTTCAATGCGAAAGTGGCGGCAGCTGCTTCAGTTTGATTAGATTAAGAAGATTCTTCCTGCTGTTGGATTTGTTTATTCCTGTGTATGTGTATATCATACTAGATGCCTAGTTGGAAATTTTGTTATGTGTACTTATAGTTTGTTTGAATGTTGTTTGTATTGTAATTTAGTTGTGTATTTATTTCACTGAGATTTTATTTTACGGTTATTATTAAATAATGTAAACTTAAAAAGTGATTTTTTAATCATTAGGAGATTATGAGTTATAAAAAGTCATCTCTTAATAGTAATTAGTTTAAATATAAAATTTTCTAAAACTTAAACGTATAATAAGTAATTTCAATCATCTATTTTATTAACTAATGATTGATATCAAAATATAGGGGAAAAGTGTGTTAGAGTTGTATTTTAAAAATAATCACTTTTGTTAATTTTTTGAATTCTCCTGTATTTTTAAAACGTTCATAACTTTACTTTTATGTACGACGTTATTTTTATAAAAATTACAACAAAAAATGAATGTTTTTTATCTTTAAAACGAGTACAATATTGTTATATAAAAATTATAACTTTTTTACGTTATTAAGCTTATATTTCGTAATTGTGTCTTTAGTATAGTTCATTATGTCTTTTTTAGTTATTGTTTTTTAAATATTGTTGTATTGTTTTAAAATGATGATTTTTAAAAAGTATAATGATAAAATAATATTGTTATGTATCTCTAATATGTAACACAAATAATAAATTAATAAATAATTAATCTAATACATTAAAAACAATGACCAAATAACACAATGCATCATTTTGTTTTTTTATCGTCATTGTGTTATCTTAAACACCATAAGTTTTAAAAAATACATGGGTAAAATAATATCATTATATAATTCTAATGGTAAAACACAATAATAGATAACAAGTTTATATAGTATATTAAAAAATAAAAAATAACACATTGTGTTATATTTAACACTATAAGTTGAAAAATATATTGGTGAAATTATGTCATTATGTATTTCTAATTGTAAAACACAATGTTAGATAACAAGTTTATAATCTATAAAAACAATTAAAAAAATAACGCAAAATGATCTAAAATATAAAATAAAAATGATAAATACACATAACAAATGATGTAAAATAAATGACACTATGAACGTATAAGACATAATAAACTGATATACTAGACACAATTATCAAAATATTGTTCTTTTTAAAATAATAAAAGGACACGTGTTAAGTCCACAATTTTTTTAACCTTTTTACATTAAACATCATTTTTATTATAACTTTACCCCTCTTATTAACCATTAAAACTGTAAC
This sequence comes from Flaveria linearis, assembly GCA_024085815.1. Classification (NCBI taxonomy): domain Eukaryota; kingdom Viridiplantae; phylum Streptophyta; class Magnoliopsida; order Asterales; family Asteraceae; genus Flaveria; species Flaveria linearis. Next base: position 67,052,030 of record CM044012.1, read on the forward strand.
AAATAGTACCTTAATATGATTTATAATTCGAATAAACAAACAAACATACCCAGTGTATCCCGCTGAGGAGCAGGGTCTGGGAGGGGTATGTGGTGGCAAGTCGTTCCTCTATCCTGAGAGATAGAGAGACCGCTTCCGAAGAGACCCCCGGCTCGTTAGCAAAGACGGTAACCATAACAATCATAATAATCATAATCATAATAATCATAATACATATCATTCAACACATAAGTAACTATCGCATCACATGCAAAGTTATATAGTGCGCGCATCAATGAAAGCGACATGTAACACCCAATCATGTACACCTGACGCGGGAGGTTCCGCCACAAATCCCACTAAAAGTCCTTAATTTTTATTCTACGCCTCCACTATGATTTATAATTCGAATATAGATTATAAACATTTTAAATTATATATATTTATCCGGTAAGTAATAAGTATAACTATGCCATTGTATATAATATCAATTTGAGTATCAATTTTTATACAAATAATAAAATTAGTTTTAATGGCCTAATACTAATCACATAAGTAGTTTTCATCAATGAATTACTAAATCTAAAAAATAAATAAAATCATCATTAATAATTAATAGCTAAAATTAAAAAAATCTTCATGAGTAAAGACAATATTTAAAAAGCATAACCTTTATGTTTAAAATTGCAAACAAATAAGTAAAGTTAAAAGCCCACCTAATGTATCAATTATATTACTTCATAATAGATACGCGTTTAGCGAAGACAGAAGAATGAAGAAGCAACTTCCCTTACATAAGGTAACATCTTAGTCATCATACTAAATTCTTATTTAAGTTTGGTTTGAATATATAATTAAAAAAAACAATACGAAATTTTACCTCTTTTAATTATTATAAATACTATTCTTAATGGTAATAACTGTATTTTTGTTACTCGTGGAACCTCAACAAGCACAACATAAGAGGATGCTTGATTGTGAATTTATGTCAAATGTTTAAATAGCTTTTGTTTTTGTCTTTCGTAGGGTTTATCGGAGATTTGATCTTCCCACTAACATCTTTTTAGTTCTTGATATGAACCATTTTATCGCTAGAAAACAAAAAGTAATTTTATGGCTTGAACTGCGTATTCAGAATAAGTATTACTTTAGCAACATCAAACCGTATCGAAATATTAAATTCTTAGTTAGTAATTAATATTTAAAAAAGTATAAAATAATTTTATGGATAAGATGTGATTTTAATTACATATAATTAATTAACTTACATAATAAAATAGTAACAATATTTTTTTAAACTTTTATCTTTAAAAAACTTTTGTTAAAAGATGCTTCTTAAACATTCCTACTTTTAATTTTTTTATTTTTTAAACGTTATTTCAAAAATAAAAAGTTCTTTGTAATTAAAAGTCATATTTTTTATTTTTAAAAAATTACATTTTTTAAATAAAAATATGTTTTATAATTTGAAAAGATTAGCATTTAATATGATCATTAAATAGTTAAATTTTTTATGGTAATGACAAGTGATAAAAAGAGTGTGATAATAGGATGTGAGAAAATGACATGTGATCATATTTTATTTTGTTTTATTATAGAAGATTTTTAAATAAATTCAAAAAAAAAATTCTCTTAAAGCTTAAATTATACAATTTTATTACGAGGGGTGAATCATTGATGACTATATAACATTTTATTACCTTGCGTAATCACGGATTAGTCATGACAATGAATAAGTGATGATGAAAAGTATGTCGGGCTAAATATAAATGAAAAAGTAAAAACGATTTACACGAGTAATAACTAGAAGCTTTTAAAATATTCAAATGTAATATTTACTTATTTTTATTTTCTCACGGGAAACATTTACTTACAGTCTTTATGAGTTTATGTTTTATTTATGGTTTCCAACTTAGCAAGATGACTATTTATAGCTAATCAAAATCTAATCTAATCTAATACCTTTAATAAAGTAAGGTTTTTTAAGGACATGTGGTAATCAACAAGTTATTCTACGAACACGTGGCAATCAACGAGAGCCTCTCCAATTAAGTTTTCCCGCCTAAAATGTATTAAATTGTGATTGCATTTAATTTTAGAAGCTATGATTTTTTAATCTAAAAAACACATTTATTAATCATTATAAAAAAACAATCAACACTTACCATAATTAACATTTTAAATAATTTTCATATTAGAAATTGATATAATTTAAGTTTTAAAGTGTTTCCGTATTAAAATTTAATATCAAATAAAATGTATTGAATTACAAATTATACGTGAACTTTTTGATGTTTCAACTGTCTTCAAAAATTTTATATATATTGAAGAAGTATTGGTTTCAAAAATAACACCTTAATTGAACAAAAATAAAATAAATTGTCATTCATTTAAATTAAAACTACAAATTAATATTAATATTTAGGTTAAAGACAATTTATTATCAAAATTATATGGTAAATTATCATTCATTATAAACAATTTATGTCATAAAATGGTAAATTGTTCTAGAAACAAAATCCAATGATCTATGAACAAAAGATATTAAAGAGTTGATACTATAGTAATCTTTGGATTTAGACATTATTTAAAAGAATTGATATATATATGACTAAAATCATCTTTGTATTTTTGAATGAATAATTTAAAAATGTGAGTTAGGGGCTTAGAGATAAAAAAATGTTTTTTGTTTACTTATATTGTTTTATGAAATTACTTCACAAAAAAACAGAACTATAAACTTTTACTTTTTGAATGACCTTGACATAAATAAATATATTCGCGCAATTATAGTAAGAATAATTAGACTTTAAAAAGTTAATGTTCACAAACAATGTGAAATATATTTATGGATGAGCAGTTATATTTTAATTTAAATTAATTCTTTATTATATCTATTCTTAAAAATTTTAATACTTAACTTTCTAATTAAAATATTTTTATTGTAATTTTAAGATATCAAAATACAACCCAACGTATGCAGCATAATATTTTATAATGTTTAAAAAACGATAAACATGGAAATAAAGATTTTTTATTTATAAGTCACTGCTTAATAAAAAATATTTAAAATTTAAGCATTTTGATAATGAACATATATTATGCTTAAATTTTAAAATAACGATTACAAAACGTATCATCTTTCCAGGCTTCAAATATGGTTTTAACCTCACTAATTTTCAATTTATTTTAGATCGTTCTATTTCTTAAAAATCTAGAATTTTGTTCTTTTCAATCTCAAATTAATTATAATAATTATATTATTTTTTAAATTTCTTACACTAACAATATGTAATTTACAGAATCGATGTATATTTACATATTATCATGTAAACGAAAAAAGTCAATCTAAATTCAAATCTGAAATCTTGCACTATATTATTTTGTCAACCATGTAGTACACGGGTCCTAACCTACTAATATATATGCACTGGCTTTAGTAAACCCGTGTATTACACGTGTTGAATAAATAAAATATTAAATTATATAAAAATTATTAATTAAAAAATGATAGATTAAAATATGATATGATTGAAATTATGTATGAATAATAACTATAAGTAATAAAATAATAATATGAACCTTTTATTTTTTCTTGTTTTTTCAAAGATAAATTAAACATTTGTTTTAAAATAACTTTTTAAAATTTTTTATTTTTACAAAATTTCCTTACTCTAACTTCCTATTTTAATTATTTTTGTTTCACAAAAAATTTACTTTAATAAAACCAATTTTAAAATATTACGTAAAAGTAGTTTGATTATTTAGAAAAAATTCTTTTTATAAAAAACTATCTATAGGAATAACATTAATAAAAAGTGATCTTAATTTATTATGAAACTAGTTATAATTAATGTATTTATTTAATAGGAGAGAAGCGAAAAAATTTTGATAAGAATAAGGGGCTGTTTGGTTGAGTCTGACCGAGCCTGGTCAGACGCGAGCGTCTGACTCGGTCAGACCTGGGCTGTTTGGTTGCTTGCCTCTTACCGGAGATCACGTCTGACCGGAGCTCCTACCCGGTCAGACCTCAACCATCGTCTGACCCGTGGTCAGACGTGAAGGTGGAGTGACGGGCGGTGGTGCTTGCGGTGGTGCTTGCGGTGGTGGTTCAGATCTGCGGTGGCGGTTCAGAACTGCGGTGGCGGTGGTGCTTGCGGTGGTGGTGGTCGGCGGTGATTATTTCTGGCCGGCGGTGGTGCTTGCAGTGGTGGTAAGGGTGAGGGAGAGAGACGGTGGTGGTGAGGGTGCTTGCGGTGGCGGTGAGGGTGCTTGCGGTGGCGGTGGATTATTTCTGACCGATCGGCGAGAACCGAGAGGAGAGAACTGAGAGGTGAGGGTGCTTGCGGGTGCTTGCGGTGCTTGCGGGTGCTTGCGGCGGCGGTGGATGATGGTCGGCGGTGGTGCTTGCGGTGGCGGTGGATGATGATGATGATTGTGGTTGTGGTGTTTGTGGTTTAACAGAGAGAGACGAAAGTGAGAGAGAGAGTCTGGTGATGTTTGTGGCTGTGGTGTTTGTGGTTGTGGTGTTGGTGTTTTAATTTTTAAAAACTTTTCTTTTTACAACCAAACACAATTATTCGTTCAGACCTTTTAGGGGCTGTTTGGTTAGATTTGAATCATTAAGTGCTGAATGGTTAAGAGGTCTGAATGGTTAAGAGGCTCTGAACCAGTAAGTGCTGAACCAAAATGTGTTGTTTGGTTGAATCTCTGAATGACTGTACAAAATGACAATTTTACCCCTCTGAATTATTTTGGGCTGAATAAAATGTATCTGTTTGGTTAGATGTCTGAATGACTGTACGTGAATGATCAATAGGTTAACAAAATACAACATATTAAAATTCAAACTCAAAATATTTCAAATACAACATACTAATATCCAATTACAAAGTAATTCAAATATTAATCAATTGAAACTAATTGACTAGCTATCTCATCACGCAAATTATTCATATAATTAATGCCTTGTGAACCCCATTCTATATCATGAACTAACTGATCATCATTGTTACCACCTTGTGCTTCTGCAAACAATGTGTTCTCGTCGTATGCCATAAACAACTGATCATGAATGTTGCATTTCCGTATAAAGTTATGAACGGCGAAACAAGCAATAACTATGTCTCTTTGAATTGTAAACGAAAAGGGAGCCATTTGCTTTAAGATTGGGAATCTTGCCTTCAACACACCATATGCGCGCTCAATGACATTTATAAGTTGTGCATGAGCATGATTGAATCTTTCTTCCTTAGTTAATGCACGTTGTCGTCGAAAATCGGCTAACCAATACCTCGTACTACGATATGGAGCCATAAACCCACGAGTGTTGGTGTACGCAGCGTCGCAAAGGTAATACTTATCTGCAATGTTAGTAACAAATGTATTACAAAAGAAAACAAATATTGTAATTAATAAAAATTTTAAAAATGATTAAGAAACTGGTGGGGGGAAAGGAAAGCCGGATGTCGAGTTAAAGGCAACTTCTTTAAGAACTCGAGAATCATGCGTAATGCCCTCCCATCCAGCCCATACGAACGTGAATATCATATCAAAATCACAAAATCCTAACAGATTTTGGTAGCATTCACCTTTTCCTCTTCCTCTATAACGAGTTTGTTGATCGGCTGGTACGACTGCATGTATAAGAGTTCCATCTAACGCACCTATTGCTCCCGGAAATATTTGTTTTAACTTTCTATGTCTTTCCGAAGTATTTGTGATGCCATTAGAAGATGTTGGAACTATAATTTCTTTTGCGAAATTCATCATTGCATTTAGCACCTCATGAAAACATCTATGAATCGTTTCTGTTGAGTGTTGAAATCTTCGTTTAACCATCCTAAATCGTTCGTTATGTCCTATGATAATAAAAAACATAGCCAACTTTTCTTGAAAGGTTATCGACCTACTACTTTGTAACCAATTTCTTTGATGAAAATGATTGCATATTAGTACGAATGCTTCACGTGAAAGACGCATCATCTCATGACATTGTGTAGAAGATCCGTGCAACAACTCTTGCGTGTACGCATAGCCGGTCAATGCAGAATTCAAGTCTCTCGGCCTTTCAATTCTTCCTGTAGCTAACCGTAACCATTGCCAACAAAGTAAAATGAACACGGCAATAATCTCATCCTCCGAATCCATATGCTACCTGTTAACATTCATAAGTTTAAAAACCTACAAACATATGATCCATAAACAAATCATCCATCACGTTCATCAAAAATTTAAAACCTACGAACATATTATCCAAAAAAGTTTCCATCACATTCAAAAAACATCCATACACATAATATCCGAAAACCAAACAATCATATCCAAAAACACATTATCCCAAAAACTAAATATCATAAAATAACAATCACATCCATACATATAATATCCCAAAACCTAACAAGTCATCAAAATAGTCCATACTTCGCCCCTGCATTTTTCACCCACATCTCACATCCATACATGCATTCATATCATTAGACAAGTTGTGTTTTTCAATCAACATCTTTGCAACTTGCGATATTTGGTCCCCAACTTCTATTAGTTTTGAGTTTAGTGTCTCCTTTTTCGCTTTGGACCGAATGGTTGACTCCTCACTAACACCGGCAGTCGGGATTTTCCTTTTATTTTTCGACCTATCAGATGACTCTTCACTAACATCTAGATCCATTTGAGTGCATTCAATGTCATCAATACCATCTACATTTTGATCAGACACCTCTTTAGAAGGACGAGGAATTGTTGAAGATGGTCCCCAACTGTCAAACCCATTGGAAGTAGAACCCTCAAATAATTGAACACAAAGTTCAGGGTAAGAAAGAGGTGCACCTCTCAAAGCTTCTACATATTTGTTGGACTGTGTGAAAAAAATTATAAAAATTATTTAAGATTATTGAATATAATGTATAATTATTACTTAAATATATTTACGAAATACCTTCATCTCTAATTGCCATTCTTCTTCCGACAAGTTAAATGTGTTTGTTACGGGATCATAAACATTGCCGGTTTTGTTTTTTAACTTTGTCCAGGCAGCAAATTTAGCTTTTAGGTAATCATAGCGATTCTTCATTTGTCTTTGATCAACTATGAAATTATGCTCTGTTTTTAGTTTTTCTGCTACATTCTTCCAAGAGAGTTGTTTAAGACTGCTTCCCTCGCGTCCATGAAGTGTCAATTCATGGACACACGATTCTAGAAAACTTTTTTCAACCCCCTCTTGCTTCCAATTAACCCCAATCTTTTTTTGAGCCATTTTCTTCAAACAATACAAAAAGAAACAAACTTAAAAACTACCATTGATAATAAACTAGTAAACCAAAGTTTATTCAAACCATCAATATTCAAACCAATTTACAAACCAATTTACAACCTAAACCAATTTACAACCTACCATTGATAATAAACTAGCATCCATCAATATTCAAATCAATTTACAACCTAAACCATTACAACTGCCACACAAATCAATCCATCAATATTCAAACCAATTTACAACCTAAACCATTACAACCTAAACCAATTTACAACCTACCATTGATAATAAACTAGCATCCATCAATATTCAAACCAATTTACAACCTAAACCATTACAACTGTCACACAAATCAATCCATCAATATTCAAACCAATTTACAACCTAAACCATTATAACTGCCACACAAATCAATCCTTACTATAGTCTATGGTAAAACATAGATAACAGAGATTACAGGTTGCTAAAAGAACAAGAATGAACAAGAATGCACAAGAATGAACAAGATTACAGGCTGCTACTCGATTAACAAGAAATTTGAAGAAATAAAAATTTTTTTCTCACCAATTTTAAGCTTCTGTAGGTGGAGATGGAACAGGCTGTGGAACAGGCTGTGGTCGGAGGTCTTGAATCGAAGGTGATCGAAGGTGAATCGGTGGTGAATCGAAGGGTCGTCGGTTGTGGTCGGAGGTCTTGAATCGAAGGGGATCGAAGGTGATCGAAGGGGATCGAAGGTGAATCGGTGGTGAATCGAAGGGTCGTCGGCTGTGGTCGGAGGTCGAAGGTGAATCGCGCGGAGATGAGGTTTTGTGAGTTCGAAGATGAAGACCGAAGATGAGGATGAAGGGTCGAAGGTGAATCGGGTGTGGTCGGAGGTCAAAGGTGAATCGACTGTGGTCGGAGGTCGAAGGGTCGTCGGCTGTGGAAGATGAAGACCGAAGATGAGGATGAAGATCGAAGGTGAGGGAGGGAGATGAGGGAGGAAGATGAAGATCGAAGATGAGGTTTTGTGAGTTCGGAGGGTATTTGGGTCTAGAAGTTCATTCAGCGTGATTTTAGAGCTGAACCATTCAGCACTGAATGGTTCAGTTAAGAGACCCCTTTTTTTCGAAACAAACACTCCTGCCTCTTAACGGTTCAGAGGTAGCCTCTTAATGGAACCATTAAGAGGCTACCAAACAGTCCCTTACTGGTTCAAACCTCTTACTGGTTCAGACCCTCTTATTTATTCAGCACTTATTCAATCAGATGTTGCCAAACAGCCCCTAAATATGGTGTTAACACGTGATGTCCTCATTTACCTTTTTATTAGAATAAAAAGATCTGTCAATATTAACAATAGTGGATTTTTAATACTAGTTAAACAAACATCTGATTTTTATATGTGAGAGAGTCACACTAGTACATCTAATGGGTTGTTCTTTTGCATCCACAAAAGGCATATACGTGAACGAGATAATAAGGAGCACTATTAATGTAAGACTATGATATGAAATAAAAAAAAATAAGAAAGAGGGTGTGCGTTAGTGAGAAAGAGGTTCGCGTGTGAATTTCATCCAAACAACTTTAACACTAACACAGTATCATCCACAAAAAACTTATTGGGATGCTCTAACAACAAATACCACTTGTAAATATATTCTCTATTAAACAACAAATATAACTTCTTTCACTTTTAATAGATATTTAAAATTGATATACACGTAGAGGTGTAAACGAGTCAAGCCGAGCCTGAGCTCGTATGGGCTCGAGCTCGGCTCGTGATGACTTAGGAGAGCTCGAGCTCGGCTTGACAATTATTTTTTCAAGCTCGAGCTCGGCTTGGGCTCGGATCGTTTATTTAATATTTTATTTACATATTTTATATATGATATATAATTATAACTATATATTTTATATATTACATTATTCATATATTCTAATTGTTTTTTATCATCTATCTATTATAATAAAAAAGTAACTTATTATGCCATGTGTCAACACCACAATTCTCCTCATCAAAATTTTCCCGCCTCTCTCTCCAATTAAATAATTACCTTAATTACTAATTATATTATTTACCATTTTTTAGATTAAAATAATTTTTTATAAATGAAGAAAAATATTTTTTATTAATGTTATTTCTAAATAAACAAATTTTTATAAATAATATTTTTTCTAAACTATAAAATTTGTTAAAATACGATATATTATAAAATTAGCTTTTCTAAAAAGTAAATTATTTAAAAACTAAAAATAATTTAATTTAGGAGTTATGATAATGAAATTTTTTAAAAAATGATATTTTTATACGGTTTGTTTTAAAATAAAATATTATTTTTAAAAAAATTAAAAATAAAATTATAAAAAGTTGATATCATTGTTTTATTACTTACAGTATTTACTTATACGTAATTTCAGTTATATCATATCTTGAAATATTATTTTATTTTCCATAAATTTTATTATATTAATATTTTATTTATTCAACCCGTGTAATACACGGGTTTTCTAAAACTAGTAACTATATATAATAGATATTATTTATATAACATATTAATAAATTAAATAAAATATATAAATAAAAAACTCGTTTAGACTCGCAAGTCGGATCGAGCTCGATACGTGAAACTCGGGCTCGGGCTCGGGCTCGATAACTAAATGAGTTTTTTTTCAAGCTCGAGCTTGGCTTGAGCTCATTAAAACTCGGTTCGTTTCGAGCTTTTTATCAATACAATCTCGAGTAGCTAACGAGCTGTTCGATTCGCTTGCACCCTGTATACACGTACCAAACTTGTGCTCAACTCTTTCTTTGGCTTTTCCTTTTTATTAAAAATTAAAAAAAAAAACAAATAAACAAAAGCGTGTTTGAAATTGTTGACGAAAGACGCAAAACAAACACTCACGGGATTCACGGCCTCATCCCACATTTCTCTCGTGCACAATTACTCCTCTAACAACACCACTACTACTATTATTATTCTATTTATTATCATTCCGCCAAACACAATAATCCCTTTCAATTTCACTCTCTCTTACAAATCTCCATCAAATTAAAAAAATACTCCATCAAACCTCTGAATCAATCATGTCAGAATCATCATCAGCTGTTGAAATAGACTTCTTTCGTCTCAATGAACAATCGTCTCCGAAGAAGCTTTCTGCTCGTAGAAGTAAGTTCAACTAATCAAATCTGATAATCTGATGTTAATCAATCGATTTGCTCTTCTAATCGCATTGTTTCTTCATCTGAACATCTACGAATCTGCAGATATACAGGACGTGATATCGAAGATCAATCCGGAGCTTCTGAAGCCGGCGATCGCTTCAGCATTTGCGAACAACGGTTTCGTTGCGAACAAGTCGTTTACGTCTCCTCTGCAGCTTCAAACGCTACCGGTGTACAATCACAGCTGTGGAGATGCTAATATGACTACATCTGCTGCTTCTATGACTATCTTCTACAACGGAACCGTTTCCGTTTATGACGTTTCTCCGATTCAGGCGGATAATATCATGAAACTTGCTGACAGTGTGAATTCGGCTTCTAAAACGGTTGTTGAACCACCGGTGGCTATCACGCCGGAGAACGATCAAACTCCGGCAACCGGTGAAGTCCTCAGCAAAGGTACGTAATACGATACGTTCAGATTAAGCTTTTAAATTAGTTTTTCATGAAGTTTAATAGTTTTATCGATTGTTGATGTTTATCTGGTTCGTTTTCGTCAGATCTACCATTGTCAAGGAAGAAATCGTTGAAGAGGTTTCTGGAAAAGCGTAAAGAGAGGTACTAATTTCATTTCATCTCTTTCAGTTACAATTTTATAAATCCACTGGTTAACACAAATAATAATTCTAGTTTTAAACCTAGATATTTTGTTCGTCACGAGAATTAAGCTCTCAACCATGTAGAAAAGGTATTTTACTAAGTTTGATAGATCATAAAATATGACAACTAGGAAATGAGTAAACGATAGTAATGAAAAATGTTATCATGTAAAAAGTGGTTGTCATCATAAATTTGAAGGTAAACTAAAACGTAGATGATGAGATGTAGTGTTGTGTTGTGTTGGTGGTCAAACTAAAAAAACCATTGTATCACATTTGTCGTAGTGGTCACGGAAGGACTCAGGGATATTTTCCCGTGATAGGAGGTGTACGTTCGTTCTATCGTATCTGCTATAGAAGACTTTATTATAAAAAAAAAAACGTGTTTTAGAACAGTTTATTTATATTTTTTACAGGCAAGTGAACATGTCTCCGTACGCATATTCAAAAGGAAACACAGGAAACGCGTCTAGGCATTAAACTAAGCTTCTCGAGAAGACGAAAGAGAAGACATATAATAGATATAAACGTGACTTTTGAATTTAATAATATAATTTTTTTCAACTTTCGGTTTTTCTTTTCTGAAAAAAGGTGTGGATCGTATTGGCGGAGGCGAGGAGTTAGGCCTGTTTCAGAAATTATTATTATTATTATTATTTTTATTTTGTAGTTGGACTTTTTGTTGGTCAACATAGTTACCTATGACCAAGTTGTATTGTTTATTATCGACAATTAATATTCCTTTTTTGACTAGTTCAATTACTTAACGTGACTATTCATGTTTAAGATAAGTTTATTGTATAATGTATGTTTATTTCTTCAGTGTTTTGATGTAATTAATTATTATTAGAGCTCTGAATATGCTGCCTCATTTGTTATAATACATTTGTGTAATATAGGTTTAGAATATGTGGTTTTTAGGAAAGATAAAAGTCTTATAATGTTTTTGACACCAACATATAATTCTTGATACCTTGTTTTGTATGTTTCTGTTGTCCTTAAATTCATAAAAAGTTTTCGTAATTATGATACGATATATAAACCATTATCGACTCCGTTAGGAACATATTCTTGTAGATAAATTAAGAATATTTGGAAGCTTCAATGGCCTCAACGTTTTTTGTATCAATATTCTGTCTAGGTGATAATATTCTCTTTTAAAAATAGATTATCAAATACAGTGTTTACAGGTCAAACATTTGTTTGTGTCAACATCTAATATCTTTGCAAATGGATTCTTTTGGTGTCGTTTCTTGAAATATTTCTCATTGGTTTTTATTTTTTTGCTCACCGTTTTTAACTGAATTTTTTTATTATTCGAGTCGTATTTGTAAAAACTGAAATTCAAGTTGAATTTGAATTTGTTTTTGAATTTTCACATGAGGTTAGCACTTGAACCAAATTTTGAATTCATGTTTCAAATCAAATTTGTTTTTGTGATTTTGCAACTTGTATATTTGAATTCAAATTATAACAAAGGGCGAAGACAATGTTTTGGGGAAAATTCTTAATAATTTGTAGTGTAAACATTTGTAATTTTGTTATTCTTAAACTTGATTTGGATCTAAATGGAGGCACTTTGATTGAAAAACGTGCATTCTTAACAAACTTAGTGGCACATTTTGTTTGAATTCCAAATCAAAATTCAACTCTTTGTTTTGCCCGCCTATCAAGAAATCCTAATTCCACCACTACATTTATACATATACCCTTTTTGTTTCAATACATATAAATTTTTATTTATTGTATATACTATTAAATTCTTTAACTTAAAAGCGTTTTAAAACAAATTCAAATAATCTGATTTGAGAAATCCATATTACCTGAAAATGGATTGCAATAGGGTAATACCAGACAGGGAGACTTGGCCCAATTGATTGGTTAATATTAATGTAATATCGATAATTAACGTTTTGAGTCTTTGGAAACCTTACTTATGTTGGTCTATGAAAGAGACGTTTGACAGTAAGGTGGTGTTTGTTTTTTACAAAAAGCTCTTCCCAACCTCTTCATCTGCGCGCACGCAGACGCGGGAAGAGGTTTTAATCGAACAGACTGTTTGATTTCCCGAAGACATTTCATTTAAAAATGTCTTCTTGAGGTCTTCTTGGGGAAGACATGGACTAGTGTCTTCAGACGGGAAGACATTTCATCCAAACCTCTTCTCCTCTTCTCCTCTCTTCACAAAACAGCAGCCCATATAGAGAAAATCTCTATATGCTTCTGCAATGGCGAACGTCCTCTGATCCGCATCATACTCTCCAATTCACACTCCCAAACTCACCTCCACGCACAACTTTCAATTCCTGAATCCGAACACACAATTCAAATGCGGACGCCGGAGGAACGACAATGGCTTAGTGGTTAATGCCTCCGACGCCGGTGGCTGAGGCGAAGGAGAGTTGGATACGGCGGTGGTGGAGAAGGAGAAATTAAAAGCATTGCCGCGGCGGTTTCAGGTTTTACGGGGTTCTCTGACGCCGTTTGGTGCCACGGTTAAGGAGGATGGGGTTAATTTCGCGATTTGTTCACACAATGCGACGTCGGTAACTCTTTGCTTGATGACTACTTCTGATTTGCCTCAGGTATAACTGTTAAACTTCTTTTTGATATTATTTCATTTTTTGTTTTTTTGGAAAATATCTGCTGTAGATATTTTATGCGTAGTGATTTTTAATAAAGGTTCATGAGATTGGGACGCTGACAAGTGTGATGGTGTTAAATTTCTATACAATTATAAATTTGTGAGTAGTATAATCGGTCCTGAACATGTGAAACATGTACACTCCCAACTAGTTTTTAAAGTTTTTAAAGTTTATTGTATTTATGTTTAAATGTTAAACTAGTTTTTAAAGTTTAAAAAATAGTTTTACTTTAATTACACCATATTTTATCAGTTGCAGATGTTAAAAAATCAAACAGTTTTTTTCTTGCAGACTGCAGACGTTTGGTCCACCTCTTTTGCTGCAGATGTCTGCAGATGTGGTCAGCAGACTGCAGACGTTTTCCTGCAGAAAAAACAAACAGCACCTATGTAACATCTCGTATTTTATGATAGTTAAATAATAATAATAATAATAATAATAATAATAACAATAATAATAATTTAAATAATTAATAAAGGTTAAACATTAAAACTTAAGTTAAGGGGGCTTTAGTGTCATTTTTTTAACTTTAAATAAAAGTTTTTACATAAAATAAAAGAAGTTTTAAACTTCAGGGACCAAATATGTAAATAACCCAAACCGCCCCCCTTGTCCCCTCGCTTTTCCGGCCAGCCACCGGCCACCGCCGGCCGCGACTCCGGCCACCTTAATCACCCGATTTCTGGCCATTTTTCAATGTAAAAACCGGTCCCAACCTCTTCTAGAACAAGATTCGAACCCATAAATCAATACAATTTAAAAAAATTATAGTGCGATCTACAACTACACCCACCTTCACCGACCCGTGATTTTCGGCCACCTTTTCCAGCAATTGATCGCACTCAACTTGCAATAATGCAAATAAACTAATCAAAAAGATCGGTTATATGTTTCCTAAACTAATGGCACTTCAAATTGCATCTAAAACACTACAACCCACCACCATCGGCCCTCATCCACTGCCGCGACCTGCAACTCCATCGAAGGACCTGTTCTGAGCAACGATTGTTGTAATTGACATAGGGCTTTCGTTCATTGATGTCATGAGAAGCTTCATGTACAAAGAATTTGCTTAACATCAACGTTTGAGCCTCGAATTATCATCCATGTAGCCGCGGCTGTTCTTACACATCACATCATCGATTCGAGCATCATTATGGTAAATACACACCCCCACACACTCGATTTCATGTGGGGAACAAAAGCCCCATGGTTAATTTGATTTACAATATCATTTGATCCATCAATTTGAACGATCGAATTCTAGGGTTCATGAGATAAGAGGTAACTATGTTAAATCAGTATAAAAGAATTTGTAACCGGGCTTATAATGCGGCAGTAAGCCATGGTCCACTAGTTCCCCGTCCCATTAAGCTCCTTGAGGTCCCGGGTTCGAACCCGGGCTACCTCACCTATTTTTTAAGGCTTTTTAGCCTTTAAATAAATGATAAAAAAATCAGAAAAATTATAAAATTCTTTTTATAAACTTCCAATAATTTTTGAAATCATCTAATAATTTTCTAGGAATTTATTTTAAAATTTCTTTATTTATTTAGTTATTTATTTTCTTTAATTAGTTCATTTTCTTATAAAATAGGTTTTAAATATCGTTTAACGTATTAAATCATTATTTGTTCAAATAATATATTCAGATTAATTCCTATAAGATAAACTTGAAAATATTGTTTTAATATACTAAATAGTTTTGCTCAAAATAATATACTTAAGGACAATTCTAAAATAATTACTTATATAATTCTTTTAATGAACTAAAAATGTAAATAATTATATTATACACTTGTTACTTATTAAAAACCTTAAAACCATTGAAAGCCAAACTATTATTTGAACGTTAATTATATTATTAACCTTAAACTTGTAATATACATTTAGGTACCTTGTAAAGGAATTCGTTGAAACGACGCTTGTTATTATTTCTTATTAATCATCCAATATATACTTAATCGCCAAGTGAGTATTTCTATACCCCTTTTTCATATTTTCACACTTTGGGGTGAAACATGTTACTTATTAATCATTGCACCTGTAAACGTTTGATTCTTGTAAACTTATGGTAATTTACTTAAAGTTGTGGTTAGTTGAATATTGTAGCTACCATGTAATGTCGAATACATGTACAATCATTAACTATTGCTAGCCTGGCGACGTCATAGATCTATGGGCCTGACAAGCCTGCTTGGTTGATCCAAGTACACTTAGCTAATCGTATATACTTATAACTTGGTTGGTCCAAGTACACGTTTGAGACTTGTAAAACTTTGTCAAGGTTTGATTGTGCATTCTGTCTTACATCCCTAGTTACCTTGTTCTCTAATTTACAACATGAATTGCCATCTTTTATATACTTATGTATTAAAAACTGTGGAATGCTCACCAACATTTTTATGTTGACCTTTTATTTTTAACATGTTTCAGGCTACTCTTTGAAGCTTATCACACTTAGGATTGGACTTAGAGAAATAAATGAATGATCTGGATACTTTTATACTTGAATTCTGGATGTATCTTTGTTTGAACATTTACTTGTATTGTTACAATTGAATCTTGTTTAATATATTTGGAACTAATAATAGCGTTATGTGGCTGTGAACAATCGTAATTCCTCACACCTCGACGATTCCGCCGTCAAGGTTAGGGTGTGATAGATTGGTATCAGAGCCCATAACTATAGGGATTTAGGTTATTAGAAATTGTGACCTAGACTATAGTTGCATGAACCTCATAGAAAGATACTTATACTTTTGTGCTTACATAATGCTACATAATGCTATGCCTTTTGTGCAACTTGATGCCTTAGCATAAGATTGCCTTATGTATGCTTAAAACTTAGTTACCTGTCTTCCTAAACTTAACTTTGACTTTTTGACTCTCCCCGACAAATGAACTTCCTAAACCTATTCTCAATGACATGTGGAATTATATAAACTTTAGTTGATCCTGAACCCACGATGAGGTTCAATTCCTTAGACTTTATGTCTAATCTATGAAAACGTAATATTTAAGAGTTAAGACGGATCTTCCTAAACCTATTCTCAATAACGTAATATTTAAGAGTTAAGACGGATCTATGAAAACGTAATATTCAATTCCACGATGAGGTTCAATTCCTTAAACCTATTCTCAATGACAAATGAACTTCCTAAACCTATTCTCAATAATGTAATATTTGCTGTATCACAATAGTAGGTCTGATGGACCAACATATGTTTATGATAATTATGAGAAAAACAATGACATCTAAGAGTTAAGACGAATCTTGAGGAGAAAACACATCACTTTTTATCCTTTAAATATCTTTTAGCCTAAATGAATGTTGATCCATACGGAACGAGGTTGAAGATATTAAGTATTGGTCATGTGATTGCTCGACTTATTTTCATATGTTCTTCATCACTCGTATGCTTTTAATCCCTATAGGTCACCGTTATTCTCCATTTCAACCAAGAATCAAGAACGTCACTTTTCATCTACGATTTCTCCTAAACAACCAATAATCAAGATTCAAGAATGTCATGCTCCCAAACCCTATCTGGGTCATAAAAAAATTTGAGATCGTAAAAAAACTACATGTAGGAATGTTGATAAAAATAAGGATGTTGTAACGGCAAATAACGAAACCGTTAAAAATATTTACTCTGATAATATAAACACACCACATCAATAAATTTGGATCTTATAAAACATCAATAAGCACGTCACAACGGTGTATGACATGACGTCACAGGCGGCTAAATTTCAAAGTTTAGATAATATAAGAACGTCATCCCGGTATATTCGATTTTTTTATAAAATGATATATAAATAACTATATGCGACAGGATGTTATGTACATTAGATGTATTTTACTACATCAACTTTTAAAAGAATGGGTTACATCATCAATAAGCAACTTTTAAAAACTTTAGCCATCCACTCACTTTTGGATGGACCTATGCAAAACAACACCAATATTTAAGTATCCATTGGTGGTCTTTTGTATTATTACCCTAAAATTCATGTTGTATAATATATATTTTAACATAGAGGTGTACATATTATGTTTTGTATACTTAAATGGTACAATTTAAAATTTATAATAATCGTGTCCTGCCAATTGTGCGGATAAACTGTATGTAGTATACTAGTATGTCATGATATATTTAGCTGTATGACTCATGTGCGTTCCCATTTGTAGCTTGTACCATGTGGAAGTCCTGGCAGACCATTGGTTTGCTTTTTCTAGCCTAATAAATAAATTTGTACGATATTTCCAAAATACATACACGAAATATATGTTTTAGTTCATTCTAGTGAAATCATGTCTTTATGATATTTAATATTATGTCACTCATCTCTATAAAGTGACACCTCTTAATACGTTGCGTATAGGGTTGTACGATACTTATAAGAGACCCTATACGCAACGTATAAGAGTTGACGTCGTTGAAATGGGGAAAATGCAAAGGGATATCAGAGGTCTATATGCCCCATATAGGCTTATACGACCCTATACGCCTTGTAGATGCCTATACGATGCTTATTTCAAAATTTAACGCTGAAAACGATGAGCGTCAAAGGGGTTATACACCCCGTATATGACTATACGACCCCTATAGGCCTATACAAGACGTATAAAAGTTTAGGGGTGTTGATTTATATTGGGAGGGTGTCCTAACAACGGCTCCTTGTTTTTATTTTCGTTCAAGTGCTACATGCGACCATTTTAATATCGGCAAGATACATGAAGTTTGATATACGTGATGTTCTTACACAAAATTTTATGCGATGAGGAAATTAAATTTAATGATGAGATGTACAGGTGAGTCGTAACATTTGTGTGATCATAGAGGGTGTTTGTTTTTTCAGAAAATCCTCTTCCTGATCTCTTTTGTCCGCGTCGCGCAGACCACGCGCAGACGTTGAGATCTGCAGAGTGTTTGTTTTTGAAAGACTTTTAATTAAAAAAGGTTTGCGTGAGGTCTGCGTGAGGTCCGAGTGAGATCTGCATGATGCACCACCATGGTCCGCCACCACCGTCCGCCCACCACCCACCGTCCACCACCACCCACCATCTACCATCACCATCATCGTCCAACACCGCCCGTATACCACCACCAGTTGAGTTTAGCAGTTTGCATACATTAAAAAACAGACACTCTTATTGTTACAGACTGCAAAGATTTAGTCCACCTCTTATCCTGTAGATGCTTTCGGGAGACTGCAGACATGTTGCTGCAGAAAAAACAAACAACACCATAGTGTTTTTACTTTGTTATGTGCCCCAAAATATAAAGCATAATAAACATGTGTGTGTATGTATGTGGTATATCAGGAAAGACGATACGAAAACGATGAGGTGGTGAAACGTCAAGTTGTGAGATGAGTAAAACTAGCAACGAGCCTTAGTAGTTGCCATTTGTTTATTTGGAAATAAATTGACACATAATACTATAATGTGAAAGTTTGAAGTAAGATGTCATTTTAAAGAAGGGTCTTGGTTGCTCGAACGCATCAACAGATACAATTGGTGGAAAAAGGTTGATTTCTATGTAGGAGCACGGTTAAGGAAGTTGTATTGTCAAACGATGGATGACAAGTCAATGTTATGGATCGACTCCAACAATACCTAGATGGTGATAAAGAAAAATTTACCATATATTACACAGAGTGGAATCTTCATCATTATCATGTTCATAAACCAACATAGTTATGAATCCTCTACTTGATCGATTGTTTTCAATCTATTTTACATGAACAGATGGATACAATGTATTTTTATCGATATTTCATATTTGTTTTTCAACTTTGCCATCAATTTCTGTACAAAGAAAACCGATGGGTTCACCCTTTACTGATCATCAATATGAACCAGACACTTAGTTGAACACTTGAATTCAACAATATATGGTAAAATCCCAAGTGGTCTCGATTGGTAGGGTGGACTGACTAGAATAGGGCTGTTGGTTGATAAGGACTATATCATAACATTTTTAAATAGATATGTTTTATAATCATTTTTATTGGTTTGTTTCAATATTCTATCATCATATGTATTGTGATTAATTAAACTTTAAGCTTTTAGTTGGTTGAAACAACAACCCGTTACTTGAGCTTTGAGTCTATGTCATATTGAAAAAGGTTGTAACACATATGACAGGATAATGTAGAATGACTTCTACAAGTAGCGCGTGTTAGCCTTACCACATTAAAAGAGGATTTCTCCGTGTGACCATAGATCTGAGAGTAAATGTACATATGAGAATTTAATAGATGACTTATGAAGTGTATTGAGGAACGATAACACACACTTCTGTTATAAGGATATTTTTGTATACCCATACACACTTTTTATTCTAGCATACATGACAACTTGGGTGTAACAAACATTTTGTTGTGGCGTGCTTCTAATCTAGGCACCTAGTCATCGATAATACCCGAAACACATTAGCTTGTGGTTTACCAAGTGTCCATTGCACAAAATGTTAGTACCGAGGCAATACATTCCTGCAACATTATGCATATGTTATTTTGCTATGGCCGTACATTTTAAAAGCTTGTGTTCCAGACGTATGTACGACTTTGATATATGTCCTGACGCATAAGCTATAGTGAAAAAATATTGCCGAACAAACCTGATTCTAGATAGAACAAGTTGTCTGATTCTCGAGCTTAATAGGGAACCATGTAATTCTCAAGCATGAATTGTGGGAGAAAAGACATGTTTCAAAACCTAATCTCTAAAGACAAAGGTGTTATCCAAAACCTGAGCTTATTACGTGAACAATCACTATCTAAAATACACATATTGAAGCATCGTGTTGGGATGTTTTCACATCATACACCTTGTTAGTATTAGAAATATTTGATTACATGCAACGCCTTAAGATTAAAACAAGACATGTTGCTTTGAGTTTAGCTGCCCTATTAGTATTGTTAATATCATAGTAAAATTTATTTGTCTTATTCATTGTCTAATATCGTAGTAAAATTTATCTGCCTCAAACTTGTTTCAATGATGTTTTTGCTTTTGTGACGTATGCTTAATTGCTTATGTGAGGTATACATTATTATTCTGATTGTTATGAGTATGCTACTGCTTATGTGATGTACGTGATGTATGCAATATAATCTAGTTATTTTGTTTATGGACATGCACATGCATATACAAAACTCTATTGTGATGTATGCTTATGTGATATATGCATTATAATTTGGCTGTTATCGTTGTCGAGCCGGGGGTCTCTTTGAAAGCGGTATCTCTGTCTCTCAAGATAGAGGAAAGACTGGCCACCACCTACCCCTCTCAGACCTTACTCTCAGTGGGACATACCGGGTATGTTTGTTTGTTTGTTTATGTTGCTTTGAGTTAAACAAGTAGTTACTATCAAACCCAAAGGGACCATGAATGAAACTCCCACCAGCACATGATGTAAACTTCAAGGGGTTGCAACTCAAAAGACACAAACACAAGGGACCAAAAACGAAACTCCCACCAAAACATGATGTTCCACGATACCACATAGAGCCCCTCACAGATTCAAGCCCAATACGAATCGCTGACGTGTACGGCCCAGATCTCACTTGCGTTTACAGCTTAGATCTGATAGGACGACTGACTCCACCCCCCGCTTTTCGTTTCTTTTAATTTCTCCTCTTTCATACTCCCTCTGCTAAATCGATCCACTACCCCCTTCGATCTTCATCATCATCATCATTATTATTATTATTTGATTTTTGAATTTCACATTGATCCGAAACACATCAAGTCATCATACAGATTTCAACATTCAAATCTCAAATCCCCCCGATTAATTCTACAATCGCTTCACATTTAGGGCTAGAAAAGGTTCTCAAACCCTAGCATTCAAATTTCTCACGTATTCTCCGTATCTTCAAAACCCTAAGCCTTCCGTTATTCATTCGGCGTTCTGCACACGTGTTTTGATCGAATCTATCGGTATTAAAAGGATAATAATTAATGGGAAAAGATTTAATGGTATCTGTAGATGTTGATGTAGAGGAAGGTGAGATTTCCGATTCGGCTTCTGTTGAGGAGATCAGTGCAGAGGCTTTTTCCGGTAAGTCTCCGGCGAATCGGGCGGAGGTTGGTGGTGGTGGTGGTGTTAAGAATGCGTTGGTTGAAGATTCGAAGCAGCAGCAGCAGTCGCAGCAGATGTGGACGATGCAGGATCTGGTGAAGTACCAGAAGAAGTATCAGATGTCTAGGAATTATGCACCTGGGTTGTATAACTTTGCCTGGGCTCAGGCTGTGCAAAATAAACCACTTGATGATTATTTAACGAGTATGAATGCGAGTGCTGCGATTGATAAACAATCAAAGGGGTTGAGTGATGATGGTGGGGATGATATCGGGGTGAAGGTGGAAGGTGGTGTGGAGAGTGATAAGATTATTGTGGATATAAGTGGTGATGATGCTGATAGTGAGAAGGAGGAAGGGGAACTGGAGGAAGGTGAAATTGATTTGGATGTTAATGCGGGTAAGCAAGGAGAAGAGGGGAATGTTGATAAGTGGATTAATGTGATTCGGATTGGGTTGGAGGGTATAACTGTGAATGATGCAAATAAGTAAGTGTTGAGAATACTTATAAATAATCAAACTAAATAATAACTAATTTGATTGTTGAATGTCTTGTGGAAGTTGAATTGATTGATTTAAGTTGATGTTTTGCTTGTAGATCATTTAGTGGAGTCTGTTCTAGACTCGAGGATATGCTGGACAGTTTGTCGACATTGCTTTCTGAAAATTGTGTCTTGAACAAAGATGATTTGGTTAAGCTGGCATTTTCTGCTATCCAACAAGTGAATTCAGTAAGATAGCATTAAAGAGTTGTTTCATTAGTTAGATTAACAAGTAATAACCCTTTAAAACTGCAGTTTGTTGTTCAAATTATAGACTAGTGGCTCAGAAATCTTTGATTGCAGGTATTTTGTTCAATGGATCAAAATCAAAAGGAACAGAGTAGGGAAATAATATCAAGGTGTTTTATCTTTTTTCGTTGAGAACTTAAGGTTTCTAAAGTTTTGGTCTTTTATTGCTGTATGACTTGGGTATCATACCCTCTTTATGATCTTTTTACAGGATGCTGACTAATGTGAAAAGCCATATGTCTGCTATCTTCTCCTCTGAACAATTGAAAGAGGTGCGGTTTAATGCATGATCACTTGACTTTGAGTATCTTGTATTGACATAACAATGATTTTTTTTTCTTGGTTTAACAGGTAGAAAACATGTTTCTGTCTTGCAACTCGAATGATGTTAGTTCAAGTATCGAGGAAAATGTTAAGGAAGGAGATATACTGAATCATGTTAATCAGAAAGTAGCTTCTTTAAGCGAGGAACCAATCTTAGATGCAATGTTAACAGGAACTTCAGATCAAAACCCTGAACAATCTGAAACATTGAAAGTACAAACATCTACTTCCAAGAACAGAATCCTGCTTCCACTTCTTGATCTTCACAAGGATCATGATGTTGATAGTCTTCCATCACCAACACGTGAAACCACAAATCCTTTACCTTTGGGCAAAACACTATTTGGTGGTGATGCAGAAATAAGACCAGAATGGCCCACACCTACCCCACGTGCAGTACTGCATCGTTATGAAACGGATGCTCTTAAGGCCGTGTCTACTTATCAACAGAAATTTAGTCGAAGTTCAGTTTGGTCAAATGATCTTCCAAGCCCAACCCCTTCTGAAGAAAGTGGTGAAACTGGTGGTGATTGTGGTGGAGAAGTTTCTAGTTTCTCAAATATTTCGAACTCAAATGTTGTAGCTTCAACTACTTTAGAAAAGAGAAATAATTTAAGCGTTCAAGAAAGATCTAATGTGCAACTACTTGCAAGTGCCAGGAATGCTGCTCCTGTGTATTCCACATCCAGTTCTGTGACCAGGGTTCCAAATAAAACGAGGGACCCTAGGCTTCGGTTGGTCAATCCTGAAAGCTCATTGGATACAAACAAAGGGACTGTGCCATTCTCTGGTAAACAAACTACAAGTGAACCACTTGATTCAAGGAAACAGAAGACATTTGATGAGCCTGTTTCGGTAGATGGTCCTGCACCAAAAAGGCTAAAAAACGATTATTCAGATTCTGTTAATCCTAGGAATATTGTGGGTTTCTCACAAACTAGAGGTTTTGATAATGCTGTAACCTCTGCTTTGCCTACTACCAGTGGTGGGAGTGTGCACATCCCTGTTACAGGTTTCAATCCCACCTCGGCATCTTTGCAATCTATTTTGAAAGATATTGCAGTGAATCCTACACAGTGGATGAATTTAATCAGTATGGAACAACAGAGGTCAGCTGATCCTGCAAATTATGTGGCACAATCTCCAAGCCAAAGTTCTCTTATGGGTTCCACGTCAATGACTACAGTTGCCTCTCAACCTTTGGTGGTGGGGAAAAGATCAACAGCTGATGTGCAAGTATCTCAGACATCTTCAATGGTTAGCATTTTCTCATGCAATCTTTTTTTTTTAATTGGAATTTCTATAATTGTACTTTCTCATGTTATGGTCGTTTTGCTATTTCCATGCTCTTTTGGCCCTGCTTTCTGTTAAAAATTCATTTAGGCTTATTCACATATGGTTCTCGGAAATCTTTTTGCTGTTTGTGTAGTATGCATTTATGTTCCTTGTTCTTATGTTCCCAATTGAGTTTATTATACCTAGCACATGTTTCTTATTCATGTTCCTATTTTTGATGTTTTGCAGGATGACATTGGGAAAATAAAAATGAAACCCCGTGATCCTCGTCGTGCTCTGCACAATAAGTCACTACAAAAACAAAAACCAGAACCAGTCACCAAGTTATCAACTGTTGAGGCTACCAAGGGAAATTTAAAGCAAGCAGATCCAAGAGTATCATCTCAACCTGTATTAACACCAGATATCACCCATCAGTTCACTAAGAATTTGAAAAATATTGCTGATATCGTGTCTACAACAGTGGGTGCATCTGTTCAGATGCCTTCATCACAACCACCACAAGTCCATCCAAGTTTTGTAAATATGAAAGGGCTCCCTTCACAGTCAGGCCGCCTTCAGAACGGGGGGCCTGCATCTGAAGAAGTTGCTTCAGGCCTGGGCCCATCTCAATCACATAACACATGGGGAGACGTTGAGCAGTTCTTTGGAAGGTTTGATGATCAGCAATGGGCTGCTATTCAGAGGGAAAGGTCAAAAAGAATGGAAGAACAGAAAAAGATGTTTGCTGATCGTAAATTATGCCTTGTGTTGGATCTTGATCACACCCTTCTCAATTCAGCTAAGGTAGTGATTCTCTTCTTATTTTCTCAAATTATTTTATAAGAATTCTGTAAGTCTGAATTTATTCGGCATGTCAATCCTACCAGTTTTCTGAAATCGAACCAGTGCATGATGAGATGTTGAGAAAGAAAGAAGAACAAGACCGTGACAAGCCATATAGGCATCTCTTTAGATTCCCTCACATGGGTATGTGGACCAAACTTCGGCCTGGGATCTGGAACTTTTTAGAGAAGGTAAAGGTCTTATTTAATAAAAAATTTGGTAATATTATTCATAACCTATTTGTGTCTAAACCTTTAATTTAAAGCTTTTTCTTATAACTCAGGCTAGTAAGCTTTATGAGCTTCATCTTTACACCATGGGAAACAAACTTTATGCTACAGAAATGGCTAAAGTTCTTGATCCAAAAGGAGTTTTATTTAACGGGAGGGTTATTTCGAAGGGTGATGATGGTGATAGTGTTGATGGAGATCCCAAAAGCAAGGATCTGGAAGGGGTATTGGGTATGGAATCAGCTGTTGTAATTATAGACGATTCTATAAGAGTCTGGCCTCATAACAAACATAACTTGATAGTTGTAGAAAGGTATACTGTGCTTATCTCCTTGATTTAAAATACAGTCGGCTGACTATATTCTTTTCTAATATATAGATATGTGTTGCAGATATATTTATTTCCCATGTAGTAGGCGGCAATTTGGTCTTCCGGGTCCTTCACTTCTTGAGATTGATCATGACGAGAGACCAGAAGACGGGACTTTGGCATCTTCACTGGCGGTAAAAACCTCTAATCCAGTTTTCTTTAAGTTTATCCTATTTTGTCTTGCTCTATAATCACCTACTTGTTGATTGAAATTTAGGTTATCGAGAAAATACATCAACTTTTTTTCATGGAAAAATCTTTAGATGAAGCCGATGTTAGAAATATACTAGCATCAGAGCAGAGGAAGATTTTAGGTGGATGCCGAATAGTATTTAGCAGGGTGTTCCCTGTTGGTGAAGCTAGTCCCCATTTACATCCGTTATGGCAGACCGCAGAACAATTTGGTGCTGTTTGCACGACTCAAATCGATGAGCATGTCACCCATGTGGTTGCTAATTCTCTTGGCACTGATAAGGTACTTTGTTAATATACTTGTTTACATAGTTGTTGAAGGCGCAAGGCACACTCAAGGCGCAAAGGGTGTGCCTTGGGCATATGAGCAAGGCGCTTAAAAATGGAGATGCATGGTATAAAAGTACCATTTTAGGGATTTTAGACATGTTTGGGCTAGTTTAGGTTTTAGGTTGATTTCTGGCTTGGTTAGGGCTAGTGTAATTGTTTTGGACTTGCTGAGACGTTTACCGGAACTTGGCCTAAAATGCGTCCAAGTCTAAGCGCCTGAAAATGGGGCTTTTGAAGCTAGGTGACAATGCTGCACCTGAGGGCCTAGTTGCGCCTTGTGGGCTTTTGACAATAGAGCATTTTTTAATGATTTCATCACTCAAAATACTATAAATGGTAATGAGAAAAAGCTTGATATATGTACTTTTATGTCAGGTTAATTGGGCACTTGCTACTGGTAGACCTGTGGTGCATCCTGGCTGGTATGAACATCTTTTTCTTTCCTTATCTAAAAGAAGTCCGTTACAGTTTGAAATAAATCACACATGTTTAAACAAACAGGGTGGAGGCATCAGCATTGCTTTACCGGAGAGCCAACGAACATGATTTTGCCGTCAAACCTTGAACATCCCCTTCTTTTCTATTACTGGAATTGATTTTGGTCCTTAAAACTTGTAAAAAAGGTGACCGCCCCTTAGAGTATTAGGCGAGGAAACCCACCGCGAAAACCACCACCATCACAACCCCCAGCTGATTACAGTTACAGTTACACACTCTCACCCGCTCTCATGCTGCTGACTAACATTCCATTCAACACACAATACTAATTGTTTCAAGTAAAAAAGATGGTCTGATTGGCTGATTTGAAAAGGTAGGGTGACTGAAAAAACAGGGGGAAAGGAATGTGGATGAAGTTGGTGGTGTGGTGAATGGTGATAGCTGCAAACTTGAAGATATACCCAAACTGGAAGTGTTTGGGACCCTGCTATCAAATATATTTAAAGGTTACAAGTAATAAAATTGAAATGCATAATGTCAAATTTAAGGAATACTAATGGTATAATAATAATAATAATTGTGGAAACGGTTTTGATTAAATATGAAGAAAAAAACAATCCATACTAAGAAAGCATTCCAAAGTATTATGTACAATCATTAAGAAGATTGGTTTTACTTATGTTGATTATTCATTAACCAACATTAATTACATTAATCCGGATGTTTTAATAAACTATATGGTCTTCTTATTAAACACTAAACCACCACCTCTCTGCTAGTTGTCATTGATTTGTTGTCTGTCGTGTGGCGTCCTTGAATCCAGTCGTTCCCTCTCGTGTATAGATCAAGCTCATAAATAGTAGTTCAACTCCCTCAGTGGGGTGCCTTGGAGTGCAAGCACTTTCTGGTGTGCGTCTTTCAAACTGTTTAGGCACATTAAAAGAAAGGAATGCATGAGTGATAATAACCCACACATTTTACATTTAATCAAATTTTCTGAGTTCAAACATATTACACACATTTTTTGTATTACATCTCATCTAAAATAATTTCAATAAAATTAAATTTTCACTAAATTGGTCTTCACTAACTTTGATGGTTATCTATCAATTTATTTATTTATTTATTACATGCATATAATTTTTTTGGAAAGCTATTTTTAAAGCATGAGCAATGTTTTTTAGAACAATAAAACAAAAATAATTTAATTCTACTATTAGTTTCATGTTTATCATGAGAGTTAAGCCTTAATCTTATGAGACTATTTACATGTGTGAAGACTTGGATACTGTTGTGTTGCAAGCGTTGAGCAACAAGGCTTCCACATTCAACATGCCTTCCAACCCAATATACCTTGAAAATATGATTGATCATCGAGATGGAAGAACCAGAATTTAACTTAACACGTGCCAGTTTACGGAATCGACACTCTCATCTTCTCACACTTGATTGGATTAATTACTTATGTGTATCCACATTCCTTAAGAAGTAAAGCCCATCAAAGTTTAACTAGAAACAAGGAGCCCTAAGCCCTTTTGTGTATTCTTTTGATATAGACTTGAGTATGAACCCAACAATCCTTTCCTTAAAAGTCAACTAGACATCTCTATCCCCTTTGAATCACCAATATAGGAAAGAAAGGCTTTGGTTATTTGTATTTTCATTTTGGTTACTAGGACATCCTTCTTCCTCTTTGTCTCTTTATATATGTGTGTATATAAAGAGATAGAGAAGATAAGGTTGTCCCAATAATTAATCGGTATACCTATAACACGCCTCTATAGGAAAACTTTTGATACAAGTCATGAATGAACTTTCGATACTATATCCATCTTCTTGGAGACAAATGCAAGGAGTAGGAGCTACCATTTATTGTTGAACTAGAGTCAAGCCTAGGTTGGGTTACCTATGTCATC
Source organism: Flaveria linearis (assembly GCA_024085815.1). Lineage (NCBI taxonomy): Eukaryota > Viridiplantae > Streptophyta > Magnoliopsida > Asterales > Asteraceae > Flaveria > Flaveria linearis. Next base: position 67,080,526 of record CM044012.1, read on the forward strand.
TCCATATAGAAGCCAAGCTTTGATTCTAATTTATGAGGAAAATACATGGTCCAAGAAACGTATAGTAACAATAGGTAGCCAAACTGAAAGAACCAAGACAATAAAACACACATGAATCTCACTAATTTAATCAAGCTAATCGGGCTACGAACATAATTGAACCAAAAATAATTCATGGAGTTCAACATCGTAACATGTTTATAACTCAATTATGTTTACAATCAAATAACCATTCATGGGGATAGTCAGATTAGAGATGAGACTTGTTCCTCATGTTTAAGCACCCAACTTCGAGTACAACTCCTACAATACATACTGTTCGTGCCCATAGATCTAACATTATCTTTCAAACACCATATCTTCAATGTCTACCCATCAAAGTATGTAGACGTCGACTAAGTGTCAAACACCACCTTAGTTTAAATGCCTAGAGCTGGTGCGCCTGAGTTGATCTAGAGACAAAAGCTACCGGGCCAATACATTGTCAACTCTTGTAAGAACTTAGACATGGGGATTGAATATGTTATTTCTAACTTGTGACCTTTGTTTTTAGAACCTTCACTCATATATAAAATATTATTTGGTTGCAAGAAAATGAACGAGTATAAAGTAGAATAAATATCAATTCACAAGCACAAAGATTCATAATAATTCGTGTACATGACAAGTAATTCATGTTACGTCTATTCACCGCGCTTCACTAAAAACTGGTACTAAAAGTTTGTATTTATTACGTCTCATCAATCTGGTACATGTAACCATATATGCATAACTACTTCTTATTGATAAGATAGTGATCATGTATTCTAGTCCCACTAAACTAAATAAGTAAATAGTGACAACCATTTTATCTTCTTAGCTAATGTTAGCAGTGATCGCCGCTCTTCCTCTAAATAGGATACATATCTTACAATTCTCTCTAAGCGTTGCCATGGAGTTGAAGTTCAACGGCGCCCATGCACTTACTTAGTACTGGACCAAGTCAATCACCCTCGTGATGATTGAACCATCGATATCATGTGCGTGTTTAGTTTTTCTTATTCCAGTAGTGTTTTTGTTGCCGTTGTTATTGACTTATTGTGATTATAAGTTCATGTATAGACATGTGGTTATTGCGATTTGCAGAGTGAACCATTTTCTAACATGAACAAACGGAGGATAAAAGACAATAATAGTAACATGAAATGCTTGTTTTGAAAGTTAATAGTGTTAAGTGGGAAAATTAAGCAAAAACAATACCCATGACACTTGTATTTTTAGTTATTAACTTTTATGAAATATACCTACTTTCTTGTTAACTAATTCTCTCCCCCAATAACTATTAAATTATGTTTAGTCTTTACAAGTAATTTATGATTATTTTATATATACTTATACGACTACGTAACATTTGTAATGTTTTTAGAATTAACTTTTAGAAAACCTGTAAACTTTAATAAACTTCAAAATACTTTTAACTTTTTTAATATTCTTTTATAAACTCCTTCAAATATTTTACTTGTCAAAAGAATATAAACTTTTATTATATATATATATATAGGGATCCATTCAAATGAAAACTATTTTTTTGTAAAGAACCAAAATAACCAATTTCATCCAATCAAATTTTTTTTATTGATTTCTATTTAATTAATTAGAATATTTATACCAAGGGCAATCACGTAATTATATAAACTAAGTTAGTGGGATAAAATCCCATAACCGCCCCCACCAAAGTAGATTGCAATTCATTTTATGCAACATCAGGGAATTGTTAAAGAAATCGATGGTGGATGTGCAATTCAATCAATTTGGTTTATTTTGCATAACTAAAAAGAGGTTTTTTTCATTGGCGTGCCGAATATTGGTATTGACAAACAAGTAGACAATTAATTTATATCATATTTTTTAAATTTATTGAAAAGAAGGTGATTTTAATTCAAGATAATACAAGTTCAATTTTACATGATGTTATGTTGGTTGATGTGTTAGTGTGTTTATAATTAACTTGAGAATCTACATAATTTAATATAAATTCTTATGGTTCATACTTTCATGTCCTAGATGATATTGTGAATATTAAAAAATAACCAATGTCATAAAAACTGGGTCAATATTTACCGTGTATATTAATACGACTTTTTTTTTTTCTTATCATTAGATGCAATGAGTGATGTTGGATTTGATCCTCTTACAATATTGATTGAATGTTACTCCATCTGATATCATTAACGTATTATGTTTATATATTTGTAGGAGATGAAATGGCATATTAAGCATGTGATCCTAAAATGATTCAGATGAATAATTAAGTGACAACTAAGCCTATGATACTGTATATTTTAAACCGATTTATTATGTAAAAAATAGAATACGAGTAAATCTATGCACGATTGTATTATGTGCGTTAATGCAAAATTTCAATAAGTGCATCGATGCATAAATGCAATATGTGCATTAATGAATAACTGCAAAAGAACTATGGATATAAAGTCAAGAATGAATTTGAGATGCATCATAAATAAACATGGTAATCATGCAAGAATTCTACATAAGAATAGCATGGATAGTTTGAACAGAATACAAGAAATAAAGTGCATTTATAAAAGAAAAAGATCGAAATGCACTTGATCTTATTGTCTTAACACTCGACTTCACTTAACCCTTGTTTGCTTTTTTTTGATTGACTTCACACTAGTCTTGACCTTCTTTCCTTCCCTCTTGACTTTGATGTCACATGTTTTTTCATTTATTAGAAGCCTTCAAGACATGTGTTGCATCCCCAACTTGTTCAGCCTCCTCAATCAGCTCATCCCTATGTATCTTCACCTAACAATACTGTCTTTTTGTTTGCCTGACCTGATGCACGCAAGTAGGTTTAAAACAAATAGTGTAAATATATATTTTAGTAGTATATATCAGATCGCTTCGCGATCCGGCCCCTCCCCGGACCCTGCGCAAAGCGGAAGCTTCATGCACCGGGTACGCCCTTTATATATTTTAGTAATATATTATTATCCTACAATTAGTTTTATAGTTTAGTGTATGCATCTAATATAAAAGTGTATATATGCACTGTAAATCAACAATGAACACATGGAATAAGTAGATATTTGGATTCCACCCAAAATCACAATCTCAGGTTTCATAAAACTAATGAAAACTACACTGTAATTCAGGAAGGTGACATTACATCAATGATATACCCATAATCCATATTCATATATCAGAAATCAATAAGCATTACTATCACCTACCAATGCTAATGTGATGATTTATACTCTAAGTGATTCTGGTCATGTGTGCCAATACACAACAAAACATGTTTAATACTCAATTCAAATGGCAATGATCAATCTTTATTCTTTAAAATAACATGTATACAACATTTGGTGACTTCTTGTTGAATAAATTGAAATGATTTATTTTTAACAATTTGACCTATATAAGATAAAACAATCCCTCATAAATCATGAGACATATATTGTAGTAAATATATATATTCTACTGTATAACTTTTATAAATATATAAGAACAACAAATAGAAACAAACTAATAGCTTTATTGTATTGTACAATTAGTTTTACGATTGAAAGTATGCATTCCAATATCCTAGGCATGTATGCACTTGAAATTTAATAATGCAACTATTTAATAACTAATAAGTATATTTTTGGATTCCATTTAAAATCACAAGTTCATGTTTCATAAATCTGCCTTGTAATCTGTAACATCTCGTATTTTATCGAGGTTAAAATTTTTTTTATATAATAATAATAATACCTAACAATAATAATAATAATAATAATAATAATAATAATAATAATAATAATAATAATAATAATAATAATAATAACTTTGAATCAAATTGCAGGGGGGTTGTTTGCCAATTATTAAACTTAAAAAAAAACAAGTTTTTAACCAAAATCATCACAACATAAACCACAGGGACTATTCTGTAAATTTTAAAACTTACCAACCCCACCCCCCACCTTCTCCCCGTCGCACCTCCTGTGGTCGGCCAACACCCGAAAAATCCGGCCACTACGAACTATAATAATCGGATTTAATCACGCACTCATGAATGATTAACCATTTATAATGATCCCTCAAACTTAATTTCGTGAAAAACAACCTCGAACACCACCCTCGTACACCTCCATTGCCGCGGACCTGCAACCCGATTTTTAACCCACCTACGATCGATTTTGAACGAAATTGATAAGGGGCTATTGGTCTAGTGTATCATACAAAGCTACACTAGAGTTTAATTTGATTACAATCACGATTTGATCATCAATCGATCTCTAGCCTGTGTCGAGACCTGTTCATGGGTAGTTCATCATCAATCCGTACTCATACTGGTAATTGAAACCATAAACACACTCGTTTTTACATGGGGATTAAAAGCCCCATGATTTCAGAAGCATTCTATATCAAATTCGTGTTTAATTTGGGGGATTCGAACCTAGGGCTCGAATTGGCGAAATGGGGTTCTGGTCAAATGGGTTTATAAGTATTCAGACCGGATAATTAGCGCGGCTATAAGCCTTGGTTCACCGGTTAAGCACAAGCCCTCCACCCGAGAGGTCCCGGTTTCGACCCCGGGCCACAACATTTTTTTTAAAACCTTTTTTTAAAGCCTTATAAAATCCAGAAAAATTCTAAAAAATTATAAAAAAATGTTTTATAAACATTAAAATTTTTAAAACAACTTATTTGTTTTCTAGAAATTATTTTTAAAATTTCATCTACTTTACTAAATGTTCTAAATAAATAAAAATCACAAATAATACAAAATTTTTATACAAAAATGAACTTTTAATAATTTAAACTATTAAATTATTATTTAACACCATATTACTTGTAAATTATTCAAATAATATTTATTATTGTTTAAATCATGATATAAAAGTTATATAAATCCTGCCAAAAACGTTTTCTTTTCTTTCTTTTATATTAAATAATTAAATATATTAATTAATTATCATATAATTGATTAATAAAATTAATTATTTATTTTCCACACATTAACAATAAATCAAACAATTACGCGTACGGATACATTTATTAAATTCTAAACGTAACCACATTAAATAAATTCATTTATTTATTTCAAGACATTCAAACAAAATAAAATTTGTTTACTTAAACTACCATTCAAAAACCCTAATTCTTCTTAAAACGTTAACTTATTATTAATTAAATTTAAATGTTGTAAATCTATACATATTTAGGTACCTTGTAAAGGAATACCTTGGAACGACGCATATTGACCTTATTAATCATCATAATATACTTAATCGCCAAGTGAGTATTTCCATACCCCTTTTTCTTATTTTCACACTTTGGGGTGAAACATGTTAACTTATATCATTGCACTTATGAACTTATTCGAGACTTGTAAACTTTATGGCAATTTACTTAAAGTTGGGGTTAGTTGAATTTTTGTGGTTACCATGTTATGGCGTTATATGTACAATCATTAACTATTGCTAGCCCAGCGAAGTCATAGATCTATGGGACAGACAACCTATTTGGTGCTAAAGTCGAGGAACTGCCGACTCCTAGGAGCCGTATGCTTGTGCACTAGGGAACCAAATACACTTAGCTGATCATATATACTTTTAAAGTATAAGACTTGTAAACTTTGTCGAGGTTTGATTGTTGCATTGTTCATAACATCCCTAATCACTTATTTCACTAACTTATAACTTAAATTGTCATCTTTTATATACTTATGTATTGAAAACTATGGAATGCTCACCAACATTTTTATGTTGACCTTTTATTTTTTTAACATGTTTCAGGTTACTCTTTGAAGCTTATCACATTTAGGATTGGACTTAGAGAAATAAACGAACGATCTGGATATTTTTATACCTGTAATCTGGATGTACCTTTGTTTGAGTCTTTTACTTGTATGTTACAATTGAATCTTGATTAATATATTTGGAACTAATAATAGCGTTATGTGGCTGTGAACAATCGTAACTCTCATGCCTCGACGATTCCGCCGTCAAGGTTGGGGTGTGACATAATCCATGAAGCCAACCTTCCATCACCGATATACCTATAATCTATATGCTTAACTCAAAAATCAATAAGCATTTGTATCATTTAACAATTCTAATATGATGATGAATACTCAACTAATGCAGGTCATTAAGTGCCAATACACTACAAAACATGTTCACTAGTCAATTCGATGCAAGGATCAATCTTAATTGTTAATATTTAAGGAATTCACAAACTAAGTAGTTACAATATCTAAATTCCTACATATAATAGTGTATACTAAACAACATATATAGCAAAAACAAGAAAATTTTTGAAACATATAAGCCAACAGTGTCAATCCATAACCAAACTACACCTCACATTCATTGATTTATAACATGATATGATTTCAAGGTATGAAACCTAACAAAGTCTCTGTTACAGGAAAGAAATTACTACTGGGATACATTGATAGCCTCGAATGACAACATTAAATATCAACTAGGAAAACAATCCCTAATCATGTCAACAAGATATTTCAACCCTAGAATTCACTATAAAAAATCTAAATAAAGCTGAGTACAGAATTTTTCAGCCCTTGACGCCCCTAGTTTTTTTATAAAAGCTTCAAAGTTATAAATTCAGAGCAATAAAGAGACATACCTTCTGGGATTTTGTGGGAAAAAATCACTGATTCATTGTGAGGCTCAAATTTTGACCCAGGTAAGGCAGAGAGAACGTGGATAGAAGGCGAATTGAAGACTTCGCTGGTCTTCTGTTCTTCACATCAAAAGATGATATTGTGGAAATTGCTTGGCGGTTTGATGATTCAGAGGGTCTAGTGTTCTTCAAATCAAGAGATGATACGAGGGAATTTGATTGTTACTTTATGTCTCGATGGTCTTACGTTTTTCAAATAAGGAGAAGAGGTTGTGGAATTTGTTCAATGAGGACCAGATATATATTATGCCCTTGTTATTCTGAAGAGTAAATCTCGGTTTTGGTCCCTGTATTTTGCAAATTGACTCCACTTGAGTACCAACGTTTATTTTGTCTCCATTTGAGTACCAAATTTTAAAAAAGTTGTCTGTTTCAGTCCTTTTGACTAACGGTGTTAATATTTTCTGTTAGGTTTTTTTAAAAAGACCAAAATACCCCTAAGGGTTATAAAAATATCACCATCTCCACCACACACCACATACCACCACCACCACCACACTCCACCGCCACCACACACCACCAATATCAGCCCTAATGTTTGAAATTTACCTTACTACTACAAGCATTCCATAAATAAACACAATTTCCCAATCCCACAGCCAACACATTGTGAGAAGACCAATCAACAAGATTCAGATAAAAATCATCTTGCAATGCAGGTGCATCCAAAACCTAACAAGAACAGCACCCAATAATCCGTAAATTAGCCCTCAAAGATCGAAAGATATGTCATCAAATCGACAAATTCGGCGAAAACACCAACCTTATAAGGGGATCTGGGGACTTTTCTCGGAGCTTTAACAGGGCTATGACTAACCCCAGGGGACTGATCATCAAACCCAAGCAGCGACAACGAATGCAGCGATTGTTTAGTCTCACTCTTAAACCTGAAGATATTCCGGTTAACCGGCAAACTACTGACCGGAAAACTCTTCTTATCGGGCGTACCGGGTTGAACCCCAAACCCCAGATCCGACCCGAACAATGCGGTTATCAGAAGCGCGGTGTACGCGGCGGACGAGGAGGAGTTATCTTCCCCACGTGCGGCGTCGGCCGGCGGCGTCGTAGGTGGCGGAGGGGAGATGTTGAAGAGGGCGAAATTGGAGGAGGATCTGCAGGGGATGAAGCGATCGCTGTAGATGGTGCGTGAAGGAGATGGGTGATAATAGTATGATGATGATGATGATGATGATGATGATGATGATGATGGGGTTGTGGGGTGTTGTGGTGGATTTGATTTCAATGGTGGTGTTGATTGTGATGAAGAAGATGAAGAAGATGATGATTGATTGGGGTTCATGGTGTTTGATTTGGGGGAAAAAGGGTGAAAGATGAATGGTATGTGGTATGTGGTGGCGGTGGTGTGTGGTGGCGGTGGTGTGTGGTGGCGGTGGTGTGTGGTGGCGGTGGTGTGTGGTGGCGGTGGTGTGTGGTGGCGGTGGTGTGTGGTGGTGGTGGTATGTGGTGTGTGTGGAGACGGTGATATATTTATAGCCCTTAGGGGTATTTTGGTCTTTTTTAAAAAAATTTAACAGAAAATGTTAACACCGTTAGTCAAAAGGACTGAAACAGACAACTTTTTTAAAATTTGGTACTCAAACAGACAACTTTTTTAAAATTTAGTACTCAAATGGAGACAAAATAAACGTTGGTACTCAAGTAGAGTCAATTTGTAAAACACAGGGACCAAAACCGAGATTTACTCTATTCTGAATGACAGTTTCTTACATTGAAGTTGAAATACCAATTGTACCCTTGCACCTCTTCTAGCCGCCTAATTTAATTTGGATAAAATGACTTATATGCCCCTTTTATTTATAGCCATTGATCAACATGATCTATGGTCCTCATTAGTTCTTTTGGTTTTTTACAAAAAAATAGTTCTCATTTGAAAGTCCCTCTCTCTCTCTATATATATATATGCGTATGTGTCTATATATATATATATATATATATATATATATATATATATATATATATATATATATAGGATCAGGATCGTTACAGAACCATTTTTTATTTTCAGAACCAAAAGAACCATTGATTTACATAAATGTAAATTATAAACCATTGATTTATATAAATGTAAGTTAAACCTGGTGATATTTAGTTATTTTTTATAGTTTATTGTTCATGTCTGATATACACATATGTAAAACAGGTCAAGTATTATCAGACTTAATATACATTTATGTAAATCAACGGTTCCGTAGTTCTAAAAATACAAAGTGGTTATGTAATGATCCTAACCCTATATATATATATATATATATATATATATATATATATATATATATATATATATATATATATATATATATATATTTCTTTTAGTTATGTAATATCTTATAAATATAAGATTGGTGATAAGACGATTGAATTCACTGGATTTTCAATAATTCCACGTAACTAGAAATCATGTTTTGTACCAACCAAATTTTCAGCTACTATCGTATACTAGACAATGTTTTGATGGTTAACAAGGTTTTCTAGTCACAAATGACTGAATGAGGTTTAATTGATGTTATATATAGTGTATGTATTACCTTTTGAATTATCATGAAACCTTTAAATATACATATTTTATAAGAGTTTGATGGTTTATTAAATATAAAAAGTATTATCAGATATAGAAACACATATTGTAGCTATGACATGTCATTAATTTGTAAATAATTAGTGAAATATGTAGTATTCTAGTGGTAACCCTTACTTTATAAGAAGATACAACAGTGATAATGAATTAAAGAGCACGTGTAAACCTGAATTCACATGATAAAAAGTACTCGTCAATACATCTATAAACACATGCAGCTATTACAGGTTATTAACTGTTAAACTGAAATACATATTCTATGAGTAATCTTTACTCCCTAAGAAGATATGGCAAGGATAAAAAAACGTGTCAACTTCAATGCGTTTGATTTAGAGTACGTGTCAGTATATTTATAAACACGTGTAGCTATTGCACGTCATAAACTATTAAAACATTTAGTGAAATATAATTAGATAGTAATTAACATTAATGAACATACATAAACACATAGAATGTGTATAAGAAGATATGAAAAAGATAAGAGTACGTGTCACTTGAATATGCTTGATAAAAGTACGTGCGGTATATCTATAAATATGTGTAGCTATTACATGTTATTAACGGTTAAAATCACTACAAGAAAAAGGATTTTTTGCGGCGATAAATATCGTCGCAAAAAACTAACTTTTCGTCGCAATATATTATTTGCGACGAAAGTTTCGTCGCAAAATAGTCGCCGTAAAAAAGTGGTCGCAAAATGTTATTTGCGACGAAATTTGCGACGATTTTTTTCGTTGGCTCCACTTATTTTAAAAAAAATAAAATTCTGAGATAAATCTTTTGCGACGATATTTTTTGCGACGAAAACCTAATTTTTGCGGAATTATTTTGACCAAAATCTTTTTTGCGGCGATAATTTTCAATATATTTTACTCTTTTTTGCGGCGATATATCGCCGCAATTATTTTGACCAAAATCTTTTTTGCGGCGATAGTTTTCAATATATTCTCCTCTTTTTTGCGACGATATATCACCGCAAAAACCAAATTTTTTTTTAATAATTTTGCTGCATTTGCAGCAATCCACCCAGATTTTTCTGGGTAACAGACCAAACCTTCTGTTCCAAGTCAGTACACACTATCAAAACCATCAAACCAATCGCAAAACATAGCATATAAACAAAAAATTGTCCAAATTTAATAAGTTAAAAGTTACACAAACAAATGTTTTAAAATAGTCATAACAATCACTAAAAACCATCAAACCATCAAATCATCCTATGACGACCCACCTTCATCATCTTCATCTTCTTCATCTTCTTGAGAATGACCACTTCTCCTCAACGCGCTCTGGACTTGGCTTTGGATTTGACTTTGCATTTGTGCCATCATATTAGCCATCATCTGTTCTTGCTCTCTAGCCAGTCTCGCTGCTACTATCTCCTCAACCTCTAAAATATAGGTTGATGTTGCTTGAGCACTAGATAATTTCATATAAACAAAGTCCACTTCTCAATCAGAGTGAGTATTGTTTAACATTGTTACAAGAAGAGAGAGTTCTTGGTGAAAAAGGAGTTCTTGTTCCGACACTTGATCTCAATGTCAACGTAGATGTTTTTGGTGAAAATTATTTATTTGTGATGCCTCTTTTTATAGAAGAAACGTTAGCAAACTATGTCTTTGACGATCACACCAAACTTGTCGTTTGCTGTAGTGAAATATATCAAAAGTAGATCCTTGACAAAGTGTAACCTTACTCTCTTGGTCTAACAAACACAAAATCCACATCTACCAAAATCTTTAAGGCATTCAATCCTTACAATCAGTTATGCACTTAGTATAATCTGAAGCATTGTTAAACCTCTAAAAAGAATCATTTAGCATACTATCAAAATGAACACAAAATCCCTAATTTCAAAATATTAACTACAAAGTAACACCAAATTAGAAACAATTGAGGTTATTACTTGAAATCAGAAGCGGTGGTGGTGACTATGGTGCAAAAGAGGCGTTGAAGGAGGAGGAACAGCGGCGGTGGACGTGGAGCAGCAGCGGTGGTACGCGCGTGGGGAAGGGGGCCGGCCAACGGTGGAGAAAGACGGAGTAGGGCCGGCCGACGGTGGATCCAACGGTGGAAGGGCCGACCGACGGTTTCTCGAGCGGTGGAGGGGCCGACCGATGGTTTCTCGAGCGGTAGAGGGGGCCGGTGCGTAGTGGTGGTGCGGGGTGGGGTGCGCAGGTGGTGTTGTGGTGTGGTGTTTTGTAAATGAGCCTGAAACAAAATGAATCCCGACTTAAACCTGTGGTTGGATTTTTGCGGCGACATATCGCCGCAATTGATCAATTGCGGCGAAACATTATAAAGCATTAATTTATTAAAATATAATCTTCTTTTTTGCGACGAAATATCGCCGCAAATAATGAAGCGGGATTTTTCCCGCCCTTAGAAAAAGGAACCTTGATATTAAAAAAACAAAAATTTATTTATCCTTTTTTGCGACGAAAGATCGCCGCAAAAAATATTTTGACTTGAAAAGTCAAAAAAGTTATATCTTTTTGTCGTTTTGTGACTTTTTGCGACGAAATTTTTATCGCCGCAAAAAAAGTAGTCGCAAAAAACTACATTTCTTGTAGTGAATATTTAGTGAAATATTAGATAATAATTTTACATCTATAAACACGTGTAGCTATTACATAGCATAAGCTGTAAAAATAATTAGTGAAACACACATTCTAGTGGTAACACTTACTTCATAAGAAGATCAGGCAAGAATAACCAATACACGTATCACCTTGATAATTAAAGGTATGTGATAGTACATCTATAAACACGTGTAACTATTACTTCTAACTATTGAAGTAAATTTACATAAATAAACGTATTTAGCTATTATATGACAAGAAGTGTTAAGATAATTAGTGAAATACATATTAAATTTAGTAACCCTTACTTCATAAGCGAATACGACAAGGATAAAGAGTACGTGTCTACTTGAATGCGCTTGATAGAAAGAACGTGTCAATACATCTATAAACACGTGTACGTAGCTCTTACATATATGTCTTTATTGTACGTACCATACAATTAGTGAAATATGAATAATATATTACATCTGTAAACACGTATAGATATTACAAATCAATAACCGTTAGAATAATCAATGAAACACACATTATAGGAGTACCCTTACTCCATGAGAATATACGACAAGGATAATGAACACGTGCCAACTTGAATACGCCTGATAAAAAATACGTGTCAGTACATCCATAAACACGTGTAGCTATTAGTTGTCATTAACTAGTAAAGTACCTTTAAATACATAAACACGTGTAGCTATTACATGGCATAAACAGTTCCAATAATTACTGAAATACACATTCTACTAGTAACCCATACTACACAAGAAGTTACGACAAGTATAAAGAGCACGTGTCAACTTGAATACGTTTGATAAAAGGTACGTGTCAGTACCTCTATAAACACGTGTAACTACTAGTTATCTATAATAATTATATACCAAATTACCTAAAGAGAAAATATGAATCTTACATATTTTATGATTATTTTCCTCTTATAAGATCTAACAACATGAAATGTATAATCTATAATCTTAAGGCAAAGGATCTAGTCTACACTCTACTACACTTCTTCTTTTCATTTTTGGAAATAAAAATTACATGAAACAAAGATCTCACCCATTTCAATATATTTAAACTTATTAATAATATGTTTTAGGAAGGTGATAGGAAAGTGGTATTTGAGGACCAAGCTAACCTGTAGCTACTATCACCACCATTCAAATACCACAGCTATTGATGTCAACATCTACTGTTTGCTATTGTGTATATATATGCATCTAGTGTTGCAGCTGATAACGACTGAGATCTCATCGGAATTTCACTTCTCCCACCGTCTCCGCCAGATCTAGGTATATATTCATTCAAACTTCACTTAACTTGTACCACAAGTTAACAATAATAATAATCATTCGAATCGATCATCGGAGAAGATCACATATATGGATAGCGGACGATTTGTTTGGGAGCAGAAGCAAGCTGTAGCTCCGATTGAACGCGAAGCGAAGGAAGAAGAAGAAGAAGATCGTGATTATGAAGGTCAAAGTAGTGGATATAGAGATCATGACTATTTGCACGCGAATCTTCATCGTCATCGTCAGATGATCGGAAATACTCCGGCGAATCATGATTACGGTGGCTTTTTCAACCAGTATTCAGGTATACCGCCTCCGTCGATGATGATAGTACCTCAATTACAAAATCAACAACCGATTGCACCACCTGATCTTCGTCAACAAGGTATCATATATTCATATCCCTCTCTTAGCTATTTGTAATAATTAATTGTTTTTCTATATTTTTTGTTTGGAGCTACACACAAATATATACACGTATCTAGATATAAGATGAAGCTGATCGAATCGATGATTCTGCATACTTTTTCTGTCGAGATAATGATTTTTGGGAATAATTAGTGGTTTTAGAGCTGAAAAACCCTAATTTTGTTTGTGATAAAGTTATCTCCCTGTGAAATTAGTATCTCTTAGTCTTTCATACATACATACACATAGAAACACTCATATCTATACATATATGAATATATGTATGTGTCTGATTTTAGTTACGAGAAGGGATGTACTTTTTAGATACGTACAGAAATGAAATGCTAAAAAGGTGTCTTAATTATGATGCTTAGCCTATTAACGATTGTTTTCGTGTGTGTTTAAATCTTTACATATGCAGAATTAAACTACTTTCTTGTGAATGCAAAGAAATTGTTATTCAGAAAAATATACTAATCTTGTTTGGTAAGTTTTGTCTCAATAACTAGTTAGTTTCATGTGAATACAAACATTTTTTTTCATGTAAATGCAAACATTTTGCATTTAATTTATGCTGCAAGCTGCTTGTAGCTAGGTTCAATGCACTGGTTGCCTAATTTTTGTTATTATTCTTTCCGTGCACAACTCTCTCTCTCTCTCTCTCTATATATATATCTATATATATTTCTCTATATATATCTATGTATATTTGTTAAATATATTTCTCTATCATATATATGCCGCATGTTTGTCACAATTCACAAGACACCAGCGTCACGAAATTTTGTTGCAATCACTGTCACTAAGATTTATCATTATTCAAGAAAAATGATTCACATGGCAAAATCTCATTTGTGATCTTTTTCTTTTCTTTCTTTGCTTTATAATCTTACTTTAGTCTTGATAAAAACAAAACTGATTCACTTAACGATATCCAAATGATTGTAAATCAAAGCAGGATTTGCCAAAACTTAGCATTATGTTTCTTTTTAACTTGTTAAATTAAGTATGGTACGTATATTTATTATAGAAATTAAAATAATTTATATGCATAAATAGTTGATTAAAAATGACTAATAAAAGATGCATGTATTTTGAGCATTACTAATTAATATATGTACCATTAATTGCTTTTATTTATATATGAATATGTGTGTGTATATAAGCATTCATGTTTGTAGCTATCTAATAGCGGAGAGGTGGGGTTGGTACCACATGGGGTTCTAGAATGGCAACATTTGGGTTTGAATGTCGATTAGTATACATCTCACCTACCCAATATTCTTAAATTTGGACTCCTTCATTTACCTTATTTAGTCATATTCTATCTAATATCTATCGACTTCTTTTGGCTTTTTTTGGTTATCCATCACTTAGATATATACAAACTATTATGATATATCCACAAACTTTTGAAGTACACACTTATAAATATATCTTCACAAATCCATTTTTAAGAATTATTTTTTTAAGATCAAAGTTAATATATATCTAATCACCGATTAATCATCTTCGGAATTCTTGTATTTATTTATAAATACTCAAATGTTGTCGTTTTTGTAATCTTTTATAAATCACTAGTATTCATTTATAATGGCACCTTTTTTATCTTACTTTTTATTGTATAAAATATATATATGTTTATTTTTAGTAAAGAAATGCATGTTGATAACGTGCTGACCAATAACTAGATAATTTAAGGCCATTCTTTTTTATGCATTTTAATTATTAGCAAAAAATTTTGTCATAAAATGAAAAGAATATAGAATGTTATTAATGTGAAAAGTGAGTGGTTATTAACATATACTAATTAAGTGGAACATGAGATTAGATTAAGTTAGCAATTTACACACACCGAAAAGACTAAAACATGCAACTTTAATTTGTCAATTGATTACGACAATAAGCATGCATTTATAGTTTTAGAACAAGTTAACATCAGTCTAAACTTAATATTACAAAATAAGCTTAATATTAAGATTAATATTTTTGTTATGTACGTTTTAACTTAATTCATGTTTTTTCAGAAGAAACAACGGTGAAACGACACTACAGAGGCGTAAGGCAACGACCATGGGGAAAATGGGCCGCGGAGATACGCGATCCCAATAAAGGCGCTCGTGTTTGGTTGGGTACATTCGAAACAGCCGAGAGTGCAGCCGTCGCATATGATCAGGCCGCACTCAAGTTCAAAGGCTCCAAGGCCAAACTCAACTTCCCAGAACGTGTTCAAGGCCACCCCGAGCTCCGCCATGCAACCACCGCCACCACCCCCTCCGCCACCATACAACCACCAGCTGCCACCTCATCTCAGCCTCCATATCCACCGTCCCATCAAGCAATAGCCACCATTAATTATCCAGATCTTCTTCAGTACGCACAACTTCTGTCAAGCAATGAAGCCCAAATGCGTTACTTAACTTCAACTCTAAACCCTCAAAACATCAACACTAGCACTCATCAGCAACAGTATTCTGATTATGCTTCTAATTACCAATCTTCTTCACCGACCTTAGGATCATCATCAATGCCCTATCAGCCAAACTACATCAACGATCCATCTTTTTCGTCGGATTTAGGGTCCGATCAACCAGTAAATTGGGAGGACTGGAGTAATGCTTTTGATCCGAGTAAGAACTCATGATGAATTTGCCTATTAAATGCAGTCTATATATGGATTGATCATGAGTCATAGAGATGTATGTTATTTGGCTGATCAATTAAAGAAAGGGAAAATTACTCAGAAATAGCTATTTGACTATTTAATTTTACTCAAATAATCGTTAACTTTTTAATTTTCAATTTTAACATTTTGACCAACGCGTTTCTTCATGTGATGATTTCAAACCAAGAAGGTATCGCCTACATAGACATTTTTTTTTGTTACAGATATACTGGAGATATGATATTACTTATGTGTATCGTCAGAGATACCGTGACATTTCTGTATCGCCGGCAATACTCTTTTAGAAAGATTAAAATAATTTTAATTGTTACTAATATTATTAATATAATTCATCTAAAAACTCACATTTTAAATTAACATTAGTTATCAAATGCTAAATTATAAAAATTAACCAAGATTTTAAATTTATAATATTAGTTATTAAATGTTGAATTTTTACAAACTCGTGTATTCCCTACTTTGTGAGCCCTTTGTAACGAATCCAACTGCGTTCGAAATGGACACTAAACTTGTGTGTTTGATCTAAATTGGTATCTATGAAAAAAATAAGTATATAATTTACTTTTCCTCAAACTTTGAAATCATATCTAATTGATAAAATAAAAAGTCAATTACTATTATAGTAAAATTAAATCAATTTGTTATTTTTGTACGTTTACTTAAAGGAAATCTGATATTTTGATTAATTTGAGCAATCTCCGATCTCCATTATGGTCGTGCAAATAAAGTGAAAAAAATCAATTTCATTGTCACTAGCTTGTTATTAGGCTAAGTATGATTAATCTCATTCATTTAAAGTTCAACTAAATATTCTACTTCTAAATTTACACACTAGTCCATCATGAGTTCATGACACTTGAACTTTTAATCACGTATTTACTAACAGACACAAATTTTACACATTTTGACATAACTAGTCTACAAATGATTTGTAATTAAATCGGACTAAGGTCATGTTTGATTGCACTGACCCACCCCCTGACTGCTGACTGGTTGACTCGGTCAGCCCGTCAGCGTGTTTGAATGCACTGACCTATCCACTGACCGGGTCCAAGGCATCAGACCCACCCATTCCATTGGTTCTGACCCGGTCTAGATTTTTGATACTTTTGACTTGGTCCGGTCAGAGCTAAACATTCCAACACTCCCTTAATATGACCTGTAAGGCTGGATTAGGTGTCATTTAGGAGTAAAAAGAATGTTGTAAGAAATAGATGAACGTATTTATAAGTTCAACTAGTGAGTTGTACATAAGATAAATATGAAAACGTATAAAAGTATAAACTCTTCACAATGGTATGTTCACAACTAATGTGAAAATGAGCGCTTAGGAGCACGAAAGTGAGATTAAACGAAAATAATAAAAATATATATTACATTTGACATAGCTTGATTTTTTATAACAATTATATAAAACAGATAAAAATAAAGTGAAAAAATTATATTTAACCCGCTTTGGTTCTAAGTAAAATTTATATCAAACTTTAGACAAGAATAAATAAATCGTAACTATATATTTGATATTTAAATAAAATATATTTGAAAAGTTTTAAGAGACGAGCAAAGTATTTATTAAGGATAAAATAAAATAAAACCAAAAAGGTTAAACTACAAAATAAGTGAGGTATTCTCAACGTCTAAATCACATTAAAAATGCATTATATATAAAATGTATATAATGAAGTTATATATAAGAGATGATCAGCAAAGTATATATGAAATAAATCATAATAATAAAATAAAATAAAACTAAAAAAATTAAACTTAATTAAAAGTAAGTAAGGTATTTTCAACGTCTAAATCACAATCCTAGCTAGATTGTGCATGGGTATATGACATTTGAATAGTCATTTAAGATCTTGATAGTAGCAAAATAATTTAAAAAACATGCTAATAATTCAAATATTAATATTTCTCTTTACTAAAAGATACATGTATAACACATGAGATAGTAATCTATGCTGTCCGTTATCTATTTCCGATCAACATTCTATTTCCGAATACACACATTAGATATTGCTTTATTATTAATACGAACATTAAAAAACCCGTATATTACACGGTTTGGATAATTTAAATATTAATTATTAATCTAATATATGTATAATTACTTAAATAACTTATTATATTTAAAACAGTTTCAGAAGATATGATATATATTTTATTTTTTGATTTACAAATGAGAAGTGAATTAGAAAATTTTAAATTTTTTTTTGAATAAAGAAAAATTAAAAAGATATTCATAAGTATAAATGATTTACTACATTAATTATTAGTTGTTATAAAATGGGTGAATATAATTTGGGTGGGAAAATGAGAATTTTGATAGTTGAAACTTATGACAAGTGGCTTTTCAAGATACTCTTTTATCAAAATATTAAGATATTAATATGTTTTAATATCATGGCAGTGTCATAAATAGATTAATGATCATAAATCATACAATTAAGCATACTTAATATTTAAGCTAGTCAATTAGTTGGCATTATAATCATTCGAGAACATATATACTTAACCTAGCTAAGCTACTCAATTGGATAATGGAAACAAAATCCATGATTCTCTAATCCATTTAAGCACAACTAGGAAGGAATATATATAGAGTGAGGATCAGAGTAGGAAGATAAGAATATTATATATCTTAAGTATGAAGTATCCCCCACAAGATCGATATTATTGATCATCGGTTGATATATAGTTGATAGTGATAGCTAAGTATGTGGTATGCAATAAGCGAACAAGTAGCTTTTGTTACATCAAAAGAGATATATATATATATATATATATATATATATATATATATATATATCCATCTGTCCATGCATGCGTGAGCGTGGGTTGTAGTCCCATCGATCCCATGTGCTTTATTAAAGTAGTAGTCAGTCACCCTAGCTAGGGTTTCATCACCATCATATGTATAATTATTAATTATTATCATCGGAGAAAGGTGATCTATATATAATCATTTGCATCAAATCTAAAACGGTCCCATTTGCTTTCAATCCAAATATATATGCGGAAATTCTGTACGCACCGTAGTTTCCTGTAAAAAACCGATTCAAACGGTCACGGTTATGCCTCCCCGTGACCGTTCAATCAGGTGTGAGACCTAACTGTCACGGTGAGGCCTAACCGTGACAGTTAGCTCTGAGGATCTGTTAACAATGATTGGGTATGTAATTAATGGGAATTGATTGTGTGCAGTTAGGGTTTTGGGGGCTATATGTCACGGTTTGACCAAACCGTGACATATTGCCTTTATTTTTTATATTTTTTTTATCATATCACTTTTTTTTATTTTAATTTTATCACTCGTTTAACCTAATCGTAACTCACAAGTTTGTGTTTTGTGTTTATTAATAATTTATCTTATTACAAGTATTTATTTATTATTAATGTGACGGTTTTGTGTTTAATTTGTTTACGATTTTGTAAAAATCGGTTGTCATTATTATACAGACATATTGTATATATTTTCTAAATTTGAATCACACTAGTTTGTTTTATTTTTATTTTATCACACGGTTAATCTAATCGTAACATACGTGTTTGTGTTTTGTGTTTATTATTAAATTATCATATTACAAGTAATTTTTGTGTTTAATTATTTATTAAACAAGTTGGTTATTATTTTATCACTTGGTTAACCTAATCTTAAAAATCAGTTGTTATCAAACATATACAATTAACATTATCAACATTATAAATATAAAACAAACAAACAAAGAAACACAACCAAACAAAAACAACCAAATATACAAGTCATTATAACTAAAACTGCACATATATATATACAACGAATTTACATACAAAAAGAAAAAAAATATTAAAAAAATATCTCAAGAGGTCACGGTTTGGCCTCCACGTGATCTCTTCCCTTTTTTTTGTATAATTTTTATTATTATTATTGTTATTATTATTATTATTATTATTATTATTATTATTATTATTACTATTATTATTACTATTATTATTATTATTATTATTATTATTATTATTTTCATTATTATTAACCGTAACCTTTTAGTTTCTGAATACACAAAATAATACTATTAATAATATTATTATTATTATTAACTTTAAAATTATTACTATTAAACTTTTTATTTATATTAGAGTATAATACTATTATTATTGTTATTATTATTATTTATCATTATTGTTATTATTATTAGAGTTTATTTTCTAGTTTCTGGATATATACAAAATATTATTATTATTAATAATATTATTATTATTAACTTTAAAATTATTACTATTAAACTTTTTTATTTATATTAGAGTATATTATTATTATTATTGTTATTATTATTATTTATCATTATTGTTATTATTACTAGAGTTTATTTTGTAGTTTCTGGATATATACAAAATATTATTATTATTAATATTATTATTATTATTAACTTTAAAATTATTACTATTAAACTTTTTATTTATATTAGAGTATATTATTATTATTATTGTTATTATTATTATTTATCATTATTGTTATTATTATTATAGTTTATTTTGTAGTTTCTGGATATATACAAAATATTATTATTATTAATATTATTATTATTAACTTTAAAATTATTACTATTAAAATTTTTATTTATATTAGAGTATATTATTATTATTGTTGTTATTATTATTATTTATCATTATTGTTATTATTATTAGAGTTTATTTTGTAGTTTCTGGATATACAAAATAATACTATTATAATTATTATTATCAACTTTAAAATTATTACTATTAAATTTTATTATTATTATTGTTATTATTATTATTTACCATTATTGTTATTATTATTAGAATTTATTATGTATGTTTGAACATTGGTTTACAAAATATAAGGTGCATATATGTCAATATGTTCCCGATAAGATTATTATTAAAACGTTACGGTTTGTTCACGTACGCATGTTTGTATGTACGTTTACGAAGTGTATTTGTTCTTATTGAATATATATGTTGATGTATGTGTATGTTCATGAAAAAAATATCCGATTCGATATACTTAAATGATCATAAACGATTAATGTGTAGGATTAGGGAACTTTAAAAGGTCACGGTTAGACCAAACCGTGACCTCTTTTGTCAACAAGCTGTCACGGTTCGCCCACCACATGACACTTTGTGTCAACAAGCTGTGACAACTTCATCCCACAACGTGACCAACCAGGCCATTTTGGTGACCGCTTTTCAACTTTATCAGGCCATTTTGTCGTTATGTTGTCACGAGGTCACGGGTAGTACCAGCCTAAACCGTGACAGCAAGGCCTTACGGTCACGGTTAGGGGCCAAAATGTGACCGCAAGCCCTAACCGTGACAAAATGTGACCGCAAGCCCTAACCGTGACCGTTTGAACCGACCTACCACCAAACACCCCAGCGGTGTCCCCAGCACAACCCTATATATGGGTTGAATATTAATTGCGGTAATAAGCATTTGTACGTAATACTGCTTAGGAGTATTAAGGGAAAGTGAGTGACTAATTAGACAATTATATAACCATTTATATATTCATAGTTTTATTTCGAGTGTGTACAGGTATTCTAACGATTAGTGTTTACTTACCTTTGATAAATTACACTTACGTACTGATCACCTGAGTATTTTATTTGTTTCCTTTGAAATATGGAGTACGTGGTGTGTGTAAGGAGAAGTTGTGTTACAGATTGAGTTTTCCGTGCGAAATATGAAGGTTTTACGAAATTATTCATATTTTTTGCTTGATAACTGAGGAGCATGATAATTTTATAATTACAAGATGATTATCAAACAAGTGTAAATTATTTTCGCGTAATAATTTCATCCTTATTTTGTGCACTTTGTATCAAAATAGCACTTCGTATACTAAACTTTCTTTATATATAGATAGAGTAAATTTTGGTTTTAGTCCCTGTGGTTTAACCATTTTATTTCCAAAAATGAATCTTTGATCATATCATGTCCTGTGATTTTATTTTTTTAACGGTTTTAGTCCCTGACACTAACTCTGCTAGAGTTTACAGTTAAATATGAGGGTACTTTGATCATTTTGCATTTGGAGGACTAGTTATGTAAATTATATTAGATTAGGATAATTGTTGTAACTTTAAAAAAATAAAAAATAAAAAAATAAAACTTAAATCTAATCCAACCCAAACCCCCAACACTCCACTATCCTAAAACCCCTTCACTACCCAACATTCCTAATCGGAACCCTAACCCTCACCACCCCTTCCTCCCCTTGCACCACCGCCTACACCACCGCCTACACCACCTCCACCGCCTACACCACCTCCACAGCTAGCGCCAGCGCCAGCACCACCGCAACGCCACCGCCTGCACCCATATCCCCAAACCTGCAAATTTCAATGGCAAAATTCAATACCTTACTAGCAGAACCCACTGTTCTAAGAGCAGTTCTTCACGATTGAAACGTGATGCTCGAGTGAATCCATAAACCCCAATTGATGCCAAACTTCATGTCGATTTTGAAGAATCTGAGAGACAGTTTGATTACTCGACTTCGATCGATGTCAATGTGCCTACCTCGACTAGCAATGTTCCATCATCTATCGTATCAGCTTATCTTTAAAAGATTCAAAGGGGGAGTCAAATTCAGCCCTTTGGTTGCATGATCCCTATTGATGATCAATTAAGTGTGTTAGCTTACAGTGAGAACGCGTTAGAGATGCTCGATTTAGTCCCACAAGCGATGGTGGCGTTACGCTGGTGGAGGTGGAGCTGGTGGTAGGGCAGGTCAGGCGACGGTGAAGGTGCAGGCGGTGGCGTTGCGGCGGTGCTGGCGCTGGCGGTGGAGGTGGTGCAGGCGGTGTTTGTGGCGGTGGCGATGGAGTTGGTGCAGGCGATGGTGCAAGGGGAGGAAGGGGTGGTGGAGGTTAGGGTTAGGGTTCCAATTAGGAATGTTGAGTGGTAAAGGGGTTTTAGGATGGTGGTAGTCTTGGGGGTTTGGGTTGGATTAGATTTAAGTTTTGTTTTTATATTATTTATTGTTTTAAAAAGTTACAACAATTATCCTAATATAATATAATTTACGTAACTAGTCCTTCAAATATAAAATGGTCAAAGTATCCTCACATTTAACTGTAAAAACTAACATAGTTAGTGTCAGGTGCCAAAACCGTTATAAAAATGAAACCAAAGGGCATGATATGATCAAAGATTTCTTTTTGGACTGAAATAATTAAAATGGTTAAATCACATGGACGAAAATCAAAATTTACTCATATAGATATGTTAGATAAGATTTATCATAACAATATTTAAAATAACTAAAAAGTATTTTTTGTTTTTAGGTTTATCCATCGTTATACTTGTATAAATAGTCACAATGTTTATTTTTGTGATGCAACATATATCGATTAAGAAAAGAAAGCCTAGCGGCATCTTGGTGGTGGATAAGACTTAGGGTCTATTAGGTCATAGGTTCGAATCTCACAAAGGAGGTTTTCTCATAATTATGAGTTTCCTTCTGAATTGGTGACTTGGTGGTGGAATATGATCACGTGGCAACACTGGTAGTGAAATATGATCGTGTGGTAACACTGATGGCACGATGACACTCCAGTGATCCGTGAGTGATTTTAATTTAGCCGTTAAAAAAAGAAAAGAAAGCCCAAGTGAAAAGCAGGGCATGGGGAACTGCAGGCGGGTGGCATATTCTATTCTTAAAAAATAATAAAAAATAAAGGTATTAAAGAAAAGAAATAATAATTATCATCGGGATCACTTTCGGCATGTTAGATTCAAACATTGCGGCTGCACCTTTTGCCTTTCTTTCACACTTGTTGCAAGTCTCATCACTCAGTTTTGGCATGTTACTAATTCATTGGTGTCTGTGTTTGAATAGACTTGTGAGTTGGATCTTCTAAAATTTATAACAAATTAAAAAGTGGCCTCAAATGAATTATACAAATTCTCATCTCTTTTGTAAATATTCTTTAACCATGAACATATTGTTTATTCTATATTTACTCTACACCTATGATCATTTATATGTTTCAGGTTTTAAACTCACAACTTTTTAATTAAAAAGTATATGAGTATATTATCATCATATCTTCTTTTAGGACTCCTATTACATAAATAAGTGAAAGAAGTCATCACTCCGAACTCGCTAAGTGCTGTCAGATCGATCAACTGCGGAGCTGTGATTACTCGGCTTAAGGGAGGAGTACTTGGACGTGATAAATTATAAAAAAAAAAATAATTTTTGTGAATTTATAAATATGTCAAAAATCATAAGCTTACTAATATTTAAAAAAATACGTGGATATTAATATAATAAAAAGGACGCATGTTCACATGCTAAAATATTTTAAAAGTAATATATATTCTTTAATATCATGGATGTAGTAATCTTTTAATTCTCATCTTCCAAGGCATTTGCATTAATAACAACAAAAAACAGTGAACAACAACGAAAATCTATGAAAAACAATGAAAATCATAGTTGGCCAAGTTTGGCCGATTTTAAGTAATGTTAACCAAGTTGATGAAAATCACCTTACCATCTTGCTGAATGCTGAGTACTCGACCGCCTAGGTCAAGTTTTACAACACTACTAGATATGATGCAATAATGTTAATGTGGCGTTACACATATTGAGCAAAATATTGCAAGTTTTAAAACTATATCCGGTGAATATGCCAAAATTGTTAACATGGGTCACACCCACTGTTGTAAAAGAAGACATGCTGTGTTGCTTCATTCGTAACTACTCTTGTACTTAAAGGTTCAGCATTTTAGTCACACATAGAGGGTTCAGTGGACACTAATTCTACAAATGCAAGAGATTATGTGTTATACAATCGACGTAACTTGTTTACAAATACAAGAGATTATTCTTTCGACATTCGTGATATTTTTACTAAGTTTTACAGCTGACGCGTGGACATGTGAGCAGAGAACTGTGGAGCATAACATGTTCTGAAAAAACCCAAAAGATTGATTGTTTTAAGTAAAGAAGCGTTTTCTGTATTCTGAAATTTCAAAGCTCTGGTATGGGAATCAATCACTCTTAAGTTTTATTGGAACTAATCCTATTGGGATCCATTCATTCCACTGCTACAAAAAATATTTATATATATGACACAAATTGTAATTAGATCAAGTTAAAATGGACTCGACCCAATCAGATGTATATTCATAAGCAACAAATGTTACGGCGCCAGCTGGTGCAGCCTTCACGATGGACGGCACAATCCCCTTGTAAAGTCCAGCCCAGCCCTCCTTTTGTGTGATCCGCCTAAGTGCATCATACATGTTTCTATAAGCATGGGTCTCAAGCCGAGCTCCATATCTCGGATGTCTTTGCAATCCTTCAATCTGTAAAGGAATACAACCAACAAATGGCAGTACATTTCAAAATGGGTCAGAACAGTCGTGTGTTGAAAATAGGTCAAATGGATCAGGGTGACCCGTTAGACTTCTCATTTTGTTTTAAATTTCACAAACAATCAAATATATTTATGATACTTATGACAACATATAGTGTTAATTTTCAATTTTGCTCCTTGAGGTTTGACAAACATAACCATTTTCCTCCAAAATTTTAAAAACATCAATTTCAGTCCAAAAGTTTCATATTTTGGATTCAACTTGAAACAACTTATGAACTTTTGGACTGAAATTGAAATAACTTATGAAACTTTTGGAAGTAAATTGATATTTTTAATCTTGTGAAGAAAAATCGTTACTTTTATCTAACCTCAAGAAGTAAAATCGAATAACCCAATAATATATCTGTTGATAATAAAGATGAAACTATAAGATGTTAACATAGCCTTGTATGGTCCATATTTTTACAAGGTATATGAAATAGCCAAAGGAAGTTTTCGATTAAGGATAATAATATGAACAATATACTATGGAGTCAAGCATGTTGCCAAGATAAAAATGAACTAAAGAGTTGGACTAGAAGGCTGCAAACCCATTATGTTAATATGTTTTCTACTTTAACTCATTAGACCTTTAAAAACATAGAGGGTATTTCGATTTCAGTTTTAAGAATGATTATGTGACATGGATTTAATCAAAAATCAGCTGATGAGCTAAAACAAACCGGGTTGTGTGGGATAGTGTTTGGATATAATTCTTTAAGTGTTTAGCAACCTATGATTGTTGAAGGATTTACAGGCGATTAAATCAAATTAATTTTGCTAAAACTAGTAAACTACTATAAAGCTGATTTTTTAAACCAAAATAATCAGATTCTAATTCACCATACCCAAAAAATGGAATGCAATAACTGGATACCCCATTGAACAGACCCAATTTGACCCGTTCTTAGGATTTGGCAAAAACTGTCCCCTGTAACCACAATCATTCCAAATGCAATATCATAAGACGTTGTTATCAAAACAGTAAAAGTCTTACCTGAAATCGCTTCTTCACAACATCAAGGGGATGACAAACAGCCTTAGCACATGATCCAGCAGCAAGCCCACAAACAAAAAGCTGAAAACTTGACAAAGATTCTTCGTTTAAGATTGAATCAGTAGACTGTCGTGCATTCCAGGCCTAAAACAATAAATCAAGATGCCTCGGATATTAAAAACTGAACCTTTTTAAATGAGGGCTCAAAAAATTACAATTGCTTGTGCATTGCACTAACAAATTCAATCACTGCTTTAGTCCACACAAGGTGATAACCGAACGGAATTTTTAACTTAATACGAATTTATCTTGTATCTAGAAATTCTAGAGACCCTTCAAGTGAATCAAACCAATAAAAAATATTCTCATTTTCATACCCCACAAACAATTAAAGGGAGTAAAAAAAGTGTTACCATGGTCCAACGTTTAAAGGTGTCATATGTGCCAAACTGCAAGCCAGCATAAGGAATAATCTCGACTAGAGTAGGTGATAATCCAGCATAAAACCCACGAAAACCACGGGTTTTCATAATGTCAACAAATGCAGACCTCATGTTTGGATATATCTACAAAAATAAAAGACTCGGTCGTAAGTTATTCATTCAAAAACAAAGTTCATGATATGATTTGACATTTATGGCAAGAACCCTAGAAAAATATTTGAGCACGTGAAAAACTTCTAAAGATGAAGCTGTCAATATCAACAAATATTAACTGTTCAGGCTTTGACTTTGAACAACTGTAAATCAAACAATGCTACATCAATAAATGCTCAAGAAATACTCCAATTGTTCCAAAATAATTGTCCACAATCATAAAGAACAGAATTTAAGATACAGATGCAATTTTAAGTTAGCAAAATGTCAAAACGGTCCATGACCGCTTTAAGATATCAATTGACTTGAAAACATGCAAGTTTTAATCATAAAAGTAATTAACAGTTATATGGAAATTTAATAAGTTCCTGCATTCTACAACTGCACAATTGTTTTAGGACAAGTTATCATACAAGATTCAACGTCAAGAACAGCAGAAATAAAAAATATAAAAAAACTTTATGATAGGAAATTAGAGTAGCGGTAATGGATAGAATCTGAAAAAATCGAATAGAACGGGTAGACAAGATACAGACACACCACTTGAACAACTCGTTGGGCAATTCTAAATTTGAATCAAGATACAGATACACCACTTGACTCTAATCTAGACTCCAAGAACACCATTCAAGTTGCCAAACTTGAACTAGCATGGAAGGATTAATCTAACTCAAACAAAAATCCATTGAGAGAAATTAACCCAAAAGAAAAAGTTAAATCATTCATCAAACTCACTGTCCTCATTCATCTTCGATAACTATTACATAAAGGAATATAATTTCAACTGACCACTAACTCTATCCTAGGTTTCAGGAAACATGGGAAAACTAAGCATTAGTGAAGATGCAAAGAGTACAACAAACTAATGCAAAAAGTTAAAATTGCAAAAGTAAAATACAGGGGCATTTAACTCTATCCTAGGTTTCAGGAAACATGGAAAAACTAAGTATTAGTCAAGATGCAAAGAGTACAACAAACTAATGCAAAAAGTTAAAATTGCAAAAGTAAAATACAGGGGCATCTAACTATTAGTGGTGAACGTGTGATGGGTTCTTCTTGGACCAGTCATACTTAAGAAGATTGGGTCTAACCCAAATGAACCAATGTGTATTTGGATTCAGCAACGGTTAGTAGTCGTTGGTCAAACGAGTGGCTATCATTCTCCCCTTCATTGAAAAAAGTTGTCCTCAAACTTGAATGACCAACATCACATCATGTAATGGCCGTTGTGAATTGGATAATCTGAATCGGTGGTGGTTCGGGAGGAATTTTCGGCGGGTATCCAGTGGCAAATGCTTGAAACGAGACCGTAACCTAAACGCATTCCTCCCCGGGTGCCGCCTCAGTTGAATGGATATGTGAATTCCATGGAAACTAATAATGTAACCTGCATTTAGAGTAGAGTTGATATTGTTTTCATATAACAACTTCAATTCCTTGTACTCTTCACCTTCATCTTCAATTTCAAGTAAGTGTTCGTCAATTCCAGTCCAACTATCTGTAGAAAATATTTCTTCTTTATTGGGAGGTACAAATACTAGTCTGACGTTAGCTTCGTGTTCGTCGGTAAGGACAAATGTTTTACCTTCATCGGACTTGACTTCCAATTCGTTTGATGGATCGTTTCCTGAGCTTGAACTATTGCCCGTAGATGCATCTTCTTGATCGACAATCCCGTAAAGAACCCGCTTCACGAATAGACATTCCTTTTCATTGGGAACAAATCCATCATCATCATATCAAGGTTCAAAATCCATGGTTGAAAACTTGTTGTAGACTTGAATGGTTTGTATTTGTAGTAATGAAACGAGTCGAAACAAATCGAGGATCGGCTCTCATACCAAATGATAGGAAATCAGAGGAGGGGTAATGGATAGAATCTAAAAATCGAATAGAACGGGTAGACAACGGGTCGACAAGATACAGATACACCACTTGACTAACTCGTTGGGCAATTCTAAATTTGAATCAAGATACAGATACACCACTTGACTCTAATCTAGACTCCAAGAACACCATTCAAGTTGCCAAACTTGAACTAGCATGGAAGAATTAATCCAACTCAAAATCCATTGGGAGAAATTAACCCAAAGAAACTTTAATTCATTCAACAAAACACACTGTACTCATTCATCTTCGATAACTATTACATACAGGAATATAATTTCAACTGACCACTAACTCTATCCTAGGTTTTTAGAAACATGGGAAAACTAAGTACTAGTGAAGATGCAAAGAGTACAACTAACTAATGCATAAAGTTAAAATTGCAAAAGTAAAATACATGGGCATCTAACTATTAGTGGTGAACGTGGCCACGTGGGATGGGTTCTTCTTGGACCAGTCATACTTATGAAGATTGGATCTAGCCCAAATGAACCAATGTGTATTTGGATTCAGCAACGGCTAGTAGTTGTTGGTCAAACGAGTGGCTATCACTTTACCTTGATAAAAATTCCAGAAAGTATGCTCTTTTAGCAAACACTAAACAGACATTATTATATTATATTGCTAGGTGAACTATAACATGAAAAAGTGTACCATAAGCTTGTTTAATCATCAAAGTAATACGACTAATAGCATAAATAAATCATTCACGTATTAGTACAGATAGCAGATGATTATTAATCCATTGCATCATGGGTTTGTCTCGTACACACCTTGAGCATGATCATTGTGGCAAAAAAAAATGAAACAAATCACATGGAGCTTCCGAATTTGGGTTTAACTGAAGTTATTCTTCTGCAATTAGTATATGTAATAGCACTTTTTATGTTTCTACTGAGTACCTTTGGCTCCCCTTGTGAAGCTAAAATGGTTCGTAGTAGATCAAACGGGTAGGACCCAACTGTAGCAGCACATCCGGCTAGAGCTCCACTCATGAAGGACAAGTATGGACTTAAATGAATATGATCCTCTGCATGCAAACAGATCCATTTTTTGGAGGTTAGAAAAGATCAAAATTCAACAAGAATATATATCATATGTTTAAGAAGTTTTATGTCCCGTTCCATGTCAACTCCAACAAATTCAGTTTAATCTAAACTAGATTTGGTACTTCATGAACATTCATAACCATCCACAATGAGTCAAAAGGCAAAAGAAAATGACATTAATAGCCCTTCAATTATGGTTATTCAAAAATTTTGTGCACAAAATTTCCATAATGAAAAAACATAAGCCTCGTGGAAAATTAATTGAGACAACACCCATGCTATGCAGACTAGAACTGTGAAATCAGAATGACTGTAGACTGTAGTTACCATATCTGACAATATGTTAGTAATTGGCACGTCTTTAAGCCCAATAACTTTGAAAAACACAAAGAGTTCATCGCTTATAATATCATGTGTCAAACCTATTATACTTTGATAACCTAAAAGCCCTACCTTATGAAGAACAAGTTCCTATAAGCTAATCTAACAAATACATCAACAGATACACATGTGACATGTCCAAAACACAAATCAGTTAAACACAAAAATAAAAGAGTAAGACTAAACAATACAATCTAAAAAATGCTTTTTAGGTGAAAAAAAATCAACACTGTATTAAAGATCCAAATTTCATATAAACCTGATTTGGAGGACCCAGAAGCAAATGTCTTCACTTTATGCAACACCGCAAACTGTATAGCAGTATATGGCATGACCATGAGAAGTGCTGGGACATTACCACGCCAAAATCCCTGGAAAAGAAAACCATGTCAAACATACGAATATATATGGAAAAAAATCCTAAAGAATTAATAAAACATAGAACTTATACACAAGTAGCATATGATGTGGCGCTGCCTGCATCTAGACAGGGTCTTTAAAAGACTGAAAGTATAAATAAACTCAGGTCATTATAGGCAGACACAGCACATATGAACAAATGGAAGTTATTTTGGGTTGTGACACACAATCACACATCATAATATACCAAATATCCAACAAATAATAAAGATTTAATTGAATAATATGAAATCCTTACTATGCATTAGCATAACGAAAGTACAAGAGTGAAAGATACATTATCTTATAATTAGACATTTAAAACTAAAAGACATAAAACTGAACTTTATGACTATGTGCATGATGAAATAATCAACGATAAGAAATCACTCAATTCCTGGTATAACTAGATGTTGATTAGTGTAATTAGTAATTTGAGAGACGAATTTAATAAAACTGAAACCTTGAACAGTAACAAGAGATATTTCAAATATTATTATTTTTTGGAGCTCCCAACCAGATACTTAATGATGTCCTATATGCAGTCTTGGAAATCCAAAAGGAACACAGCACACTCTAAACTAATGTGCATATCCCCCACCCCCTTTTTTTTCTGTAAATGGTTACCTGCTAAGACTTGAAGAAATTTGGACTACTTTCACTATAGATTAAAGCATTGAAGTTAAAACATAAAAACATTCAGACTTCAGGGTACTAGTACAAACACCCGTACCAAAACGCCTTCTTCTCTAAAGATGTCTTTGGATGCTTGAATCATTCCAGTATATTTTGAGCTGCCATATAGATTTTTTGTAAGCAATGCAAAAGAAGTAGTTGGTTCCAGTTGAACCTGCAGATATAACCATGACTTTTATGTTTTTTGGTTTAACTAGATGTCATATATCAGCCAAAAATCAAAAAAGGACATTTTTCAGAAGGGGGAAAATCAACCATCAATATAGCTTAAAGCTAAACCATTTGCTGTTGAAAACATGATCATGATTTGTGATAAAGTGCCAAGCCAAAACAGGTTTTGTAAAGTAAACTAATGTTCATTTTCTATTATTACATTAAATGAAGGATTTTCCAAAGTCTTTGTAACTTACAGATCCAATACTAATGATAGTGCATCTGTAAATCAGAACTTAATGTAACGAAACCAAGGACGCTTGCTTAATTAGAATTGTCACCAAAAGGATTCTACGAACATAATGCCAGTCGCTACTTAAGTTCATATCAAACCAAAACACTGAAGTGTCTTACTATAAGGTAGCTTAAACTTCAATCTCAGTCTAATCATCAATCATCTACAGATGCTAAAACCCATAATGATGAAAGAAAATATCTTTATTCACAGATAATAGGATGTAATCCTGATATTAATCCAACTGTTTTATAGCTTTCAAAGAAAGTGGAAACTTCTGTACAAACTGTGGATTTTGGAAGAAGATTCATGCTCCTACTACAGGAATAATATGATCAGCCATACTTTATAATTCCTTACTCCACTAACAATGGTAACACTCGTTTCACAAATTGATTAATCAAACGGCTTTACAGATAGCCCAAAGAACTTCTGCATATAAAAAATAAAAAAAAATTGACCTGAAACCGGATTTTAATGACATCTAGTGGCGAAGTCACCGTCCGTGATATCGCTCCTGACAACGAACCAGCAGTCGCATTAATAAACGCTCTTTTAAGCTGCCCCGGCTCTTCCATCTCCCCAAATACCACCACAAAACCTTAAGCTAAACCCTAAACACATAAAAATTAAAATTCGCACAAATTGCATCATCCATATAGTCATATTGACATCAAACCACCGACTCAGTCAAAACTAATTAGGGCAATCGTATACCGCATTAAGATTCAAAAGGTTAAAGACTTAAATCAATCCAATTGAAGAATTTAACAGCTTCATTCATACGCAACGTTCTGCGCGAGATTAAAAGCAGATAAATCGTAGAGAAATTGTGAATTTCTTATTGGTTAAACGATTGAAGCTTTGATTTGTCTTTGAATGCAAAGGTATACGATATATACAGATGGTGAAAAGGTTGATAGTGAGGAATACCTGAGAAAGAAGGAGATGAAGAGCAGGGCGGCGGCCATTGGTGGTCGGAGAGTTGGTCGGAATCGGAGGTTGCCGCCGGAGATATGAACGGCGGCAATTGGGAGAATTTTTGAGAGGAAAAGAGGTCCGATTGACCGCCTACACGTCGATGCCTGAATATGTCTCTATACAAATTATATATATGTTTCATATATTGGATTCACGGATCCCTAATTATATATATTAAAATCCCATATGTCGATTTCACAAGGGAGTTTTAAGGGTTTAGAAAGTTACCATCAAAGTTTAAGAAATTACAAAAAGACCCCCTTACTTTTTGTGAAAAGTAGATTTCTTTTTTTTTTCTATTTTTAGTTTATCACAAATTTTTCTAATAACTTTTAAGTTTTAACTCAATACTTTTATATATTTTATAATTTAGCCTTTATATATTTTACTTTCCGTTTTGGTTCCATATACCTTTCAACTTTTAGAAAATTTACGTTTTACGTTGCGGTTTAAATTTTACGAGTTAACATACCACAATGTGCGCGTATGTACGTTGCGATTTAAATTTTACGAGTTAACACGCCACAATGTGCGCGTATGGTTCAACGTGTTTACGACTACCTTTTTTTCTATTTAATGACCCATTTACATTGCGCGAGTCTTATATATATAAATCTTGAAAGTCGGTGTCCACAAGAACATTTTAGAGGTTTTGAAAGTTACCGGACAACCGCGGGGAAGGTGGTTGGTCCAGTTGAGCACACTTAAACCGTCTTCCAACAAACCGGCCGGTTCGACTGGAAGAAATTGTAAATCCAAAATGTATTAAACTCAATTTTATAGTGAATTTGAAATTCGAAGTTATTGCCGCTATTTTATATCCACATAATTTGGTTATGTTATAGTTTTTGAGATTAGGTGTTCAGATTTTAATACAACATATATTTAATTATTTTTAGTTCTAATCAACTTTACATTATCCACAGGTTTATATTTTTTTTACTCTAATTCTTTCTTTAATATTTTGTTTTAGGATTGCTAATAATATTGCCCAGTTTATGAATCCCGTTTGACCGGTCCAACCAGTAAACCCGTAAAATATCCGGTCCGTTGACCGGTCCTTATTTTATACTAATATGGTTATCAGTTACCATGGCGTTCTAAGAAAACCTCGCGGCAACGCGCGAGGTTTAATTCCTAGTAAATATAAATATCATAAATTAAGATTATAATTTTTTTTTTTAGTAAGATATATCACCATGTTAATCTTAAACATTAAAATAGTAAGATATATGTTTTATATGATTATTGATAGTATCATTATTATTATATAACTTTTTGAATACTATTTATTATTGTGAACTCTTACTAAGGTTTAAGTTGATAAATCCCTAATCCAATTCTTTAATAGTAATAATAAGATTGATTTTTATAACAAGTTAAAAGTAGGGGGATTTGTACATAATTTTACAAATAATGTGAATTGCTAGAGGACTTTGAGGCTGTTTGGGATTGCTTTTATTGAAGATTTGATGCTCCTATAATGGGAAAGGATTTGACTTCTCGTGCGAATCATACGCAAATTTGCATTCATTTTAAGAATTCAAGATTAACATGATTTAGTTGAAAGAAATGCCTCACTGGATATTTTCATTTAAAAGTTTGAAAATGCTAAAGTTATACCTTTATATCCATATCAAATTGACGGCACCATTTAGAAAGGTAAAAACAATAAAGATGATTCTAACTTTGTTATAGGTTTTAATGCAAACTAAGGGATGTAAAGTGCACAACCATATATGTTGTTTGGTTCTAAACAAAAGGTCAAGAGTTGACCAATTTAGCTAGCATCGAAAAACCAATTTAACTGACAACAAAAAAAAACAGTTTAACTTGAAGAAATTCTTATTTTGTTCTAATTTTCTCATATAAAAACTTGAGTGCGATAAAAGTTTTACATTGAAAGTAACAAAACCAAGCATACGTGGTTAAAGTTTTTCTTCACACAATTTAAAAGAAATAACAAAATTATTAATTCAAACAAATTATTTCTAGCAAAATTTAATAGCTTTGTTTACCAAATCGCTTCTTACACACTATTTAAGTAATTTGTTTGATTAAGATGTTACAACTCAAAAAAATAGCTAATGAGAAGGCAAAGATGCACCTTTTTCCTCAAGCAATACTTTTTTCTTGCACTATTATATAAAACTTCTAAGGGATTTTTCCTTGATTTGGGTGGAAATTGGAATGGTAAAAATTCCAAAGGTTATATAAAATGTTAATCAATGATTCAAGTATGACTTCAATTAGTTAAGATTTTTTTCTATAAAAACATCAAACACGATAAATGTTTCAAACACGATAAATGTTTGAACTTGTGTTTACTCTATAGTCTCTAACCACTAGTTTACAACCCAATTGGCCAATTAGTGAAGACCTATTGGAATACTAGAGCTCGTTAGATTTGATGCACATTTACTATTCAAAGTCATTACACAAATTTCTTTCTTATCATTTTATGTGTAATGAAATATAAACTGATCTTTTAATTTAACTTTTAACTTCTAACTTAACTCTTATTGTTATAAAATTTGACCAGATTGCTAAAGACAATGGTTTTTTGGAACCTCTCGTGAGAGATTCACAATGAAATAGCATAATTCATATCTTGTCAAAGGAACATTGATTTTTTTGTTAGTGTTGCAGGTAATTTCATATATATCATTGTTTACTGTGTGTTTCTTATCATTTGATGTATATTGATACTCACCAAGTGTTGAATGTTTGCCTATGTTTAATGTTTATATTACGGCACGTGATTTGTTTGTTATGACTTTACTATATGGTGATTGATATGCTTTCTTTCTTTGTTTTAAATGTTTATATTACAGCACGTGTGTTTCTTATCATTTGATGTATATTGATATGATTATGCTGCAGGTAATTTCATATAGATCTAGATTAGTGACAGCAATAACATCATTTGTTATTGCCTAGTTATCTGCTTTTTTTGCCTGACGATTTCTTACTCGCTGGTTTTATGACTCGTAAAATTATACACAGTTGAAGCAGCTAGAGCTGCTTTTTGCAATGATTCTGGTGATATCAAAGAAAACATAACTCAAAACAGTTGATAATATTAATCAACATATAGTCATGAAACATGCCTATTACCAAAATAGCAAGGCAATGTATATGACCCCAAACACATCATAAGGTCATCAGCCTGCAAAAATATGGCATTAATTTCCAAAATTGTCACCATCAATCTCTAGCCCATTAAAAACATAAAAAATAAAAAAAATAAAGTAAAATTAAAAATCAGATGTCCATTGTGAACCTAGAGTCATGCAAAGCCATCACCAGCACCTAGCCCCAGCTAAGCCTTCTTGCTTCTGGTCTTCTTACGTCCCTTTCCCGTTTCATCAACCTTTAAATCTTCACTTTTGTTCAATTCTGAATTTACTGTTTTACCCTTGATGTCATCGGTATCATTAACATCACCAGTTGTGATATCAACCTCTTGTTGTAACTTCTTATTAGGGGCATTGTCGGTAACGCCATCAGCTTTTCGCTTCTTGTTAGCTTTAGGTGAAGGTTTTGCAATGGCTTCATTTTCATCAATTTCTTTGGTATCTTCATTAGCCTCAGAATTCACATCTTTTACCTCTTTGTCTTCCTCTTCAACATCATCTGTATTCAACATCTCTTCTGAAACTGTATTTTCTTCCATTTCTTTGGTCTGTCTTTGAAGAGATTCTATCACACTCATCAATTCTCTATTCACCTGTCAAGATAACAAACAATAAAGTTAACATTAAACCTTATAATACACAAACAAAAGGCGGGAGAAAAATAAATTAGAGTATCAAATTTTACTTGTGGATTCTGAAGATATTCAGAAATGTCATTAGAGCATGATGGGCATTTCATTATGTTCTTTTGCGCCCTTAACGTGCGTCTACCTTCACAATTTCTTTCCTTTATAAAGGTTTGACCAGCAAAAGTATCCTCCAAACATGACTTGCAGAAATTGTGTGCACATGGAGTAGTAAGGGGGAGGTTCATCACTTTGTGACATATAAGACAGCAAAACTCTGCACCACAAAAACTTCATTCGATTAACATTTTAACTGTATGAGTTTATATAACCGGAATTTTTATACATAATTATTTTAAGAGGCTGAAATAAAGACCTCAAGTTGCTAAAATAACCTACCTTTAAGAAGTCGCTCACTCACAGACATCATATGTGTCTTACGGCGAATCGTCAATGTCATTGTGCCATCCCCAACATCTCCAGTGTTCACTCGTTTTCTACTCTCAGGTGGAGGAATTTTCCACAACCAACAACCTTTCTCCTCCTGCACGTGAGAATTAAGTATTATGATTCATAAAACATAATGACCCATTTCTAGACAGCATATATAGTAACCAAACATTAAATCTTAAAGTAGAAAGTTGCATAATCTAACATCAAAATCCCAAGATGGAGGACTCTTCCTCTCTGTTACATCAGTTGCATCCTTCAGCTCTTTAATGGCTGGCAACGGTCTTGGACGATCACCATTTTCATCACTGCAAAAATTACAATCAAATGTAAACATTAGTCCACTATATAAATTTCATATGCTCGAAAATTTCACAATCACAAAGGCAATAGTGAACCTTGTCCACGGAGCAGGATCATTATCACAACGAACAAAAAGATAACGGCATACCTTAAAACCCTGTTAGAAAATAAAAATGTGATCAAGTGTCATTGAAAAAGTTGCATCAAGTATGCTATTAGAATTACTGTCTACTATCAACAAAGTGTTAGATATCCTACTTGAATTCCTGGTTTTCTCCAGCATTTCTCAATCCTATAGATCCCATCATAACGGACTCCGGTTTCAGGTGCATAGGCAGAACGTTTTTCTTTGTGGGACCTGTCCATTTAGTTAGAGATTTATATCAGTGAATCTTCCATATGCCACAACAACAACAACAACAACATACCCAGTATACCCAGTATATCCCACAAAAGAAAGTAAATGAATTAATATGAAGACGGATGCCATTTTACTATTTTAGAGACCATAAAAGTAGTTGTCATTCATGTTTTCTAGTAACTAAATTACAACAAAACTATGTGTGATAGCTTGACAAAAACCATATGCAATAACATAATCTGTCATGTGAAGTATTTATAAAAGCATATTTTTGAAAAGTTGGAATTTGATAAATATACTAAATAAGTATGAAAAACTGATGGCATTTTAAAAATCATAAAACTAGCTGTAATTCATGTTTAGTAGTTACTAAATCACAAAGAAATTATGTGTGATCCCATGCTTTTTTTTTTGCACCTCTTGCCTAGGCCCCAAGTGAAGCCTAAGGGCCTTGAGTTTGCCTCACGCCTTTAATAACTATGGAGACCATTATGCAAAAATGTCACAGACAGAAATATACCTAACAACACGAACTGGGTAGCCCTTTTTGCAACTAACTCTTAAAGCTTCATTAGACTTGTCAAACTTCTGATCAAATGACTGTGTCTTGTTTGTTCTTTTGTTTCCACTCAAGTCTCTTCCACCACTACCAATAAAAAAATGTTATAGAATTAAGCAGAAAAAGTTAAAACTTTCTAAAATTTAAGCACAGCTTATGATTATGACCTACCATAAGCGCCAACTTTAAATAAAATGAACAAAACAAAATCAGGTTTTTATGTTCAATCAAAAAATGTCTATTGCATACCTCCCAGTGTAGAGAAACCACTCTCCGTGATCCTCATCATCCTCATATCCACCAGATAATGCCACAGACTGTGCACCATAATCAGACTGCCCACATATCCCAGCAACATGAGGAAGATGAGCCCCCCATTGTCTACATTCCAAACGGTCCTCCCAAGTTTCACCTACCAACACTCCCATTCCTCTCTCTGGATCATTCTCCGCAAGGATGGGTCCAAAATGATCAGGTGGAACAGTCACAAATATCTTTCCACTGCATGCATTAGCCTTCCCAGTTTTCTTGGCCCGCTCGGTGGTGTATGCTTTGTCTGGTTTGTTTTGGTTTAGAACAGAATAATAAGGTTTGGGTGGACCAGAAGCAGCATTCGATCTAGTCATTTTTGCCATTCTGATTGCAATTACAAGTGATGAATTGATTCTGGGCTGGCTCGCCATTTTAGGAGGAATTGAAGTTCGGCATATGGCACAGGTACGTTTCCCTTGACCAACCCATTTCTCAAAGCACTTCAGGCAAAAGTTGTGACCACAGGGCGTCTGAAACATAAACAGATCAAGAAGCGTCAGAAATTTAATCTCCAAACGCTTTAAACTGGCAATCACAAAAGACCACAAGTGGACTACTGACTAATTGACTATCAAAATTCTGATTTAAGCTAAGCTACTAGCTGAATTTAAGATGCAATAAATCTTCCATAATTTTAGTGTGAACTAATCAGATCATATTAAGAAGTGAACACGTATGACCTTGTGTCTTTTTTCATAACACCACAACTGAGCTACTCATTATCTTCATTTTGATATATGAAACAACCAGTAGGGAAATAACAGCTTCAAGCTGCTAATTTCACTCAGAACAATCAGATAAACAGTTTGAATATGACATCCCAACCACTCTCAACACTAATATCAAACAAAATAAGCAATCCCAAACACTCCCAACACTAATATCAAACAAAATAAGCAATCCCAAACCCCTAGACAAATCAATAGGAAATGCTACAAGCCATTGTTGTTCTTTTGACGATGAACCACTCCGGTACACTCCCAGCAGTAATATCAAACAAAATAAGCAATCCCAAACACTCTCAAAACACAATAGGAAGGTAATCATGATTAGCAAACAACCCAAAAGAGATAACAACTAGATATAGCACAGCTCTTAAGCATGATGAGATAACAAATTAACAAACTATAATCAAACAGTTCAGAACCATCAGAACTATAGATAGACGTAGATAAACAGTTCCTGTGTGCCCAAAACACTTGTTATAGTAAAATTCGTCTAAAAGCAAAAGCACACAAAATGCACAAGTTTAGTGTTTAAATCGGCGTTCGTTTTCTTTTCAGCTAAAGATCATCAAAAACAATATGCTCATATATATATTCTACAAAACATCAAGTTAAATGCAGTTTGATTTTCATTAGTTCTAAGATAAACAATACCGTAACAGGCCTTTCTGGAAGCTGCATGCAAAAAGAGCAGTTAAAGCTCCCACTAAGAAGCTTAAGAACATCATTACCACCACCACCACCACCGGCGACCTCCTTCTTCTCATCCATCAACTTATCACCATCATCAGATCCACCACTCAACAGCTTCTGTCGCCTCTTCGCCTTCTCCTGGTCCGAAAGCGAAGCATCAGACTCAATTGCACGAATCGCCGCTACAAGCGCTGCAGACGGCTCAGATCCCGACGCG
This sequence comes from Flaveria linearis, assembly GCA_024085815.1. NCBI lineage: Eukaryota > Viridiplantae > Streptophyta > Magnoliopsida > Asterales > Asteraceae > Flaveria > Flaveria linearis. The sequence continues at coordinate 67,120,984 of CM044012.1, forward strand.
ACGGCGACCGGTGGCGCGTGAGACGACACGAGGCTAGAACAATCGGGACACTCCCATTGAGCAGCATCCGCTAGGGTTTGAGGACGAACAGAAAGACAATCAAGGTGCCATGGAGTCACACAGGTCTTACATGTGATCTTCTCTTCTTCCGGTGGGTTGATTTTGCAGATCATGCAGCGGCCGTCGCCGTCGCATGGTAGGTCGCTATCGTTCGCCATTAGAGGAACAACGAAGCGGAGATTGAGGAACTTTAAAGAGCAAATTCGGGGAGTGATGATAGCAGATTAACACTAGGTGTGTGCTTGATGACGATGATGATGATGATGATTGTGATGGTGAAGATGGAGATAATATTATAATAATCGATAGCAACTTTTGGTGCGATCAACAGTGGATTTGAAATTTTGGAACATTTGATTTGGGGGAATTGAAAATGTTGAAAAGGGTTTGGATTTGAATTTTCCCTCTTCTTCTTTGAAATTCCCAAAATGGAAATGTTTCAAGGGTTTTTCTAGTGTACAGATTTGATTCAAAGAAAATTAGTTTGATCGTAGGTTATTTTGAAACATAATGAGTTTGCTAAAACTTCTAAACTACACTCTAGAACTTTTTCTTAACGTAGTTATTGGATTTTTGTAATCTTAATTTTTATTAATTGGTTGATATTAATTCCAAATTAGAAAATGTTTACAAACATTTTTAATTTTAATCTTATTTTTCTCCAACGATTCCTTACTAACTGAAAGTTAACATTGTTAGTTTTTTGATGACGTGAACTAGTTATATAACCAAAACACTAAACCAACCGTTAAAATCAATTATCAGGTTTGTCGACCTGAAGCTTTTGCACCCTAAAACTCGTTAACCTCCACTTCCTGATACAAACTACTTGACCCGTTGGATGTAGATTTAAAGTGACCATTAAGACTAGACACCAAAAACGGATCTGGCAGGGGTTGGGAGGCAGCGGAGTTAAAAACGGTTCAAAGTTGTCTCATTTCATCAAAAAAAATTAACGGGTGTTTAACACTCTGTTAGTAGGGGATCATTGGAGAAAAATAAGTTCAAACTTGGAAGTGTCTATAAAATATTTTCTAAGTTAGAATTCATCTCGACCAATATATAAAAGTTTGTATTATTAAAATTCAATAACCTTTTTTATGTGATTCATGAATCTTTAAAAAATGATTATCAGCATGAGCTATCAGATTATTAAAATCCCTAGACAGTTAAAGCTAATTTGATATGGATTCACTAGGAAAACTGTAACATCTCGTATTTACACGGCGTGTTAATAATAATAATAATAATCATAATAATAATAATAATAATAATAATAATAATGATGATAATATTAAAGATAATAATAATAATAATAATATAATAATAATAATAATAATAATAAAATAACAATAATAATAATAATAGCAAGAATAATAAAAAAATTAATAATAATAATAATAAAAATAATAATAATAAAGTCCAGGGGGTATTATGTCAATTTTGAAACTTAAAATGGAAGTTTTAAACATAAAATAATAAAATTCAAACTGCAGGGACCATTATTGAAAAATGTAATTTTACAACCCAAACCCCCGGCCCTTTCCCTCTCCCCCGTATCTCCGGTGGCCGGACCGGCGACCGCCGGCTGCGGCGCCGGCGAGCCCCATTTCGCCCAAAAACCTGGATTTTAAATCCCCAAATTGCACCAAAACGTTCGTGGGGTTATCGTGAACCTGTCAACACGCATTAATTCGAGTAAAAAACACCAGGATTTCATATAATGGACCACTAAAAATACCCACTAAACATACCTAATTAAAACCACTCAACATTAACAATTGTCAAAATTGAACCTATATAAACGATCATCTAATCATTCCTAAGCGTTCACAACTTTCAATTCCATCTGAATCAAACGCAAACATAAGCATCGATCATCATCTCTTTCGCTAACTTGCAACTATTCGAACACCATCTTCAGAGCTTCAAAACCCGAAATCAACATAGGGTTTTCCATCATTCAACTTATTCGAAGCTTTCTGTGAAGCGAATTTGAGTTTCATCATCGATTGTAACCTGAACGGATCGCAACACAGTCGCGGCTGTTCTTCGAGAGTTCATCATCGATTCGTGAGAAATTCGGGTAATTGAACATACATATAGGTTCGATTTCTGTTGGGGAACAAAAGCACTAACATTAATCCGATTAACGACTTTGATTTGGGAGTCAATTTGAATCCAATCGAAATTAGGGTTCTTATGAATTGGGGGTCTGGGTAAAATTGTGTTTAAGTGGATTAAAAACCATCTGTAATCACGGTTAAGCCCTTGGCTCACTGGTTTCCCACCCATGTTTAGACCTTGAGGTCCCGGGTTCGAACCCGGGCTCCCTCACTTTTTTTTTTAAAGCTTTTTGGCCCTTAAATAAATTATAAAAAATCTTAATAAATATAAAAAAAATGATTTTGTAAACTTTAAATATTTTTAAAGTCATCAAATTATTTTCTGGAATTTATTTCTTTTAAACAAATGATACTAATTTAAAATATTGTTTGACTTATTTACTAGTTTGCTATAAAAATATATAATTAGTTCATTTTCTTATAAATAGATTTTGAATATCGTTATAACTCACCAAATCATTATTTGTTCAAGTAACAAGTTTAAATTATTGTTTAAAACGCGTTTATTTAGTTATAAAACCTTATTCAAAATTATATATATATATATATATATATATATCTTACAAATTTTTATAAACGTTTTCTTTTTCATATCTTTATATATATAAAATATAATAAACTTATTTTCATTTTATTTCACGAAAATATAATTTGTTCCCACTTGTTAAATATAATTAATTGACAAAACCTAAAATATAAATTCTAATACCCTTGTTCGCGTGAAATCATTAATCTTATTAACCTAAATTTTATATATATATATGTATATATATATATATATAGGTACCTTGTGAAGGACTACGTCGAAACGACGCTTAAGATTATTCCTTATTAATCATCCAAAATATACATATTCAATCAAGTGAGTATTTCTATACCCCTTTTTCATATTTTCACACGTTGGGGTGAAACATGTTACTTACTAAACAATGCACTTGTAAACGTTTGATTCTTGTAAACTTATGGCAATTTACTTGTGTGTTGTGATTAGTTGAATATTGTAGCTACCATGTAATGTCGAATACATGTACAATCATTAACTATTGCTAGCCTGGCGATGTCATAGATCTATGGGCCTGACAAGCCTGCTTGGTTGATCCAAGTACACTTAGCTAATCGTATATACTTATAACTTGGTTGGTCCAAGTACACTTGTAAACGTTTGAGACTTGTAAAACTTTGTCAAGGTTTGATTGTGCATTCTGTCTTACATCCCTAGTTACCTTGTTCTCTAATTTACAACATGAATTGCCATCTTTTATATACTTATGTAATCAAAACTATAGAATGCTCACCAACAATATGTTGACCTTTTATTTTTAACATGTTTCAGGCAATAGCGTTATGTGGCTGTGAACAATCGTAACTCTCACGCCTCGACGATTCCGCCGTCAAGGTTGGGGTGTGACAGATTGGTATCAGAGCCCATAACTATAGGGATTTAGGTTATTAATGGTGACCTAGACTATAGCTTATGCATGCACCTTATAGTACTTGTTATCTTGTAAATACATGGTTTGCATGTTATATAATGCTATGCCTTCTTATGTGCAATTTGATGCTTTAGCATATGATTGCCTAAACTTAGTTACTTGTCTCCCTAAACTCATCATTGACTCTCCCCGAACATGAAACCTCTTAATCTTATCTACGACGACACGTGGAATCGTATACTTATGCTTATGACTTGGATCTTTAGACGTTATGTCTAATCTATATAAATCTCATCAAGGTTTTGATTTCATGAACCTAAGAAATATTGTGTGACACATAGACACCTGTATTCTGGATTTCCTGGCAAAAAACCTTCGGGCTAAGGCAAGCGTTTCGCATAAATCCTACGGGACCAGTTACGCTTACCTGGGGATTTCTGGGATGAGTGATAAACTATGGTCAAAATACACAAATCTCTAAGGCAAATGAGTCAATTTACCTTGACGTGTCAACGTTTCCAAATGGTGATGCGTTACCGACTGGAAACATTCCGTATAATTCATAATCCTTACTTAAACTGTCTATCCTTATTGTCCTTTTACCCGTTCCTAATCCAATTCGTATTTTCCAGCATGTCTCGCCAACTCGGAAACCGAAGAAGATCCGATCGTAAGCTTGCCGCCATGATTACCCGGCAAATGGCTGCGGTCATCCCAAATATGATGGCTGAACTCAGCAGCACTATGATTGCCAACGTCACAAACCACAACAACGGCCAAGGGGAAAACAGTGCAACCCAAGGCCGTAACAACCAAACTTGCACCTTCAAGCACTTTAGTTCATGCAAGCCTCCCAGTTATAGTGGCAAGGAAGGTGCCACCGGTCTATTAGAATGGTTCGAGGGGATGGAGAACACCTTCGTCAACTGTGAGTGCCCCGAAGCACTCAAAGTAAGGTATGCCACCAGTATGCTGCAGCAACGGGCCTTAACGTGGTGGAACAGCGAAAAGAGAAACCGAGGCCCCGACGCAATCTTGGCCTTAACTTGGGAGGAATTCAAAAACATAGCCATCGCCAAGTTTTGCCCGAGAAGTGAAATCCAGAAACTAGAGGAGGAATTCTGGAACCTGAAACAGGATGGCGGGAACCATCTGGCGTATTCTACCCGTCATCACGAGCTGAGTATACTGCTGCCACACATGGTGGATACTGTTTCCCGTAATGTGGAAAAATTTATTAAGGGTGTGCCGCCTCAGATTCAGGATGCCGTAGTGGGTAGCCGACCCGCAACTCTGGAAGAAGCCATCACCATCACTGCACAGTTGACGGAGAACCACATCCGAGCGGGCACTATGTCTGCAAAGGGTGCCAAGAAAACTGAGAAGACGACCCCCGAGGAGGTCAAGGAGGTTAAATCTGATAACAAGAAGAGAAGTTTGTACCGGCATGGAACTATGCCGTGGCTGCACCCAAACCACCTCAAAGACAACATGTACCTGTCGCCGCACCTGTGGCACAAGCTCCCATAGCAAGGGCCTATACTGGTCCCTACCCCATGTGTAATACGTGCAAGTACCATCATGCGGGTAACGTTCCATGCCGAATCTGCTCGTTGTGTGGAAAGTATGGCCACTTGGTGACTACTTGTCTTCGTGCACCAAACAACGCTGCAATGCTTGCCAACCGAACCTGTTATAACTGTGGCGAGCCTGGTCATTTTCGTCTGCAATGTCCTCGCAATGCGGGCAACGTGCCACCAGCTCGTGGAAGGGCTTTCAACATCAACGTCAACCAAGCACAAGTCAATAATGACGTTGTGAATGGTACGACGTTGAACCCCGTTTAAAATTATTTCTTGTATTAATATTTCCAGCTTTGTAATCATCGTATCAATAATAAAATTTTTCTTTACCGAACAGGTATGTATCTTGTAAATGATCATTATGCATCTGTATTATTAGATTCGGGTGCGGATAAGAGTTTCGTGTCGTTAGAATCCGAGCCCATACTTTCTAAATCACGTATTAATCTGGAAAGACCCTACACGGTCGAAGTCGCCGATGGAAAACCTATTGTCGTTGATGTCATAATACGTGATTGTATCATAAGCTTTAACGAACACGAATTCTCTATTGATCTTATTCCTATGAAGCTCGGAAGCTTTGACGTCATCATTGGTATGGATTGGCTAGCCAAACATCATGCCGAGATCGTTTGTTTTGAGAAGTGTATCCGTATACCGTTACCATTCGGGGATACTTTAAAAGTGTTCGGCGAGAAATCATCACAAGGACTCAAACTCATGTCTTGCACTCAAGCCCGAAAGTGCTTAAGCAAGAAGTGTATGGCCTTCTTGGCTTACGTAGTCAACACAAAAGCCAAAGGGAAAGAACTTAAGGATGTCCCTATTGTACGAGACTTTCTTGAAGTATTTCCCGATGATCTTAGTGGTTTACCTCCCGTGCGTGAAGTTGAATTTAAAATAGATTTGATACCGGGAGCAAACCCTGTGGCTAAATCACCATATCGGCTTGCACCATCAGAATTGCAAGAACTCTCTAACCAACTTCAGGAATTATCCGAAAAGGGGTTTATCCGCCCTAGTTCTTCTCCTTGGGGTGCACCTGTCTTATTTGTGAAGAAGAGAGATGGGTCATTCCGTATGTGTATCGATTACCGAGAGCTCAACAAGTTGACCATCAAAAACCGGTATCCTCTTCCTCGTATCGACGATCTGTTTGATCAACTTCAAGGAGCTACTATATTCTCGAAGATTGATCTACGTTCTGGATATCATCAATTACGTGTCCATGATGATGACATCCCAAAGACCGCGTTTCGTACTCGTTATGGGCACTATGAGTTTACGGTGATGCCTTTTGGCTTGACTAATGCTCCTGCTGTTTTCATGGATCTCATGAATCGAGTATGCAAGCCTTATCTAGATAAGTTTGTGATCGTTTTCATTGATGACATTCTCATCTACTCCAAAACCAACGCCGAGCATGGACTGCATTTGCGACAAGTTCTTGAACTGTTGAAGAAAGAGCAATTGTACGCGAAATTCTCGAAGTGTGATTTCTGGCTCAAGGAGGTTCAATTTCTAGGACACGTGGTGAATAGCCAAGGAATTCACGTTGACCCTGCAAAGGTGGAAGCTGTGAAGAATTGGTGTGTTCCCACGACACCGACCGAGATTCGTTCTTTCCTTGGTCTTGCTGGTTATTATCGGCGATTCATCGCCAACTTTTCGAGGATCGCAAAGCCGCTCACTTCCTTAACACAAAAGAATAAACCATTCGAGTAGGGGCCCGAGCAAGAGGAAGCTTTTGAAACATTAAAACACAAACTAAGCAATGCTCCTATCTTGACCCTACCCGATGGAAACGATGATTTCACCGTATACTGTGATGCTTCGAAACAAGGTCTTGGTTGTGTTCTTATGCAACGAGGAAAGGTGATAGCTTATGCATCAAGACAATTGAAGGTTCACGAGGTGAATTACACAACTCATGATCTTGAACTCGGCGCTGTGGTTTTCGCCTTAAAGATTTGGCGACATTATCTCTATGGGACGAAATGCATAGTCTACACCGACCACAAAAGTCTCCAACACGTGTTCAACCAAAAAGATCTCAACATGAGACAAAGATGTTGGATCGAGTTAATCAGCGACTACGACTGCGACATTCGCTATCATCCTGGAAAGGCGAATGTTGTAGCCGACGCGCTGAGTCGCAAGGTCCATAACAAAACCGTCTCACTACAAGAAATCCGAGATCGAAGACAGTGGTTTCACACGTTAAGAGAATTTGATACCGAGGTTCGTGTGGATGTTAACGAGGCTACTATTATGCTCCAGAACATAAGGATTGATAGTGATCTCGAGTTATGTATTCGCAAGGCTCAACAAGCGGTAATAACTGACGAAGGAAGTGATAAGGATTTGGTGTCTAACGTTCGATCACAACTGGAGGAAAAACCAAACGGCCTATGGTACTTTCTGAATCGACTTTGGATCCCAAATCGTGATAATCTTCGACACATCATTTTGAACGAAGCTCATCACACTCGATATTCTATTCATCCTGGCTCCGATAAAATGTACATGGACTTGCGTGGTCAATATTGGTGGCCTAGGATGAAGAAAGATATCGCGGTTTATGTCTCCAAACGTCTCACGTGTGCAAGAGTCAAAACCGAGCATCAACGACCAAGTGGTTTACTTGAGCAACCTGAAATCCCTATGTGGAAATAGGAACATGTATCCATGGATTTCATAACCAAGTTGCCACGTACTCCTCGTGGTCATGATAGTATATGGGTGATTGTGGACCGTTTGACTAAGACGGCACATTTCATACCTATACGAGACACCTATAAGGTTTCAAGACTAGCCCGTATATACATTGATGAAATTGTGAGTCGTCATGGCGTACCGTTGCACATCATTTCCGATCGAGATGCTCGTTTCACTTCGCACTTTTGGTCATCTATGCAAGAACTCTTGGGTACTCAATTGGATTTAAGTACGGCTTATCATCCTCAAACTGATGGTCAAACCGAACGAACAATCCAAACCCTTGAGGATTTGCTACGATTATGTGTCCTTGACTTTGGTGGTAATTGGGATACATATTTACCGCTCGCGGAATTTTCGTATAACAATAGTTATCACTCGAGTATCAAGATGGCACCGTTCAAAGCACTTTATGGTCGTAAATGCCGATCGCCGATCTGTTGGACTGACATTGGTGAAAACTTTATCACTGGTCCTGAACTTATACAAGAAACGACCGATAAAGTCGCTACAATCCGCAGGAACCTTGAAGTGGCAAGGAGTCGACAAAAGAGTTATGCCAATAAGCATCGTAAGCCGTTGGAGTTTCAAGTTGGTGATATGGTTCTTCTTAAGGTTTCACCATGGAAAGGTGTTATTCGCTTTGGAAAGAAGGCAAACTAGATCCAAGGTATGTAGGACCTTTCAAAATCCTGAAAAGGATTGGGAAAGTGGCTTATAAACTAGAACTACCTTCCGACCTTAGTGGAGTTCATCCTGTGTTCCATGTCTCAAACTTAAGAAAGTGTTTGGCCGACGAGAGTCTGCATGTTCCACTGGAAGACATTCAGATCGACGAGTCATTGCACTTCATCGAGAAACCTGTCGAGATTATGGATCGCATCATGAAGAAGACTAGGACCACAACTACTCCAATTGTCAAAGTTCGTTGGGAGAACAAGTGTGGAGCTGAGTTCACGTGGGAGCGGGAGGATCGTATGAAGCAAAGATACCCGTATTTGTTTGTCTAGTTCATTTTTAAATTCTGAACGAAATTCGTTAAAGTAGGGGAGACAGTAACACTTTGTATTTATACGATAATTAACATTCAAAAGCTTATGAGGCTAATTGGAAGACACACACTTTAATGGCTCTGCCATTGCACATAAAGTAAACACTAAAGCGGTCAGCTTAATCGATAATGAATTTTCTTCTTTTGATACTTTATCAAAACCTGGAAGTTCTCCAAGTGTTCTCATCTTGTCGTCTCAGCCTCCTCGAAAACAAATTTCGGGACGAAATTTCCTAAAGTAGGGGAGACTGTAACATCTCGTATTTACACGGCGTGTTAATAATAATAATAATAATAATGATGATAATAATAATAATAATAATAATAATAATAATAATGATAATACTAAAGATAATAATAATAATAATAATAATAATAATAATAATAATAAAATAAATAACAATAATAATAATAATAGCAAAAATAATAAAAAAATAATAATAATAATAAAAATAATAATAATAAAGTCCAGGGGGTATTATGTCAATTTTGAAACTTAAAATGGAAGTTTTAAAAATAAAATAATAAAATTCAAACTGCAGGGACCATTATTGAAAAATGTAATTTTACAACCCAAACCCCGGCCCTTTCCCTCTCCCCCGTATCTCCGGTGGCCGGACCGGCGACCGCCGGCCGCGGCGCCGGCGAGCCCCATTTCGCCCAAAACCTGGATTTTAAATCCCCAAATTGCACCAAAACGTTCGTGGGGTTATCGTTAACCTGTCAACACGCATTAATTCGAGTAAAAAACACCAGGATTTCATATAATGGACCACTAAAAATACCCACTAAACATACCTAATTAAAACCACTCAACATTAACAATTGTCAAAATTGAACCTATATAAACGATCATCTAATCATTCCTAAGCGTTCACAACTTTCAATTCCATCTGAATCAAACGCGAACATAAGCATCGATCATCATCTCTTTCGCGAACTTGCAACTATTCGAACACCATCTTCAGAGCTTCAAAACCCGAAATCAACATAGGGCTTTCCATCATTCAACTTATTCGAAGCTTTCTGTGAAGCGAATTTGAGTTTCATCATCGATTGTAACCTGAACGGATCGCAACACAGTCGCGGCTGTTCTTCGAGAGTTCATCATCGATCCGTGAGAAATTCGGGTAATTGAACATACATATAGGTTCGATTTCTGTTGGAGAACAAAAACCCTAACATTAATCCGATTAACGACTTTGATTTGGGAGTCAATTTGAATCCAATCGAAATTAGGGTTCTTATGAATTGGGGGTGTGGGTAAAATTGTGTTTAAGTGGATTAAAAACCATCTGTAATCACGGTTAAGCCCTTGGTTCACTGGGTTCCCACCCATGTTTAGACCTTGAGGTCCCGGGTTCGAACCCGGGCTCCCTCACTTTTTTTTAAAGCTTTTTGGCCCTTAAATAAATTATAAAAAATCTTAATAAATATAAAAAAAATGATTTTGTAAACTTTAAATATTTTAAAGTCATCAAATTATTTTCTGGAATTTATTTCTTTTAAACAAATGATACTAATTTAAAATATTGTTTGACTTATTTACTAGTTTGCTATAAAAATATATAATTAGTTCATTTTCTTATAAATAGATTTTGAATATCGTTATAACTCACCAAATCATTATTTGTTCAAGTAACAAGTTTAAATTATTGTTTAAAACGCGTTTATTTAGTTATAAAACCTTATTCAAAATTATATATATATATATATATATCTTACAAATTTTTATAAACGTTTTCTTTTTCATATCTTTATATATATAAAATATAATAAACTTATTTTCATTTTATTTCACGAAAATATAATTTGTTCCCACTTGTTAAATATAATTAATTGACAAAACCTAAAATATAAATTCTAATACCCTTGTTCGCGTGAAATCATTAATCTTATTAACCTAAATTTTATATATATATATGTATATATATATATATAGGTACCTTGTGAAGGACTACGTCGAAACGACGCTTAAGATTATTCCTTATTAATCATCCAAAATATACATATTCAATCAAGTGAGTATTTCTATACCCCTTTTTCATATTTTCACACGTTGGGGTGAAACATGTTACTTATTAACCATTGCACTTGTAAACGTTTGATTCTTGTAAACTTATGGCAATTTACTTGTGTGTTGTGATTAGTTGAATATTGTAGCTATCATGTAATGTCGAATACATGTACAATCATTAACTATTGCTAGCCTGGCGATGTCATAGATCTATGGGCCTGACAAGCCTGCTTGGTTGATCCAAGTACACTTAGCTAATCGTATATACTTATAACTTGGTTGGTCCAAGTACACTTGTAAACGTTTGAGACTTGTAAAACTTTGTCAAGGTTTGATTGTGCATTCTGTCTTACATCCCTAGTTACCTTGTTCTCTAATTTACAACATGAATTGCCATCTTTTATATACTTATGTAATCAAAACTATAGAATGCTCACCAACAATATGTTGACCTTTTATTTTTAACATGTTTCAGGCAATAGCGTTATGTGGCTGTGAACAATCGTAACTCTCACGCCTCGACGATTCCGCCGTCAAGGTTGGGGTGTGACAAAAACTGCTTGCCTTAGGCGTAATTGGCGTTAAAGCCCCCGTTTAATGGAGGTCAAGAAATGGATCTACACACAAATAATGATTTCATATTTTTTTCTCATTAAATTAAAGGATATAAACCATTTTTTGAATGACATGGATAGTAGAATGAAAAAGAGTAACGTGTTAAGAGTGAAAATTACATAAAGCTAATAGGCGTAAAAATATACATCATACTGATAACAATTTTATAATGTAGTTTATAAGTTTTACTAGTTATATGTGTATTATTTTCCATTGAACTTAATATTTCGCTCGAGTAAAGCTCGCTTTTTTTTGAACACCCATCAAGCTAAGCTCACTTGAGTTGAGCATTTTGACGTTTACTGGTTCGCTTTTTACCTTTGTTTTCATATTAGAATCTTTTTATTTTAATCTTAATGCCAAGCAAGCTTTAACCCTCTTTACATTTACAACTTTGAAGGTTTTAATTAATAGAGTATTTGTCGTATGTTTTATATTAATTTAGTTTACATAATCGTATATTTTAAAGATATTCAGTTATATCTTATGTAATTATAACAAGTAGATGTAATGATTTGAAATTACATCAAACATTATACCAATGAAGATAAGTTTACAATAACATAAATTTTATTTTAAAATATAAAAACAACATTACAAAATTCAAAGGTGAAATTTCTTTTTTATAAATGTTAATGAAGAAACCTAACAAACGTAGCAATTTGTTACAATTGACTCAATTTCTTGTTTTTTAAAGGATAATTTTTTTCATATTTATAATTTTCTTTAAACTATTTTACATCATGTTTGCTATTATACCTAAACATCTATAATACAAAAGTCAAATACTCTATCAAATAAGATATACCATACTCGGTTACTTGTACTATGAAATCGTCACATGGTATAGATCTTTTTCATAAATTATATGTATTAAATGTTAACTAAATCTCTATACTCTAATAAAAGCGTAGTTAGGAGGAACACATTTCTACATCATATTATCCCTCACATATTTTTTCACATTCTATCTCTTATTTAATAATCATATTAATTACTAATAATATTATTTAATTTTTAAAATAAAATAATTTTTTAATAAATTAAGAAATATATCTTTTTACTAATTTTATTTCAAAGGAAATAACTTTTCATAAAATTACAAATTGTTTTAGAACACCAAACTTTTTTTAAAAATGAAAAATATTTTATAACTAGTGTTTTTAAAAAGTAAAATTTTTATAAACAAAAAATAATTAAAATTGAGAGTTGTAATAAGAAAGTTTTTAAGTATGATATTTTTAATTCTATTTAATATTTTTTGAAATAAAGTCTTTATTTTATTTATTATAAGAAATATTTCAATCATATCTTATTTTAGAATACTGATTTATAATTAATAAAATTTTAAACTATTTAATATTTTTATTTAACTCGTGTAATACACGAATGCACGCACGTCCTATGACATGTCAATTTAGCACGACACACCTTGAACACACAATCTCAAAGCATTCACGTTTATTATTATTATTTATCTTTCATCTTACAATTTAGCTAATTACAATTATATCCATAAAAGTTTTTCATTTTTTAAAAATCATTCACATATTATTCTTTATTTTTAACCTAAGGAATTAGGATCATAATTGTTTATTTTTTTTCATTAATTTTTTCAATCTTTTTACTCACAAAAAGTAAATAAATATAGGGGATGAATAATAGTTATTAAATATAACGAGAATAAAATGATATGAAGCGTTTAATTGCAGAAAAACCACATATATTTTTCTCCAATTATATGGATGTGAAATGTAAATGTTCTCACAACTTACGCTATAATGGTAAAAATTATTATATTTATTTTTTCTCAGTAACACGACGATGATGGTGTCTTGTTTTTTTTTATATATTTAACTAGGTTAGTCCCCGTGTAATACACGGATTGAACAAATAAAAATGTCAAATAATTATTAATTAAAATTTATGCATTATAACATATGCTTGAAGATAAATTGCGATTACAAGCACGTATAAATAGCCAATTTAAGTAAATAAACAATAATGTATCTTTCTTAAACTTTTATTTTATAAGACAATTTGTGATTTTTAAATATATTGTTTTAAGAAAATTGATTTTAAAAAATCTATTGTATTCTGTATTTTATAAAATTTTTGTTTTTAAAAAGTGTGTTTTTAATAAAATAATAAGTTTTTAATTTATTAAATTATAATATTTTTTAATTTGAAAATGGTATGAGTAATATTATATTCAATATTATTATTAATAATATAGAGAAATTAGAAAGTAAGTATAATGAGATCTACAATTGTTTCACGCATATTTTAGTTTTTTTATAGATAGATAAATAGGCTAAGCACTCATTAAATAAACAGATTAAATTTTAATGTAAAAAATAAACATGAATAAGTACAGTATAATATTTTAATATAAAATATAATTAAAATATATATAGGTTATTCAAGAAATAAAACAATTATACTATTTTTTAACTCTCTTATATAAATAGTTTTATTTTTAAACATTCATTTTAAGATTTTTTATAAAAAATATATTTTATAAAAATCTTATTTTGTAAAAAAATATGATTTGTAATTATTCTAGTTGTTTTAATAAGACTATTTTAAAATATTTCACCTGTTTATAATTTTTTTAAAAACAAAAAGATTTTAAAATATTTTGTTTAAAAAATGTTTAATGTTTTAAAAAATTTCATATTATATAAAACTTGTTTTTCGGTATTTAATTAAAAGATGTTACTTTTAGTTTCCTTCATAAAATCTATTTTAAAAAAGATAGTGTGATTTAAAAAAATAGATAAGAGAGAGAAACATAGTAATTAATAAAATTTATTTTTAATAAGAGAGAGAAATTCATATGATTATTTAAATTACTATAACACCCTTTTGGAGGGAAAATTAATATGTGAATGTCTAAAAAAAGGACAAGTGGCAAAAACATGCCTTGAGAAAATGACAAGTGTCAAAGAAAACCTTACTTTATTAGAGGTTATAGATACACGTTAGTTATGAATTCAAATTTTCTATTTGCATGATTGAGAATGCAAAAGATATGTATGAAACAAATCTCATATAAACACTGATGTTTTTAGTTGCACGCCTGCATGTTTTCATTCAAATGCATTAACAATGTAACGTCCAACCCAGAAACAATGTAACAAGTTTAGCACGGATCACACGATTATTTTAACCATTACCAATAACATGACGTAACATAAAAGAAGAAAACCTAACCCTTATTTATGTCTGTCATCTTGACTCTAGTACAAACAATGCATCTTCCAACCTAGAAAGAACAGGGTTTATTACATCACCTTCAAGTTCTTTTAGTAAAGTTGATAGATCTATTTACAATCTCCAACAATAACAAGGAAATTTAAATGTATAAAAGAAAAAAAGCATGATATGAATATGTAAAAGTACACACAACAAGCACTACCACCCCCAAACCTTTGACGACTCATAACGTCTAACACGTTTACAATAACATGAAAAATAATCAGTTTACAGGCATTTGAGACATAATCACACTAAATAACATAGAAATCAGATGCATTTAAATTGCAAGACTTGCTCAAATACATAAACTCATATATCTTTCATATTTGTTGCCATAACTAAATCATAAGATCATCCAACTCTGTTTAAAAAAAAATCCAAATCTGTTTAAAAAAAAGATCATCCAATTCGGTTTAAAAAGAAAGATAATCCAACTAAAATAAGACCATACTTCTTAAAACTCCCCTTACGACCAAAAACATAAGCGCGAGCACATTTAAAGAAAAGTTTAACTCATGCAAAATCAGCATAATCGCCATCATGCTTATCTTTCTTGCTTTTTAATTCTTGCACTTGTAGGTCACAAGCATTTTCATCATCAATTTTTTCCATTTTGAAACCTGCGGTAACTTCTGTTCCCGATTCATCAACCTCCACATTCTTGTTATTTACTTCGGTCTCAGGATTCTCATCTTTAATATCATCATTTTTCAGATCTGAATTCGATATCGCCTCTCCTGAAACTGCATTTTCCTCCATGTCTTTGGCCTGCCTCTGAAGTGACTCGATCATACTCATTAATTCTCTATTCACCTGTTACGTAATTAATAAACGGAGATGTTTTATTACAGACATCCTGGTCTACCAAAGAATACTATAGATGATGTCTAGTTTTAGCATCCGTATTGTGGCAAGGGCTAATACTAAAAGTGATTATATCAACCCATTTACAAGCGGCTCAATTTGGGTCTAAGATGGAAACGTGTCAGACGGATATGGAAAATTGCTCAAGCCTCAAAAAAGCGGATTCAAATTACATAAAATCTTCTAATTTTGAAGCATATTATATTATCCAACTTACCTGTGGATTCTGAAGGTATTCAGAAATGTCCTGAGAGCATGAGGGACATTTCATGATGTTTTTCTTTGCCCGTAAAGTACGTCTACCTTCACATGTTCTATCCTTCATAAAAGTTTGGCCTGCAAAGGTATCTAGCAAACAGAACTTGCAAAAATTGTGTGCACAGGGAGCAGTAGTAAGCGGCTGAGTCATCACTTTGTGGCAGATGAGGCAGCAGAACTCTGCATTAACGTATGGATCATTAAAATTTAACATTTAAACACCAACCATATCCAGAATAGATGCATAAAAATGTGTATTTTAATGCATGGTTGATACTAATATATAAAAACTCTTAACTAATACCAAAAGAATGTAAAAGATTAGGCGAACACTGTTTGGGTCAACCCGACCCGCGACCTTTAATATCAATTAATATAAATTAATTGCTTCAATGGAGCTTATATAAAAAAAAGTGATGATACGAAAAATATAGATGATCACAGACCTTTTAGGAGCCGTTCACTCACAGACATTTGTGTTTTACGACGGACTTTTCTTGTACTATTGCCAGCCTCAACATCTTCATTATTTGCATGTTTTCTACTTTCTGGTGGAGGCACCTTCCACAACCAACGAGCTTTTTGCTCCTACACACAAAAATAAATTATGAGAAACTTACAACATATCAACCAATTGCTAGCATTGACATTATTGCATAGCACAAAAAAAGTACATGTAATCCTACAGTAACCGATTGCATTATCTCACATCATAATCCCAAGATGGAGTGTCCTTTCTCTCTGTTACATCCGTTGCGCTTTCCAGCTCCTCAATGGAAGGCAAAGGCCTTGGACGATCGCCACTTTCATCGCTGCAATATTTTTATTAAAAGTAAATAACTCAAATCCCAAATCCATCTAAAGATTTAATATGTTAGAAATTTGATAATCATGGCAATGACAAACCTTGTCCATGGAGCAGGATCATTATCACAACGAACAAAAAGATACCGGCATACCTTGTATCCCTATTAAAATCTAAATGTGAGTCAACGCTCTATAGAAAAAATGATATAAAGTATGCTGTTAAAATTATCATATAATATCAGCCAATAGTGTAATATCCTACTTGAGTTCCAGGTTTCCTCCAGCACTTTTCAATCCTGTAAATCCCATCATACCGTACTCCTTTCTCAGGTGCATAAGCAGACTTTTTTTCTTTGTGTGACCTGTTTATATAAAAGAAGAAAGGTTCATGTTATAGCAACAAATTAACCTTTCATTGAGCCAGAATATACATGTTTACCAGAAAGGTAATAGGTTTAATCTGGACTAATAAATGACTTTCTAAAAAGGTTATAGGTTTAATTTGGATGAATAACTGGTTTTCTTTGAGTATTGATTAATATTTAACAATAAACATTAGTGTATAAGCTAATATTCCCACTGGTAATCGCACCAGATTCTGCTGATGTGTACATGATACAGATCATAGATTGTGAACATGGGTCCAATCCATAAGCTAATTTTGTATATTCGAAGTAAAAACAATTAGCATACAAAAACTAAAAATACAAACATTTGAAGGCCATAAATCATATACTTTTGGCTGTGTGAAGAACAAAGGATTACAAGAATGTATACCAACATTTAGAGACCATAAATTAATTAACTTTGACCATTTGAAGAACAAAGGTTTACAGTCACATACACAATAAGGTGCCGACAAATAGTGTTATTTAGCAGTTTGACGCATAAAGATACGTCTGCATGTAAACATGTGTTAGAACCATACCTAACAACACGTACTGGGTAGCCTTTTCTGCAACTAACACGTAAAGCTTCATTATGTTTCTCAAACTTCTGGTCAAAAGAGTGTGTCTTGTTTGTCCTTTTATTTCCACTCAAGTCTCTTCCGCCACTGTCAATAACAAATAAAGAAGGGTTTGTATAAGGAAACATTTGTTCTGGTGCAATAGATTTGTGCACAATAGTCAAAGCTTCAAAAAAAATTCAGATCTTATATAACAAAAGTAGCTCTGTTTATTAAAGACTTAAAGTAAGCATTTTCGAAAGTAACATCAGGCAATAGATAACAATTCTTTAACAAATAGCACATCGTGCGTCAGAGCCCCATTGTACCAAAAACAAAACACGTCAACCAACAAAAAAGGAAACATAATATGGCTATTCTTTATCAAATAGCACTATCAAATACCTTCCTGTGTAGAGGAACCACTCTCCGTGATCCTCATCGTCTTCGTATCCACCGGATAATGCCACAGATTGTGCACCATAATCAGACTGTCCAGATATTCCAGCAACATGAGGAAGATGAGCCCCCCATTGTCTGCATTCCATACGATCCTCCCATGTTTCTCCAACAAGAACTCCTGTTCCTCTCTGTGGGTCATTCTCCGCAGGAATTGGGCCAAAATGATCAGGTGCAACTGTAACAAATATCTTTCCACTGCATGCATTAGCCTTCCCAGAATACTTAGCCCGCTCGGTGGTATACGCTTTATCTGGTCTGTTTTGGTTCTGAACAGAGTAATAGGGTTTAGATGGTCCTGAAGCCGTATTTGATTTCGCCATCTTTGCCATTCTAATGGCAGTTACAAGTGACGAGTTGATTCGAGGCTGACATGCCATTTTAGGAGGAATCGTAGTTCGACATATGGCACAAGTATGCTTTCCCTGACCAATCCATTTCTCAAAACACTTCAGGCAAAAGTTGTGACCACATGGTGTCTGCAACATAAACATATCAAAGAGCATTAGATCTTTAATCTCCAACCTTTCAAACTGACAATCTCACAAAATCCACAGTTTTAAAGTTCCTAAACTATCAACTTAAATGCAAATTAGGGTTGTTATATAATGCATAGATCAGTGCTTCATTGCTTCCAAGAATAACTAGTACAACACGAAGCTTTTTTACACCCTGAACACTAAGAATAAATACAATAAGTGGTCAGAATATTCCAACAAAACAATACAAAAAAGTACCCTAGTCAGACCAAATACTTGATATATTCTATTATTAGTGACATCCATTGCCATAAGTTTTAACCAATTTCAGCAAAAGAAAACACACGATTAGTGACGGTGAATAGATGAATATTCCACGAAAACACCACAAATGGATAAAATCACGATTAACTAATGACGCCATGACGGTGTGTTTATACTTTATAGATCCTGATTAGATTATTCGAAGATCATCGAAGATTGATTTAGGGTTTAGATATATAAAAAAATTGTATAAGCTTCAAATGTTGAGATGTTAACTTCGATTGATTACAGAAAATGATACCGTAACAGGTCTCTCCGGTAGATGCATACAAAACGAGCAGTTAAAGCTGCCGCTGAGAAGCTTCAAAACCTCGTTATCTCCGCCGTCGCCGATCTCTTCTCCGGCGTCGTTTACGTCATCACCGTCGTCAGATTCCTTTCCACTCAACAACTGCTGACGTCTCTTCGCCTTCTCCTGATCGGAGAGTGAGGCATCGGACTCGATGGCGCGAATCGCCGCAACCAGCGATGATTCAGATCCCGATGCCACCGTAGACGGTGGCGCGTGAGAGCAAATGAGGTTTGAACAATCAGGACACTCCCATTGTGCAGCATCGGCTAGGGTTTCGGGACGAAGAGATAAACAATCAAGGTGCCAAGGTGTCACACACGTCTTGCAGGTGAGTGTCTCCTCCACCGGTGGGATAATTTTGCAGATCATGCAGCGGCCGTCACCGTCGCAGGGGAGGTGGCTATCGTGCGCCATTGAAACGAAGGGTGAAGGATAGAGGAGTGAGAGAGATTGAGTGAATTCAGCAGCAGTAGTAGGTGATTGTTATGATGAATTGATGATGATGATGATATTGATGACGATGATGACGATGGTGGAGAATTATATTACAAAAATCGTAATCTTCAACCGGTGGGTGTTGAATTTGTAATTTGACAATTGATAAATGGAAAATGGTGGAAATTGAAGGTGGATTTGAATTTTCCCTCTTCTTATTTGTGATTCCAAAAATGGCAAATGCTTGATGATCTTATTATCAGTATGACAGTATCATCTTCAAACTCTGTTTTTCGCTCACAGCCTGTGAAGTGTGAATGCTTCCATTGGTGAATGATATCAGCTTATGGTGCTTAATTGTCATGGATGATGAAAATGGGAAGGGTATGGGTCACTTTAATCTCGTATCGGATCTTAAGATCGTGTCTCATGTCTGGTTTCATATATGTTGTGTATTCGATTACATCGTTATCTGTTAGTTATCAAAAAATTACTTGTTATGATTCTTAAATATATTGTTTTACTCCTTTTTATATATTCTTTTACCTAAGAAGTTAAAAATATACAAAATAAAAGGTAATTATTGAAGTATTACTATATTATCTAAAGACAGATGAAATTGAGAAGATAAAGAAATGTTTTAGATGTGGTTTGAGATACACATATGTACATCTTGAATGATTGGACCAGCTATCACTCTAATATCATATTCGTTTCATACCCGTGAGAACAAAAAAATTAAACTCACATCGATCTCATGTTGGAATTCCGTTTCATTGCACGTTTCGAATGTTTTTGTTTTAGGTTTGTTCATTGGATTTTGAATTCATTTGTAGCACCAAATGGTTGTATGTTTAAATGCTATAATCAAAATCCAGTGGTGGTTAGCTTAGATTTGCATTTTGTATAATGCGTTATGTGTTTAAAATGTACCGGTAGTCTTTGAGTTAGTTAGTTGAGCATCTTCTTTAGTTTAATTAATGTATGTTTATTATTGTAAAATGATCAACATTTCACAACGCAACAAACAAGGTGATGGTGCTTACGCGTTGTGGTGGTAACGTTGGCGTGCCAAAGTACGTTAATAGAATCGTATGAAGTTGTTGCAGCTTCGTTAAATATCAAGACAGGGATATAATTGGCACATCAAAACTCTAATGTGGTGCAATGACAGAATCTATAATTTTTTTTAAGGCATATGAGAAAAGCAAAATCTAGAAGAGGCTATGACAATCTGTACATTTACGCTTTCATGATTTGTACATTGTTATGTATACAACTATGTTCAAACGAAATCTATAGCGATATGTATATGGCAGGGTATATAGAACTATATAAAATATCAAAATCTAAAATTTTGAGCGGACTACACGAAATGTCCTTCTGGTTTGTCGTTTTTGTGATCGAGTCATTAAGGTGGTGTTTGTTTTTTGGAAAAGCCTCTTCCCCACCTCTTCATCTGCGCGTACGCAGACGCGGTAAAAGGTTTTGAGTACGCAGACTGTTTGTTTTTGGAAGACGTTTTATTTAAAAACGTCTTCCCGGCGTCTGCATGGATAAGATGTGGTGTCACAACTTCTCAGGTTTTCTCAACCTCTTCTCCTCTTTACCCTCAACCCTTGCAGACTTGTTTTTCTTCATTTGTGTTCAACCCTTCACCCCTACCACCCCTCTCCTCCCATCAGCCACCCGACCACCCTGTCTCCGCCCGCCGCCCCGTCGCAGCCCTCCCCTTCCGCCGCCCCCAACGTCGCCCCCTATCCTCTCACCACCGTCCATCTTTCCTCTCCTCTCACCACCACCCCCCAACCGCCACCGCTGCCCTCCCCCAACCGCCGCGCGTCCTCCCCTCCGTCGCGACACTCCGTCGCACGCCCTCCCCCAACCGCCACCGCTCCTCCTCCCCTCCGCGACCCTCCCCTCTGCCGCGACCCTCCCCTCTGCCGCAACCCTCTGCTGCATGCCCTCCCCTCCACGTGATTGACTAGGGTTTTGAGGTTGATTGTTGTGATTACATAAAGTTATGTATCGGTTCATCTTAATTAATGTGTTGTTCTTAATGTTTATATTGATTACAATTAGAAGCCAACATCAAGAATTGTGATTTTCAGAACTTGCCATTATTGAAAGGAAAGAAAGAAAGAATATTTTCAGAACTTGCCGTTGTGATTTTCAGAACTTGCCATTAATTACAGAATATTTTAACATTCTGCAGATGCTAAAAAAACAAACATTTTTTTTCTTGCAGACTGAAGACGTTTGGTCCACCTCTTCTACTGCAGATGTCTGTCGACGTAGTCCGCAGACTGCAGATGTCTGTCGACGTAGTCCGCAGACTGCAGACGTTTTCCTGCAGAAAAACAAACAGCACTTAAGTATGAGAAATTAAATATTTGATGGCGTAAGAATACTAGCAGGTAACAAAAGATGGTCCTCGGCTTGGAAGGATATTAACTTTTTCTAGTAACTTTTAAAAAAAATTAAAATGCATTTCACAAGTAAAAAAATTCAAGAATACCATTCATGATTAAACCTAACCCACACCACGCCCCTCTAGCCAATTTGATGACGTCATAGTATGTTTTTAAATCAATCCATGAGGGGTGTTATAGACTTTGCATGGCACTCCCTCTTTATTGTTTTTACGACGGTGTCACCTTCCCAATCTAGTTACTGTTCGTGTTCTCACATTCTCTCACTGTATTTATATACTTCCCATCTACTCCTATGAATTGTTTTTATTTTCACCTGTCATTACAAATATATTTCATATGTTTCCATATATTTAACATCCCAAACCATTCTAGTCCGTTTTTGGGTTCTCTCGTTCGATTTACTCATAGTTTTTTTCTGAATAAACCTTATTTACAGTTTTTTTTTGTCCACTCTAATGGCTGGCGACGATGTTAATGGCAAGACGGTTGTAGATGATGTTGTTGTTGGGAACGTTTAAGATGCTATAACAAGAAATCAAAGTTTAAAATCATCTGCCACGTGAGTAATAAACATGACCCTTTATGACATTTTCTTTTAGTAGTTATGAATAAATTCTTAGGTGGAGTTTGGATTGCATATCTTTAGCCCATGCTTAAATTTAAGCACTTTCAAATGTGCTTATAAAAAGTTGTTGTATTCACTGTGTGGTTTAACATGTTTTAAATTTAAAATCTAGATGACTGTAACTAAAACTATTACATCAGAGCCATGTGTTATTTAGGGTATTGGAAGAGTATAATAAACTCAAGAAGGAATACGAATACGTGCCTTCGCATCTCCACGAGTTTAAACAAAAGATGTTTGCTAGCCAAACAATAGTTGTGAATCAACATCTCTCTAAGTAAAAAAGTTGTTGACCGACTTGTCAACTAAAATTACGAGGTGAATACGTATAAAACTATAAATGCACACAATATACATGTGTTGGTTGCAGTATGTGTTATAAATGGGGCGACTTGGTGTTAAATGACCACAGTCATATGATAAGTTGTAATAAATGAATCGTAGCGAAGAACGTTTACTGGTTTTCTATTTTTGAATATATCATAATTAGGTAATAAGATATTGAGTGATTTAGTAAGTTTTACCTTTTGTTAAAATTATTAATTGATTCATTAGATTAGTAAATGTTGCAATTAAGTTCAACTTCCAACGATTGAGAAAGCCTTTTAATCCCTTAAAAAGATTGTTAGAATACTTCATCAAATGCCTATCGTCATAAATGATCGGGAAATACATCTTGATTAAACAAAAGAAGTTGACTATATATGACAAATTTTTGCTAGCATTCAACAAATAACCAAAATACATGCAATATGAAAATTCACCCAATACACACTCATTCAAATCATTCCATTATGAAATTAAGAGCTGCTTCATATTTAGGTTTCCAATCATACAAACTCTTATATGTGTGTTGATTTTTAACTATATCACGTGTTTAATTTTCACCACAATTCAAGAATTTTGTTATCGTATAATTTTTTTTAGTTATGATACATGTAGCTAACAAAACCAATATAAGTCGGAATGATAGGCTCGCGTGATCAAATAAAAATTGAAAATTGGTAAAAGCGTATACCTTTTTGATATTTATTCGATTGCCTAGAATAAACCATCCATTAAAGCTAGATAATCAGCCGCCTCTTCATCATTAATAACTTCAAGTTTTTGCCTTAAAAACCAAGTTGTAACCTTAACAATGAAGATATTATTACTTTTTTTAACGGGAAGCGTAACTTCGGAGGATAAGTGTTATCTTAATCGATCCCACCTATCTGTTTCTCAGCCGGGTCCACACCCCCAACTCACTCAGGTGAAAACTCATTTTTGACAAAACCCTCTGACTCAACTCTAAACATTTTATTCTGCTTAAAGTGAGACTGGAACTCATAGCATCCCCTTTATTTACATGTCATGGAGAAATTATTACTTGAAATCAAAAAATCAGCAACGAATCACCGCCCATATTCGAGACCCAAGCGTGGGTTTTGAGTTGAGTAGTTGACCAAACCAATAGAATCACAAAAAGTCAATGTTTTTAGAACAGGATTGAACGTCGAACCGGACGCCTTACCGATTTGGTTGTCGGACTGGATTTAAGAACCGGATGACGTCATAATTATATATATAGTATTATATATATATAGTTATATATATAATCAAATATAAGTAATTTATATATGATTTATATATGTATTTTATAGTTATATATAAAACTTAAGTACATTTGGGTGTGTGTGAATGTATGTCTAAGATTATGGTGAACACTTTGTCCCATACTGGGGTGGGAACAAAGTAAGGTTTGGTTTATAAGTAACTGTCTTACAACTGTTGTGTATCTTTATGACATATTTTACCACAAGTACTACCCGCGCGCAGGGAGTGCAAAAACAAGTTTTCTGTTGGATTTTCATCGAACTCGTGCATGGTCGCACGTCCTGCAGCTTCAAAAACCCAAGCCCGCACGAGACAATTTTTGTTTTTTAAGTACTACCCAGGCCCGCGCGAGACATTTTTTTTAACTCGGTTTTTGTTTTTGAGCTTCATGAAGAACGAAAGGATCAAATGTCCCTCATTCTTTGTCATTTCTAGAGAAGAAGGTATATGCCATCAAAGTGAGTCATACACTGCACATACTAGTAGGTATGGTGACATAGTATGTATGTCACCAACAAGTTGTGTTACTAATGGGCAAGAATATTGTAACATGTATAAAATCCAAATGTTGTTTTTCACGGTAGGTAAAACATTTCCATTCACTGTCCAGTTACAATATATATAATTACAATATATATAATTTTAATATATATAATTACAATATGTATATATTTTATTGAGGGTGAACGACTTAAAAAGACCTGGATCAGTTTGGTTTGGTGCATTTGCTTCCATACAATATCCCCAGGTTTGAAACCTTTATGTGTGCATTTTCTGATTTTTATTTTTTGACACGTTTATCTAATTCATCGTTTCGATCCATATATATTGTTGGTGTTCTCATGATCTAAACTTGCACGTAGTAACAATTTGAATTAAATGAAGAGCTGAGTTCGTTTAGAGGTAATTGTCGTCCTGGTAGTTTCAGTGAGGTCATAGTCAAATCCGCGACCAACAACTGCTAGGAAACGAAATAACTAGTTATCAACAACATGATTCCAATAAATAAAACAAGTCATAGTGGTTTCAAGTTTTAGTCGATTGCTAATAGCGGAATTTTAATTTTAAAATATAAAGTCATATGGATTATTTATCGATTTAGTTGTTAAAATTATTTCCAGTCATTACTTTTGATGTTAAAACGTTACAATATATTATGCGCTCCCTCCACAACGCACATGGTGTAACACAAGAACCTGTTCATCACGTCATAGGGTTTATGGAGAAAAAACATACCGCAACTTGCGAATTTACCCCCAAAACAATTTAATATTGTCTTATTGCTCTCTTGTGTAGATATCGGTTAGCGTTTCAATACATGACAAGAAGATATTTGCTGCAACGCGTAGGCTACAATTATAGTTTTCTCTTTAATCTAACAGTGTAACCCGTAACATTGTACTATAACAATTCTTGTTTCCGTACTAAAATGACTGGGGGTACAAACGACCTGAGTTAGAGCTTGTATAAGCTCGAGCTCGATTTATTTTGGTTTGTAAGGGCTAGAGCTTGAGCTCGACTCGTCAAGTATGTTTCAAGCCTGAGCTCGGCTCATCAAGTATGTTTTAAGCTCAAGCTCGGCTCATTTATTATTTAGTTATTATCATTTTCATAATTTAATTTTCAATCACACATATATATAATTAGATAATAATATGAATAAAGCAACTGCTATCAGCAGTTGCTTTTATTCTTTTTGAAATTTGCCACACAACTTCTGAGGATTTCTATTTTAACCCCTCAGCATCATACCTTTCATCTTCATTTGTTATGTTCAGCCATTATTTAGAGAGAGAAAGAAAGATGAGAGCTTGAGGGAAGATTTTCCAGTTGGACCACCACTGGCACGCCACCTCCGTTGTCGTTGATGCCGGTTGCATGTCAGGCTCCTATCTTTCTTCGATTTGGACTGATCTCAGATCCAATTTTGTTTTTGATGGTGGCGATGGTGGTGTTTCTGTTGTCGTGTCGTCTCCCCTTAGGGTTGCTCGGTGGTGCGGCGTGGGTGTGTTACTGGTGGCCGGCAGTGGCAAATGTCCTTTCGTTTTCCTATGCAGAGATGCCGCGGTGGTGGTGGTTGTTCGGCCTCTGATGATCTTTATTTAGTGGGACTTTGATGGGGGTTTGTGCTCTCCGACTAAAGAGTCTGAGAGTTTGCAACACCCGGATATTTTAATAGTTGTATAAAGAAGAATAAAAGGAGAAAGTGCAATTTAACCCAAGATTGAGGGGTTAAATATGTCAAAAGTATAAAATTTATAATAATTTTGTACAAAAGGTGGCATGGCCACCCATGTTGTCTGCACATTTCATTTCAACCGATTTTAGAGAGAGAAGGAGCAGAGAATTCGGTTTCTAGAGGGAAGAAGAAGAAAAGTTCGAATTTAAGGTAAGAATTCTTAGTTTTAAGTTGTTCTTGGTCGGCCTATGCCTCGGTTATATGCTTATGTGTGTGAATGTACGTTTGTGTGTGTGTTTTGGTGGGTTTTAGGTTCTTGAGCTCATAACCAATGGGTTGGAAGGAGCCTACCCGAAAGTTTGATAAAGGTGAGTTTCTAGAACCCCCTTTTTATATGTTTTTAACAATCTTGGGGATGGAAAATGCATGTGAACCTGTTTTATGAAAGATGGGTTTTCACCCGTATGTATGTGTGTGTAAATGTGTATGTGGGTGGGTATAAATTTGGGATATAGATATGTGCGTATGTACCTATTATGATGTTTAGAATGTTAATACTAAGTGTAGATCATGATATAAGATGATTTGGGTCTGATTTATGTTAATTTAGTAAGAGTTAGTTGCCCAAACGTCCAAACAGTGGCCCATGCGCCAACGGTTAAATTCACTAAGTGTTCCCAACCGCCCAGAAATCCTAAACGTCTGAACAGTACCCAAACGTCTACATGTCCATGCGTCTAAGTCAGGCCCATACGCCTGAATAGTATCCAAGCGCCTAGAATACTGCCCAGAATGACTAAGTGTTGGGACATGCGCTCAAATAGTACCCATGCGCCCAAATTGTCACACCCCAACCTTGACGGCGGAAACGTCGAGGTGTGAGGGTTAAGATTGTTCACAGCCACATAATGCTATGTTAAAATGTAAAATGCCATTAATCAATTGTTTCAACATCACATACATCAAGTCTCATGAATAGTAGAACAAACAAAAATAGAAATCCAATTTTTCTTATTAAGTCTAGGTCCATGTCCTAGGTTTGAGCATTTCTTCAATCATCATTAAGCTTGCACATTTCCTGAAACATGTTGAAAATAAAGTCAACTAACGAGTTGGTGAGTTCTCATGGTTTTATATATAATAAGTATACAAAAATATGGCAATTCTAGTCAATGGTCACAAGATAGTAAGTATATAGAACATGCATAGTTACAATCAAACCTCAACTGAATAATATGTATAAGCATGATTAGCTAAGTGTATTTGGTTCCCTAGTGCACAAGTATACGGCTCCTAGGAGCCGGCAATTCCTCAGCTTTGGCAAATAGGCTTGTCAGGCCTAAAGATCTAAGACTTCACCAGGCTAGCAATAGTTAATGATTGCACACATATGTCACATCTCATATAATACTTAACATATTCAAACAACCATGACTATGTAAAGAATTGCACGTGTGTAATAAGTATCAACGCGTGTATGTGTAAGTTTGTATAAGCAACATGTTTCACCCCGAAAGGTGTGAAATAAACGTAAAGCGAGGCATAAGAACTCACATGATTAAAGTTAGGAGACTTGTAGTTGAAATATGGATAATCACGAATAAGGAAACCAACACTAACGTCACAAGGCACCTAAATAAAAATAAAGTAACGCGTTATAATAGGTTGATAATTAATCATTATGTTTTTAAGGTTCTTAATTATAGATCAAATAAGTTTTAATAATTATTCATTACATGTTAATAATGCGATCGGGTTAAAGGAACGAATGGATGCATATATGCGGATTAATTAATTGCACGAGAAAACAAAAGTAACATAAAGAGGACTTAATCTAATAGTACGCTAAATTGGTTTGTAAGGGTTATACATAGTAATTCCAATAAGTGATTACTATAAAAAAAAGTAAATATATATATCTATATACATATATATACATATATATATATATAAGTATACATATGTATAGGTAACCAACATTTTAATAGTTGAAAATGTATTCAGGTTTTATTTCTCTTTGAACACATTACCCTATTTTTATATAAATTAAGAACAACCAAATTAATATTTAACAAAATTTTTGCATTTAAAAAAATATAACAATGTATACGAAATATTTTATAAACAATTAATTTGGTTACAAAAAGGTAAAACAAACAAACATGTGTTTTGTAAAATAATCCTTTAGAAATTTTCAGAGAGAAAAATATATTAAAAAAATGAATAAAATAAAATAAAAAAAGAATAAAACAGCAGGAAAAGAAAATGTACAGAAAAGAAGGGGGGGTTGCTCGGGGTCGAACCCGGGACCTCCCATTATACATGGGACGCAGGAACCAGTGAACCAGGGCCGAGGCCTTGGTTCATTTCGGTTTGTTTTGAATTTAAACTGAGTCCCCTGGTTTACCCCCAAATCGATGAACCCTAGGTTCATTCGATCTGAAATTGACCCTCGATTCGATATCAAACACTCGAATCATCATAGGGCTTTTGTTCATCGACCAGAAACGAGTGGGTAACAGGTTTTGATTACCTGTTTGGATGAGATTAAAGGTGATTTCGAGTTCGGTTTAGGTTTCGGGTGTTCTTGGGTTGGGGTTTTCTGATCGAGAGAGGTTATGGTGAAATTGAGGTTTCAGAGAGTTTAGGAATTTCGAAATGATTCAGAAGCCCCCAATTTGTAGACTTGATTTCATGGTTTCGGTCATAACCCGTTTGATTTTGAAACCGCGTTCGAGTTTACCAAAATTGAGAGATTCGAGCTGTTAATTTGCAATTCTAATTGATTGATTGATTGCTTAAGCCGCGTATTAAGTTTAGAAGTGATTAATTTGATTGAATTTGTGTATCTGGACGAGATTTGATTCGGATTTCACCCGGTTAATCCTCGGTTTGTTTTGGAAGTCTTGCACGAGCGGGAACTCGAATTGGGTTGGGGTCCGAGTTCGAAACAGGGAGTCGAGAGGGTTGGGGCGGTTAATTTGGGTCAAATCGATTTTAATTTGGTAGTTTGGAGCCTCGCCGGAGCTCGGCCGGAGCTCCGGCCGAAGCCACCGGAAAAACGGGGTGAAAGGTTTGGAGTTTCAAATTTTTACACAAATGGTCCCTCCACTTTGGCTTCTTATTATTTTATGTCAAAACTTTAAATTTTAAGTTTATAAAATGACATTAAGCCCCTCTAACTTTATACTAACTTAAAATTTTATTATTATTACTATTATTTTATTATTATATTATTATTATTATTATTATTATTATTATTATTATATTTATTATAGTAATTATTGTTATTATTATTATTATTGCTATTATTACTACTACTACTATTATTATTATTATTATTATTATTATGGTTATTATTATTATTATTATTATTATTATTATTATTATTATGGTTATTATTATTATCATTATTATTATTATTATTGTCATTATGCTAGTTAATCCTTAAAGAATTAAAATTTTACGAATGAGTCCATGCAGTTAATTATGTCCCGAAATTAAAATCAAAAAGGGGTTACAAGAATAAGAAAGGGTACGTCTTCTTCATATGTTCTTCACGCTCCCAAGTGAATTCCGCTCCTCGTTTGTTCTCCCATCGAACCTTTACAATTGGGGTCGTAGAGGTCCTAGTCTTCTTCATAATGTGATCCATGATTTCGACGGGTTTCTCAACGAAGTGTAGTGACTCGTTGATCTGAATGTCTTCCAATGGCGCATACAAATTATCGTCGGCCAGGCACTTCCTCAGATTCGAGACGTGGAAGACCGGGTGAATTCCACTAAGGTCGGAGGGTAGTTCTAGTTTGTAGGCCACTTTCCCGATTCTTTTCAGAACCTTGAAAGGCCCTACAAACCTCGGAGCTAACTTACCTTTCCTTCCAAAGCAAACCACACCCTTCCACGGTGAGACCTTGAGTGTCACACCCCGACCGACGGCGGAATCATCGGAGCGGACGAGGGAATGATTGATTGTTCATAACTCATGATTGTCTAATTGTGTAAATAATATTAAAATCAGATTACAGGATAACATAAATTTAACAGATACAAATACAACAGTTAAAGTCACAAATAATAATTGTCTTTTGTTTTGACTAAGTCCAGGTCTTATATGATCAAGTAGAAGTCCACTAGCTTGCTTAACCTGAAATCATGTGAGAAAATAAAGTCAGCTAACGAATTAGCTGGTGAGTAATCACAGTTTTGAGTATACATATAGATTGATTGATTGATTGAGAATAATTCAATTCACAAGGTAACATTAAGACTTATATTGCAATAGTAAAACATATAGATAAACTGACACAATAACAACCCCTTGACTTGACACTTGCAAATAATAGACTCCACACATACACCATAGTTTAACTCCTGCCTCTGGCACAATCACCACTCGACTATTCATATGGGGTGGGTTATCCAAACCAGTAGATCTACATTGTTGCCAGGATTGATTGATTGATTGAATTAGGGTTTTATTGTCGTCCAGTTTAGCATAGTATGTTCACGTAATTGCAAGTAATAACATAACCTGTCTTGAATTGAATTTAGAATGAAACAACAATAGAATATCATGATTGAATATATTGTATCACATGATTTCCCCCAAATAGGAAATGATATAAAAAGGGGATATGAGTACTCACCTGATTGATGAGATTAGGATCTGGATGTGATAGTTTAGACACCAACGATTTCCTTATGATTAACCTAAGGATCGGTGTCTCGAATTAGAATAATAATGATTTGAGAATTTGGGAATGTATTAGGATTTCCATTGGGTTTTGAATAGTAGTTTAAATAAACTAATTTTATTTAGTTTGAATGTCCATAACTAAATAAAATAAATTTATTGGATGTGATTTCGTTTAGAATTTAATAAATGTATTTGTATCAATACTCGTAATTGTTTGGTTTATAGTTAAAGTGTGGAAAAACAAATAATTAATTTTATTAATCAATTATATGATAATTAATTAAAACATTTAATTATTTAAATGACTAAAAGAAACGAAAATGAATTTGGAAAGGTTTAAATATAAACTTTTATATTTAATCATAGATATTATTTGAACCCATAGTAATTTAGTGATTTTAACCATTATTTATAGTCTAATTTCATAAAAAAGAATTTAACTAGATTTGTTATTTATTTAAAACAATTTATAAAATAAATAAATAAAATGTCAAAATAAATTTCAGAAAATAATTAATCTGAAAAAAAATAAATTTGTTAGTTTTTGAACAAGTAAAACGCTTTATGTTTGATGAAAAGAAATAATAGTCTATAAATATTTAAAATAAGTTATATTGTTTATATGGTTTTATGTTTTATTGTTTATACAATCTAAAGAAAAATTGCAGAAAATGATTTTGATGTTTTAAAAATAAACATGTTTATAAAAATGATTTTTATAATTTTTAATAATTTTTTTGTTATTTTTAAAAGGCTGAAACAAGGCAAAAAAAAATGTTTGAGGTTGCCCGGGGTCGAACCCGGGACCTCTTGGTTGGAATGTGATCAGCAAACCGGTGGAACAAAGGCTTATAGCTGCGGGGGTTTTAGGTTCCAATTGGTTTTAAACACAGTTTCAGTTAACCCTCAAACCAAGTGAACCCTAGTTCGAATCCAGGCCAAATTGAACCCCAATTCGATTTTGATAGCATTTGAAGTCATGGGGCTTTTGTTCCCCATGACAAATCGAGTATGTATGTATAATCAATTACCTGAATTGAAACTTAAATCGATAGGAATGGAGTAGAAACAAGCCGCGGCACAGTGGGTGATCGTTTGATGCTCAAATGACGTTTATAATCAAATTAAATTGGTAGGAAGCTTTAGATGTTGATCGAGATCAAATGCTCCTTATCAATTTCAGTTAAAATCGAGCGGAGATGGGTTTTTAGTAGTGTTGCAGGTCGCGGTTTTAAGAGGTAATCGAACGGGGTGTTTGAGTTTGTTTTGAATGAAAATGAGAATGGAAGTTGTTTAGAAACTGAGTTATGGTGGTTCATATTCGTTTAATTTGATTAAAACAAGGTGTTAGTGCGACATGTGGACTGACAGAAGTCCGACAACGCGTGGCTCGGGTTCTACACCGCATGCGCTCGAATTTTGGAATTGTTTATTTGGCACGCGTTCGAATCTCCCACGTGAATGTGTCGGGAGTGTTGGTTTTGGTCAAAACCGCGTGATCTCGGCTTTTGAAGCTCGCCGGAGTGTCGCCGGAGGAGTTGCCGGAGAAACAGAGGTGCGACGGGGAGGGGGGCTGGGATTTAAATGATTTTACACATTTGGTCCCTGTGGTTTTGAGTTTATTACTTCAGGCTTGAAACTTTTAAAATTAAGTTTCATAATTTACAAAATACCCCCTGCACTCAATTTATATAATAATTATTCTTTATATATATATATGTATATATATATATATATATATTTATAACCCATTGTTATTATTATTATTATTTTTAATATTATTATTACCATTAACATTATTATTATTATTATTATTATTATTATTATTATTATTATTATTATTATTATTATTATTATTAGTATTATTATTATTTACATCCACGTAACGAACAAAAATCAACTTTATTTAACAAAAATACGCAATGTTACAGTCTCCCCTGCTTTAGGAAATTTCGTCCCGAAATTTTAATCACGAGGAGGCTGAAACGAAAAGATGCGGGTACTTGGATTTCATTTGGTTCTCACGTTCCCAGGTGAACTCTGGGCCACGTTTAGATTCCCAACGGATTTTGACAACGGGTACCCGGCTACGTTTGAGTTGTTTGACTTCCCGATCCATAATTTCCACTGGTTTCTCAATAAAGTGCATAGATTCATCAATCAGGACTTCGTTGAGTGGAATGCGGAGATTTTTATCGGCAAGACATTTCTTGAGGTTTGAAACATGAAACGTCGGATGTATATTGCTGAGCTCTTGAGTTAGTTCAAGCTTGTAGGCTACTTTCCCAATTTGCTCGTGTACTTTGAATGGACTCGCGTAACGAGGTGCTAGTTTCCCTTTCTTTCCAAAGCGAATCACTCTCTTCCAAGGTGATACCTTAAGAAGTACGAGATCACCGACATTGTATTCCATGGGTTTACGTCTTTTATCAGCATAATGCTTTTGACGATTCTAGCAGCGACCAAGTTATCACGGATCTTATGAATTTTGTCGGTTGCTTCTTGTATCAATTCCAGACCAGTAATTTGTGATTCACCAACTTCAGACCATACAAGGCCTCAAATGGTGCCATCTGTTGATCTGGTAACTGTTATTGTAAGAGAATTCAATCAACGGAAGATGAGAATCACACGATCCACTGAAATCAATGACACAAGCCCGGAGCATATCCTCGAGGGTCTGTATCGTTCTTTCAGTCTGACCGTCGGTTTGCGGATGTTAGGTTGTACTAAGATTCAGTTGAGTTTCGAGAGCTGATTTGGAGACTTTTCCAGAAAACAAGAGATGAAGCGACCATCACGATCAGAGATAATATCTTTACTTGACAATAGATTGTTTAGGAAGACTACCATCACGTAATCAGGTTTTGATGATAACTCACAATGAAAGTCGATAGGTAAGGAATAAATGGTTGGATGTAGCTAGATCGAGTTAAAACATGAGAATAAAGGAAAAGAAATTGATTTAAGAATTTAAATGTTCCAAGCTTGGAATCAAAATTAGCTTAAAGCGATCGGGTCTCTTTTCAAGTTCAGAGATCATGCTTTGGCTTGATAGGTCAAATCACCATCATTGATTCACCCTTCAAGTTACTACTTGCATCTCGTCACTTGTTTACAACCATGGTAAGTTGGAGATCAAGAAATGAGAATAGTCATCAAGGTATGGTTTTCACCCCTAACTTGATGGTGTACTTTCAAGGTATGACCATTAACTCACCAATCAAAAGTTCGATCTAAGGATCTACAGAAATAAGACGAGATAACTCACCATTAAGGTAAGGGAAATCACTCCTATCTTAACGATGAATTTTTACAAAAACAAAATATAATAAGATAGACTTCCTCATCAAAATCCAGAATTCACTCCTACTTTAACGAGGTCGTTTCATTTGAGAAAATACAATCCATAAAATGAAATTATCATCAAGGTATGAATTTCACGCGTATCTTGATGATTGAGCTTGATGTTAACAAGAAAACAATCGAAGATTGACATTTGTCACCAAAGTACGGGTTTCAACCCTATTTTGGTGAGATCATGTCATTTGTGAAATGCAAGTTCCAAAGTGAATAATTGAAGTCAGTCCTCGTGATAAGGAAATCACCCTAATCCAGAGGATGAAATTTCATAAAACACATCATTGGAAACCATTTATTGAAACGAATAAAGAATCATCACCAAAGTAAGGGAATCACCCCTGTTTTGATGAGTTAAAATCATCTAGG
This sequence comes from Flaveria linearis, assembly GCA_024085815.1. NCBI lineage: Eukaryota > Viridiplantae > Streptophyta > Magnoliopsida > Asterales > Asteraceae > Flaveria > Flaveria linearis. The sequence continues at coordinate 67,155,975 of CM044012.1, forward strand.
AGATTCGAGTGTCCTTAGTCATAGGTTGACTTGCAAACTCTTGTATCTCCCACGGTGCAAACGGTTCAAAATTCAACTTAACAACGAAAGGAAAAATGTCTTAATTAGAAATTTTCAAATTACATCAATGTAACAAAAGGAAATCACGTTTACAAATCTTGAATTGAATCATGAAGACGAAATTAAGGACAAGAATTATTCAACACCATATCATTGGTGTCTTGAGCTTGTTGAGCATTAATGTTGAAAGCACGTCCTTGAGCCGTAGGAATCGGGATGACAAGTTGAGGACATCGATTGCGAAAATGGTTCGGATCACCACATTGATAGCATGCACGTCCCTGGGTAATTGCAGGAGGATGTTGGTGAACTGGTGCATTAGTCGGAGCTTTAGTAGCACTCCTGCACACGTTGAATGTATGACCCAAACGACCACAGTTTGTGCATTGACGACACTGAGTGTTAGCGGGATGGTGATAACTGCAGTTGTTACACTGTGGATAGGGTCCAGCGTATGACTTTTTCATTAGCAGTTGATTGTTTACCGCTGGTTGACGAGTTGGAGGGACTTGATTAATTGGCACAGCAGGGGTAACTACAGCAAAGTTTTGAGAGTTAGCCTTCCTCTTCTTGTTCTTGGAAAGCTCGGGTTGATCGGTTTTGACGGTTTCGTTAGGAAGTTTATCGGTATTTTTCTTCGATCCTTTCCTGGTTAAGGAACCAGCTTTCACGTGATTATCGGTTAGCTGTGCAGCCAGCCTAATAGCATCTTCTAGTGTTGAAGGATTCCTTCCTAGCACCGTATCTTGAATCTGCATGGGTAGACCACCAATGTATTTCTCGATGGCTCGGGAGGTAGGGGTAGCAATATGCGGTACCAAAAGGCTCAGTTCGTGGAATCGGTTAGTGTATGCTAGGTTCTCGCCACTGTCTTGGGTTAATTCCCAGAACTCAGCTTCCAGTTTCCGGACTTCGTTTCTTGGGCAGAACTCTTTAGTCATGAGCTCCTTAACTTCAGTCCATGTTAAGACTAGAGCAGTATCAGTTCCACGGGTTCGTTTCTCTCCGTTCCACCAAGTGAGTGCGCGTTTCTGGAGGACACTTGTGGCATACCGGACTTTTAGGTTTTCAGGGCATTCGCTGTTTAGGAAGGTGTTCTCGATGCTTTCGAACCATTGTAGTAATCCGGTAGCTCCTTCAGTTCCACTGAACTTAGTGGGGTTGCAAGAACTAAAATGTTTGTAAGTACAAGTTCGGGGAGGGTTTGGTGCAATTGGGTTTTGGACAGTGTTTGGTGCAGTTGGGTTTTGGACAGTATTGTTGCCTTGGTTCAAATGGTTAAGTAGAGTTGGAATGACCGCAGCAACTTCACGTGCTACTATAGCAGCAATCTTGCGGCCAGAGTTTCTAGATCGTGAACGGATTTGACGAGAAGACATGCTGTATAATATGGAAAGAAGAAACCTCTATGAGAAACGGGTAATTGGTTTTTAAAACTTTTCAAAATAATAAAATCGTTAATGAGATTGTTTAGAATAACAATGAGAGGTTTGGAGTGTAAACGTTCGGTTCGCAAACCAAAGCGAATACGTTGACTTATCAAAGTATTTGTGTCCAGCACGAGGACATGCGTACCTATAAGCGAATACTCATCTCGAGGGTTCCCAGGTAAGGTAATCAAGTTGTATGAAATACCTTGCCTAGACAGAACACCTTAAGATACAGGTATCCCACTCTTCCAGCATTGCATGTTCTCGGTCATGTGACACGGACTTTGACGAGATTTGAAAACCATGAATAACAATCGAGTTTTTGTAGTTTGAAATCACTTGAATTAGGCACACAATGCCTTAGAATATGAGTTAAGATTCGGGTGTACATTGATAGATTCAAAGTATAAGAAGAATCACTTAAGGCAGATAATCACATAATTAAGTATAAACATGTAAGGCACATAAAATCCTATCTAAGCATATAAAATACATGAGAGGACTCATGTGTAAAGGTACCTAGTTATAGTCTAGGTCATTCCATTTCTAATAACCTAATTCCCTATAACCATGGCTCTGATACCAATCTGTCACACCCCGACCGACGGCGGAATCATCGGAGCGGACGAGGGAATGATTGATTGTTCATAACTCATGATTGTCTAATTGTGTAAATAATATTAAAATCAGATTACAGGATAACATAAATTTAACAGATACAAATACAACAGTTAAAGTCACAAATAATAATTGTCTTTTGTTTTGACTAAGTCCAGGTCTTATATGATCAAGTAGAAGTCCACTAGCTTGCTTAACCTGAAATCATGTGAGAAAATAAAGTCAGCTAACGAATTAGCTGGTGAGTAATCACAGTTTTGAGTATACATATAGATTGATTGATTGATTGAGAATAATTCAATTCACAAGGTAACATTAAGACTTATATTGCAATAGTAAAACATATAGATAAACTGACACAATAACAACCCCTTGACTTGACACTTGCAAATAATAGACTCCACACATACACCATAGTTTAACTCCTGCCTCTGGCACAATCACCACTCGACTATTCATATGGGGTGGGTTATCCAAACCAGTAGATCTACATTGTTGCTAGGATTGATTGATTGATTGAATTAGGGTTTTATTGTCGTCCAGTTTAGCATAGTATGTTCACGTAATTGCAAGTAATAACATAACCTGTCTTGAATTGAATTTAGAATGAAACAACAATAGAATATCATGATTGAATATATTGTATCACATGATTTCCCCCAAATAGGAAATGATATAAAAAGGGGATATGAGTACTCACCTGATTGATGAGATTAGGATCTGGATGTGATAGTTTAGACACCAACGATTTCCTTATGATTAACCTAAGGATCGGTGTCTCGAATTAGAATAATAATGATTTGAGAATTTGGGAATGTATTAGGATTTCCATTGGGTTTTGAATAGTAGTTTAAATAAACTAATTTTATTTAGTTTGAATGTCCATAACTAAATAAAATAAATTTATTGGATGTGATTTCGTTTAGAATTTAATAAATGTATTTGTATCAATACTCGTAATTGTTTGGTTTATAGTTAAAGTGTGGAAAAACAAATAATTAATTTTATTAATCAATTATATGATAATTAATTAAAACATTTAATTATTTAAATGACTAAAAGAAACGAAAATGAATTTGGAAAGGTTTAAATATAAACTTTTATATTTAATCATAGATATTATTTGAACCCATAGTAATTTAGTGATTTTAACCATTATTTATAGTCTAATTTCATAAAAAAGAATTTAACTAGATTTGTTATTTATTTAAAACAATTTATAAAATAAATAAATAAAATGTCAAAATAAATTTCAGAAAATAATTAATCTGAAAAAAAAATAAATTTGTTAGTTTTTGAACAAGTAAAACGCTTTATGTTTGATGAAAAGAAATAATAGTCTATAAATATTTAAAATAAGTTATATTGTTTATATGGTTTTATGTTTTATTGTTTATACAATCTAAAGAAAAATTGCAGAAAATGATTTTGATGTTTTAAAAATAAACATGTTTATAAAAATGATTTTTATAATTTTTAATAATTTTTTTGTTATTTTTAAAAGGCTGAAACAAGGCAAAAAAAATGTTTGAGGTTGCCCGGGGTCGAACCCGGGACCTCTTGATTGGAATGTGATCAGCAAACCGGTGGAACAAAGGCTTATAGCCGCGGGGGTTTTAGGTTCCAATTGGTTTTAAACACAGTTTCAGTTAACCCTCAAACCAAGTGAACCCTAGTTCGAATCCGGGCCAAATTGAACCCCAATTCGATTTTGATAGCATTTGAAGTCATGGGGCTTTTGTTCCCCATGACAAATCGAGTATGTATGTATAATCAATTACCTGAATTGAAACTTAAATCGATAGGAATGGAGTAGAAACAAGCCGCGGCACAGTGGGTGATCGTTTGATGCTCAAATGACGTTTATAATCAAATTAAATTGGTAGGAAGCTTTAGATGTTGATCGAGATCAAATGCTCCTTATCAATTTCAGTTAAAATCGAGCGGAGATGGGTTTTTAGTAGTGTTGCAGGTCGCGGTTTTAAGAGGTAATCGAACGGGGTGTTTGAGTTTGTTTTGAATGAAAATGAGAATGGAAGTTGTTTAGAAACTGAGTTATGGTGGTTCATATTCGTTTAATTTGATTAAAACAAGGTGTTAGTGCGACATGTGGACTGACAGAAGTCCGACAACGCGTGGCTCGGGTTCTACACCGCATGCGCTCGAATTTTGGAATTGTTTAGTTGGCACGCGTTCGAATCTCCCACGTGAATGTGTCGGGAGTGTTGGTTTTGGTCAAAACCGCGTGATCTCGGCTTTTGAAGCTCGCCGGAGTGTCGCCGGAGGAGTTGCCGGAGAAACAGAGGTGCGACGGGGAGGGGGGCTGGGATTTAAATGATTTTACACATTTGGTCCCTGTGGTTTTGAGTTTATTACTTCAGGCTTGAAACTTTTAAAATTAAGTTTCATAATTTACAAAATACCCCCTGCACTCAATTTATATAATAATTATTCTTTATATATATATATATGTATATATATATATATATATTTATAACCCATTAACATTATTATTATTATTATTATTATTATTATTATTATTATTATTATTATTATTATTATTATTATTTACATCCACGTATCGAACAAAAATCAACTTTATTTAACAAAAATACGCAATGTTACATTGAGAAGGACCATTTCCCCAACTTGGAATTATAGTGGCTTGCGACGTTTATCAGCGTAGCTTTTCTGTCGACTCCTTGCCACTTCTAGGTTTTTGCGGATGATAGCGACTTTATCGGTCGTCTCATGTATGAGCTCGGGACCGGTAATAAGATTCTCGCCAATGTCGGTCCAGCAGATTGGTGAACGATACTTACGACCGTAAAGTGCTTCAAACGGTGCCATTTGGATGCTTGAGTGGTAACTGCTGTTGTAGGAGAATTCTGCGAGCGGCAGGTGTGTATCCCAGTCGCCCCCAAAATCAAGGACACAGAGACGTAACAGGTCTTCTAGGGTTTGGATCGTCCGCTCGGTTTGGCCATCGGTTTGGGGATGGTAAGTCGTGCTTAAATCCAATTACGTACCCAGAAGTTCTTGCATAGTAGACCAGAAGTGGGAAGTGAATCGAGCGTCTCGGTCGGATATAATGTGAAGATGCACACCATGACGACTTACGATCTCGTCGACGTAAATCCGGGCTAACCTTGATGTCTTATACGTGTCGCGTATGGGTATGAAATGTGCCGACTTGGTCAATCGGTCGACGATTACCCATATGCTATCGTGCCCGCGAGATGTCCGAGGCAGCTTGGTTATGAAGTCCATGGATATATGTTCCCACTTCCACATGGGAATTTCGGGTTGTTCAAGTAATCCACTTGGACGTTGATGCTCCGCTTTAACCTTCGTGCACGTAAGGCACTTAGCAACATAGGTTGCTATGTCTCGTTTCATTTCGGGCCACCAATATTGACTCCGTAAGTCCATGTACATCTTATCGGAGCCCGGGTGGATAGAATAATGAGTCCGATGTGCTTCGTTCATGATAGAAGCCCGAAGGTTATTGCGTTTGGGAATCCAGATTCGGTTTGCAAAATACATTAACCCATTGGCTCTTGTTTCCAATTGGGCTAAGAGATTTGGCTCGAGCTCTTCCTTCATACTCCCTTCGGATTGCACCGCTTGCTGGGCTTCTTGAATACTTGACTCGATGTGGCAATCGATCTTCAAATTTTGTAGTAGTACTGTTGCATTGTTGACATCGAGTCGGATTTCAGTGTCAAACTCTACCAATGCGTCGAACCATTGACGTTGGTCACGAATCTCTTGAACTGAAACCATCTTTTGGTGCGTCTTTCGACTCAACGCATCGGCTACGACATTTGCCTTGTCGGGATGGTATCGGATATCACAATCGTAGTCGCTAATTAGTTCCAACCAACGACGTTGCCTCATATTGAGGTCTTTCTGATTGAAAACGTGTTGGAGGCTCTTGTGGTCCGTGTAAACTATACATTGCGTGCCGTATAGATAGTGTCTCCAGATTTTTAAAGCAAAGACCACCGCTCCGAGCTCGAGATCGTGCGTCGTGTAATTTACCTCGTGAACCTTCAATTGTCTTGAGGCATATGCTATGACCTTTCCTCGTTGCATGAGAACGCAACCAAGGCCTTGTTTCGACGCATCGCAGTATACCGTGAAGTCGTCATTCCCATCTGGTAGCGTCAGAATAGGGGCATTGCACAACTTGTGCTTCAATGTCTCAAACGCCTCTTCTTGCTCGGCTTTCCACTCGAAAGGCTTGTTCTTCTGAGTCAAGGACGTGAGTGGCTTTGCGATTTTCGAGAAGTTGGCAATAAATCGCCGGTAATACCCGGCTAGACCAAGAAACGATCGAACTTCCGTCGGACTTGTGGGAGCACTCCAATTCTTCACGGCTTCAACTTTCGCAGGGTCGACGTGAATTCCTTGGCTATTCACTACGTGCCCTAAGAATTGTACTTCTTCAAGCCAAAACTCACATTTTGAGAACTTTGCGTATAGTTGTTCCTTCTTCAACAGATCGAGGATCTGCCGGAGATGAAGTTCATGATCGGAGCGAGACTTGGAATAAATAAGGATTTCATCGATGAAAACGATGACAAATTTGTCCAGGTAAGCCTTGCACACTCGATTCATGAGATCCATGAAGACTGCAGGTACATTGGTTAAGCCGAAAGGCATAACCATGAACTCGTAATGCCCATACCGAGTGCGGAAAGCAGTCTTTGGAATATCGTCGTCGTGTACTCGTAGTTGGTGATAGACCGAATGCAAATCGATCTTTGAAAAGATCGCAGATCCTTGGAGTTGATCGAAAAGATCGTCGATACGAGGAAGAGGATACCGATTCTTGATGGTCAACTTGTTGAGCTCCCGGTAATCGATACACATGCGGAATGACCCATCTTCCTTCTTCACAAATAAGACAGGTGCACCCCAAGGAGAAGAACTAGGGCGGATGAACCCCTTCTCGGATAATTCCTGGAGTTGGCTAGAGAGTTCTTGCATTTCCGATGGTGCGAGTCGGTAAGGTGATTTAGCCGCGGGGCCTGCTCCCAAAATCAAGTCGATTTTGAATTCAACTTCTCGTACAGGAGGCAACCCACTAAGGTCGTCGGGAAAGACCTCAGGGAATTCTCGTACAACTGGAACATCTTTGAGTTCCTTCCCTTTGGTTTTGGTGTTGACTACATAGGCCAAGAATGCCGGATAACTCTTACTTAGGCATTTCCGAGCCTTAGTGCATGACATAAGCTTGAGTCCTTTGGAAGACCGTTCACCGAACACCTTCAACGTGTCCCCGGAGGGTAAGGGCATGCGAATGCACTTCTCGAAGCAAATGATCTCGGCATGGTTCTTAGATAACCAATCCCTGCCAATAATGACGTCGAAACTCCCGAGCTTCATAGGAATGAGGTCGATAAGAAATTTATGGTCTTCGAGACACAATAGACAATTGCGGATGACCACGTCGACGGTGATCGGTTCCCCATCGGCAACTTCAACGGTGAGAGGTCTCTCTAGATTTGATCGAGGTTTAGAAAGTGTCGGCTAGAATTCTAAGGAAACGAAACTTCTATCGGCGCCAGAATCAAATAATACGTATGCATAGGTGTCATTAATAAGAAACATACCTGTATAGGTTTTAAAGGCACTTAAGGACATAAGCAAGGAATTTTAAGAGAAATTCTATGGAGATAGGGTTGGAATTTTTGCGTACCGTTCACCACTTCATTGTTCGTTTGAGCTTGGTTCACGTTGATGTTGAAGGCACGTCCACGAGCTTGTGGAACATTGCCCACAAGACGAGGGCACTGGGGTCGGTAGTGACCTGGTTCTCCACAATTGTAGCAGACCCGATTTGGTTCCGTCACTGCGTTTCCCATTGCTCGGCGGCGCGTTGTCACGAGGTGCCCGTACTTGCCACATAGTGTGCAGATGCGACATGGAAGGTTGCCCGGGTGATGATACCTACACGTGTTGCACATAGGTAGAGGGCCTGCATAAGCCCTTGCCACAGGCACTTGTGCGGCTGGCGCAGTCCCGGGAACGCACTGTCTTTGGGGTGGCTTAGATGCGGCCACGGCGTAGTTCCGTGCCGGTACAAACTTCCTCTTCTTGTTATCAGATTTAACCTCCTTGACCTCCTTGGGGGTCGTCTTCTCGGTTTTCTTGGAACCCTTTGCAGACATAGTGCCCGCTCGGATGTGGTTCTTCGTCAATTGTGCAGTGATGGTGATGGCTTCTTCCAGAGTTGCGGGTCGGCTACCCACCACGGCATCCTGAATCTGAGGCGGCACACCCTTAATAAATTTTTCCACATTACGGGAAACAGTATCCACCATGTGTGGTAGCAGTATACTCAGCTCGTGATGACGGGTAGAATACGCCAGATGGTTCCCGCCATCCTGTTTCAGGTTCCAGAATTCCTCCTGAAGTTTCTGGATTTCACTTCTCGGGCAAAACTTGGCGATGGCTATGTTTTTGAAGTCCTCCCAAGTTAAAGCCAAGATCGCGTCAGAGCCTCGGTTTCTCTTTTCGTTGTTCCACCACGTTAAGGCCCTTTGCCGCAGCATACTAGTGGCATACCTCACTTTGAGTGCTTTGGGGCACTCACAATTGACGAAGGTGTTCTCCATCCCCTCAAACCATTCTAATAGACCTGTGGCACCTTCCTTGCCCACTATAATTGGGAGGCTTGCATGAACTAAAGTGCTTGAAGGTGCAAGACTGGTTGTTATGCCCTTGGTTTGCACCATTTTCCCTTTGGCTGTTGCTATTGTTCACGACGTTTGCGATCATGGTGCTGCTGAGTTCAGCCACCATTGTCGGGATGACCGCAGCCATTTGTCGGGCAATCATGGCGGCAAGCTTACAGCCGGATCTTCCTCGGTTTCCGTGGTAACGAGACATGCTGGAAAAATACAAATTGGGTTAGGATCTGTTAAAAGGATAATAAGGATGGGCAGTTAAGGTAAGAATCATGAATTATACAGAATGATTCCATTTGGTGACGCATCACCATTTGAAAACGTTGACACGTCAAGATGAATTGATCCATTCGCCTCAGAAACTTGTTTATGTTGGTCATAGTTTATCACTCATCCCGGAAATCCCCAGGTAAGCATAACTGGTCCCGTAGGATTTATGCGAAATGCTTACCTTAGCCTGAGGGCCTTTTGCCAGGAAATCCAGAATACAGGTGTCTATGTACCACACTAGTTCTTTGGTTCATGAAATCAAAAATCTTGATGGGATAATTACAAGATTAGACATAAAGTCTAAGGAAATTTCTATCAATATGTTCTACTCAGTGACGAGGATGGATTTAAGAAGTAGCAATTGTCGGGGAGAATTAATGTTTAAGATAAGTCTAGGGGAGACGGATAACAATATGTAATCAGGCAGAAAGGCACCTATGCTAATCAGGCAGAAAGGCACCTATGCTAAGGCATCACATTGCACATAATAAGGCATAGCGTTAGGCAGCATGCAAACAATAAGTATATATTCATAAGAATACTATTCTATAAGGATCATGCATAAACTATAGTTTAGGTCACCATTTCTAATAACCTAAATCCCTATAGTTATGGGCTCTGATACCAGTCTGTCACACCCCAACCTTGACGGCGGAAACGTCAAGGTGTGAGGGTTAAGATTGTTCACAGCCACATAACGCTATGTTAAAATGTAAAATGCCATTAATCAATTGTTTCAACATCACATACATCAAGTCTCATGAATAGTAGAACAAACAAAAATAGAAATCTAATTTTTTTCTTATTAAGTCTAGGTCCATGTCCTAGGTTTGAGCATTTCTTCAATCATCATTAAGCTTGCACATTTCCTGAAACATGTTGAAAATAAAGTCAGCTAACGAGTTGGTGAGTTCTCATGGTTTTATATATAATAAGTATATAAAAATATGGCAATTCTAGTCAATGGTCACAAGATAGTAAGTATATAGAACATGCATAGTTACAATCAAACCTCGACTGAATAATATGTATAAGCATGATTAGCTAAGTGTATTTGGTTCCCTAGTGCACAAGCATACGGCTCCTAGGAGCCGGCAATTCCTCGACTTTAGCACCAAATAGGCTTGTCAGGCCCAAAGATCTAAGACTTCGCCAGGCTAGCAATAGTTAATGATTGCACACGTATGTCACATCTCATATAATATTTAACATATTCAAACAACCATGACTATGTAAAGAATTGCACGTGTGTAATAAGTATCAACGCGTGTATGTGTAAGTTGTATAAGCAACATGTTTCACCCCGAAAGGTGTGAAATAAACGTAAAGCGGGGCGTAAGAACTCACATGATTAAAGTTAGGAGACTTGTAGTTGAAATATGGATAATCATGAATAAGGAAACCAACACTAACGTCACAACGCACCTAAATAAAAATAAAGTAACGCGTTATAATAGGTTGATGATTAATCATTATGTTTTTAAGGTTCTTAATTATAGATAAAATAAGTTTTAATAATTATTCATTACATGTTAATAATGCGATCGGGTTAAAGGAACGAATGGATGCATATATGCGGATTAATTAATTGCACGAGAAAACAAAAGTAACATAAAGAGGACTTAATCTAATTGTACGCTAAATTGGTTTGTAAGGGTTATACATAGTAATTCCAATAAGTGATTACTATTAAAAAAAGTAAATATATATATCTATATACATATATATATACATATATATATATATATAAGTATACATATGTATAGGTAACTAACATTTTAATAGTTGAAAATGTATTCAGGTTTTATTTCTCTTTGAACACATTACCCCATTTTTATATAAATTAAGAACAACCGATTTAATATTTAACAAAATTTTCGCATTTAAAAAAATATAACAATGTATACGAAATATTTTATAAACAATTAATTTGGTTACAAAAAGGTAAAACAAACAAACATGTGTTTTGTAAAATAATCCTTTAGAAATTTTCAGAGAGAAAAATATATTAAAAAATGAATAAAATAAAATAAAAAAAAAGAATAAAACAGCAGGAAAAGAAAAAGTACAAAAAAGAGGGGGGGTTGCCCGGGGTCGAACCCGGGACCTCCCATTATACATGGGACGCAGGAACCAGTGAACCAGGGCCGAGGCCGTGGTTCATTTCGGTTTGTTTTGAATTTAAACTGAGTCCCCTGGTTTACCCCCAAATCGATGAACCCTAGGTTCATCCGATCTGAAATTGACCCTCGATTCGATATCAAACACTCGAATCATCATAGGGCTTTTGTTCATCGACCAGAAACGAGTGGGTAACAGGTTTTGATTACCTGTTCGGATGAGATTAAAGGTGATTTCGAGTTCGGTTTAGGTTTCGGGTGTTCTTGGGTTGGGGTTTTCTGATCGAGAGAGGTTATGGTGAAATTGAGGTTTCAGAGAGTTTAGGAATTTCGAAATGATTCAGAAGCCCCCAATTTGTAGACTTGATTTCATGGTTTCGGGCATAACCCGTTTGATTTTGAAATCGCGTTCGAGTTTACCAAAATTGAGAGATTCGAGCTGTTAATTTGCAATTCTAATTGATTGATTGGTTGCTTAAGCCGCGTATTAAGTTTAGAAGTGATTAATTTGATTGAATTTGTGTATCTGGACGAGATTTGATTCGGATTTCACCCGGTTAATCCTCGGTTTGTTTTGGAAGTCTTGCACGAGCGGGAACTCGAATTGGGTTAGGGTCCGAGTTCGAAACAGGGGGGTCGAGAGGGTTGGGGCGGTTAATTTGGGTCAAATCGATTTTAATTTGGTAGTTTGGAGCCTCGCCGGAGCTCGGCCGGAGCTCCGGCCGAAGCCACCGGAAAAACGGGGTGAAAGGTTTGGAGTTTCAAATTTTTACACAAATGGTCCCTCCACTTTGGCTTCTTATTGTTTTCCAAAACTTTAAATTTTAAGTTTATAAAATGACATTAAGCCCCTCTAACTTTATACTAACTTAAAATTTTATTATTATTACTATTATTATTATTATTATTATTATTATTATTATTATTATTATTATTATTATTATTATTATTATTATAGTAATTATTGTTATTATTATTATTATTGTTATTGCTATTATTACTATTACTACTATTATTATTATTATTATTATGGTTATTATTATCATTATTATTATTATTATTATTATTATTATTATTATTATTATTATTATTATTATTATGGTCATTTTTATTATCATTATTATTATTATTATTATTATCATTATGCTAATTAATCCTTAAAGAATTAAAATTTTACGAATGAGTCCATGCACTTAAATGAATTGACAAATATGAACACAAGGTATAATACAAAGATACAGGATGTTACACAAATAGTGTCCATGCGCCCAAATAGTGTCCATGCGCCCAAATAGTGTCTATGCGCCCAAATAGTGCCCATACGCCCAAATAGTGTCCATGCGTCCAGAACCTTCCCATGCACCTAAGTGTTCCCATGCGTCTAGAAGGCCAAGCGCCTGCATAGTGCCCATGCGTCTGCATAGTGCTCATGCGCCTAAAAATTTTGAAATATTTTTAAGAGGTTTTAACAGGAAGATCGATTTTTCTATAAGGAAATGTGCTATATAAAAGTGTTAAAATAAAAATTTTTCACGCTGACCTGGCAGCGCGACCCCAGCCAGAGGCGTTGCCCCTTGGACCCCACTAGGGGCTGCCGCCCCTAGAACCCCGCTGTCAGGGGTTGCCGCCCCCGAACCCCCGCTGTCCCACGGAGGGTCGACCATGTTCTGTGATGACTTATTAGGTATGTGTAGGGTATGTGAATGGATGATGCATGATGCTTATGGTGATGGTTATGATTGTGTATGATATGCTTTCTTTTGCTCCTTTTTATGTATTATTCCGCGACCTACGTATTATGAGTATAAGATGAATGTGAAGTATTATTTAACGTAAAGCGGAAGTTAATGTTAAGGATATGAGAAGCATAAAGAAAGAATGAATGCATGCATTAATGAACGAACGAATGTAAGAAAAGCCTTGCAAGCAATGTATGGAGGTTCACACCCAATGAAGGGTGTTAGCTAAACTGTGTGCGGGGCAGCTACTTGGCATTTGTGGGATGGTATTCATTAGAACAAGAATGCCATTTTTGTGATGTAATGGGCGTACCTGGTGCTGCAAAGAGCTCCCGCGTTTTCGCAGGGTCCAGGGAGGGTCCGTCCCATTTAAGGGAAGATGTACGCGGTCCAGGGAGGGTCTTTCCCCCACATTTTTGTGATGTAATGCAATTATAATATTTTGTAACTTTAACCGTATTGTATTGCTTTGCAAAAGTTGTCATTAATATATATATGAAATGGTTTTAATTAAATTCCGCTGCGATGTTTTAAATAATTGTATGTTTTATGTGCGATGAATGACCAACTGTGAGGTGTCCGGGATCGTGGCCTTACAGAGTTAGATGTAATGGTGCCGGTGCCCGGCCGACCTACGACCGATCTCTGTTTGGTGGGTGTTTAGTCGGTTATGGACGTCTCTTGTGATGGTTGATGCCCGTTGGCTGCCATCATGGTGACCGCCCCCTTGGGGACAGCTGTCGCTCGGCCTCCCGTTTACGGTTGAGGTAGAGTAGGCGGCCGTTCTCATGTCGTTAATGGTGTCGTCGGCGGTGGTTTAGCTGTCGTGGTGGCTTGTCGTCGTCTATTTCTCTCTGATTCCCTCTTTTTCTAGCCTTCGTTATGTCGATGATGATGAGAATTTGCTCATCCGAGATTTTGTTTTGATGTTCATCTAAGGTTTTGATGTTTTGAGCTGTGCCTATTCTTAGAAAAGATGTCGATGATGATGACCCTGCTCATCTGAGACTTACCCGAGGTCCTTTGACCTGACTCACCCGTTGGTTGATCGGGTTGTTGCCCTGAATCTATTGCATTTGGGAATATTGTTGTGATGCTGGTGATTCTACCTGTATTTCAGGTTTTGGTAGTGATAAACCTGTATGTCGTATACCGGGTTGTGATAATAACCAACGATGGTATCAGTTGTTTTGGCATGTCTGCCATTTATGGTTAGCAGCTGCAACTGATAGTATTTTCTAAGCCCGAACCATCACACGCTCCGCGTTGATGAATACATACCACATATATGATATTATACATATTACATACTTGTTTATCATAATCTTATATATAATAACAAATTTATAATAATATCTCTAATAAATTAAATAGAAATGTATAAGTAAAAAGATTGTTTAGGCTCGCGAGTCGATTCAAGCGCGATACATGAAGCTTGGTTTGAGCTCGATAATTAAATGAGCTTTTTTTCAAGCTCGGGCTCAACTCGAACTTGATATAACTCGACTCGTTTCAAACTTTTATCAATTGATCTGGAGTAGCTCGCGAACAACTTCTCTCGTGTGCACTTGACAATTTCACTGTATTCAAGATCGTATTATATTTACTAAATTTAATTTCATTGGACAAAAAATTAGTTGGAGAAAAATAAAAGCCATCTATATCGTTCGCCCGTTTATTGGAAAAACAAAACAAAATAAACCAAAACACCACAACTTCGATCTTCTTCATTTCATTTCACCCTCATTCGCATTTCCCCCTTTCGCAGAAACCCTAAATCGGAATCACAGAGAAACTCTGAGATCGACAACATGTTGCGAGTCGCCGGGAGGAGATGTTCTTCTCTATCTTCATGGTGGTCGTCGTCTACTCCTGCCTCATCCGCCGTCGTCTCTCGCAATCCAATCAACGCCACCGCCGTTGATTCCACCTCCGATGGTCGCAGATCCGCTTCCAACCCTAATCCTTCATACCTCAATTCCATGATGCTTCATCATATCAGAGGTCAGTCGGTTTAACGTTATTTGATTTATAATAATTGGATTTTGATTTGATTTATGTGGCAATTTGTCTGTACGGATTTGCTCGGGTAAATAATTTGTATAGATGGACGTAGGGATCTTAGATTCTGTTGACATTCAGCTGATTTTATACGATATAGGGCGTGTCATGTGTTCATCCTGTAATTAGTTTCAGTTACTTTGGTAGTTAATGATTTAAATTTGTTTGGGTTCGAAGCACTAAACCGATTGCTTATCGGGATTTTAATGCGGTTAATGATTGAAACTTTGAGAGTGCTGATAAATCCAATCTGGATTTTTTTTGCATTGGTTTGTTTTATTGTTTTTCTTCATGCATATCTGATGCTTTTGGCCATTTTGACATTGGAGTTTGCTCGTAGACGTTTGATCATATGTATTTGTTTCCCTGTTACTGCTAGAGTTTTAAGTGACTTTGAGGATGTAAAGTTCTGTTTTCCTTTTTTTGAAGTCATTAGGGTCTTTGGATTCTGCTTGTGTTATGAATCTCATCATAATGAGACAATTACATTGATTCAATTGCAGCATTGTTATAATACTCTACTATGTTTGCACTTTGCACTAGATATACATATTTTTCTTCACGTCTGATACTGGTGATATATTATCATAAGAAGTGTTGCACAGCACATCATAAAAGATAGCTTATACATTGTGCAAACACAACCCCCTGTTTTAAGAAGCGCTAAGCTCTTCGAGGCAATAGGGTCCCTATCCATATGATTGTTAGTACAACTACACAAGTAGCTCATGCATATAGGACACTCTTAGGTCGCACTTGGTTTGCAAAATTTAATTGAATCATTTCTCAATATGTTTGGTTCGCATAGTTTTGTTGGATTTGTAATATGAATTCCATTCTTAACGTGTTTGATTGATAAATTTATTGGAATTGGAATTCATTCTCTCAGTATTTTTAAGTAAAGTATTTTGAAAATCTATCTAAGTTGTGAAGGAATTCAATGGAATATCCGATTCCAATTCCCACCCACCTCGCCGACTGCCACCACTTGGCGGCGGCCGGCGGGCAAGCAGCGGCGACAATCGGTAGGTGGTGGCGAAGGTAATAGATTTAATCTTTTTAATGATTTGTTCTGTCACCCAAATGCATTATTAATTAAAAATCATTTGATTAATTATAATTCTCTTATGTCTTAAATTCAAAATCCTTCTGACTAGTTTAAACTCCAAATTCAAATCATTCATATTCCAATTTCTTTGACAAATTCCAATTCCTTCAAAAAAATTTCCACGAACCAAATGCTTTGTTATATTCAAAAACACTAAATCACATGGGCTTTTGCTATTAAATAGATGTATCAATAGACAAGGGTCAGATGTTTCACAAGGGTGTGCCTCAATGTGAAGTGCAAAAGAGTGTCTCTTCATGTTATAAATATACAGGAATCTTATGTGCTCACCTGATTCGACCCGATGGCCACCTTGGTCCATCTGGCGCCTCTAGGAATGCTTTTACAACAGAACCCATGGGGCAATGTTTTAGGATCGAGAACAGCTAATTTGTGCAAAATGTTTATGTTATGTGATGGGGAGATGCAACTTTTTTTTTGTGTGATCTACAGTTCCACATTTCCACTATTGTAAGCTATAGCGCGATCTTGCTTTATCTTTTGAATGTAAAAACAAAGTGAAATAAATTAATTCGTGTAAAATAGTGCTATTACTGTATTATTTTCACTTCATAGTTTTCATACGACTAATTAGCATATGTTTGTCTTGTTAAAGAAGTTTATTTCCCATCTTTTGAAGTGGTACCAATAACATATCTTCTCACCAAACTGTAAGCAAATGCTCATATCTGTTTGAAGTCAAAACAACTTTGGAGCTAGATTTTTGGGCATTTTAGACGCTCTAGAGCCTGTAAACTTGTGCAGGCATGATATGTCATTTGGTTGATTATCCCATTTCTTGATATGATCGTCTGTCAATGATATATCGTGTAAATAATACACATGCTTGATGCTCCATGTCGATACCCCATGGCATGGGTGATTGTGATTGCCTGTTCTTTTCTCACAAAGCAAACACCATTAATATATATTTTCATTACAAAATTCAAGACATTTTTTTCATCAGCTAAACTTTTTATGTTACCTGTAATTCTGACCCAATGTGGCTTGTTTTTAATAATCTGGAATTTAGCCATTTTACAGGTCTATGACCATTTTTTGTTGTCATTCTTGTTCTTAATATGGGTTTTCATGAAGTGCAGTATTACTGTATCTGGTAGGCGAACTGATAACTACATTAATGATGATTATGTTGTAAATGTTACATTGATATTGTAAACATCTATATCATCCTGCGTCTGTTGACAGAGCAAACATCTTGGTGATTGAGTATAAATTTTTCCATTTGGGCTTTTACTTCCATGTTATGGTTCAGTATAGGCTTTGACCTTTTCTTGCAGGTCTTTCTACCGGTTCAGTTACTCCAACAAATGACCTGGGTTTTCAAACCCCTCCTACTGTAGCCGCCATTCAGAATCCAACATCCAAAATCACTTATGACGAGTACAACCATGAACGCTATCCACCTGGTGACCCCAGCAAGCGAGCTTTTGCATACTTTGTGTTGACCGGTGGTCGGTTCGTGTATGCTTCTTTAATTCGTCTCTTGGTACTCAAGTTTGTTCTAAGCATGTCTGCAAGTAAAGACGTCCTTGCCCTTGCTTCCCTTGAAGTTGACCTCTCAAGCATTGAGCCAGGGACCACAGTCACCGTCAAGTGGCGTGGGAAGCCAGTTTTCATCAGGCGTAGGACCGAGGATGACATCAATCTAGCCAACAGTGTTGATGTGAACTCCCTTAGGGACCCACAGGAGGATGCTGTTAGGGTTAAAGACCCGGAGTGGCTCATCGTTGTTGGGGTGTGCACTCATCTGGGTTGCATCCCGTTGCCAAATGCAGGCGACTTTGGTGGTTGGTTCTGCCCGTGCCATGGGTCCCACTATGATATCTCTGGAAGAATCCGCAAGGGTCCGGCCCCTTATAATCTGGAGGTGCCTACTTATAGCTTCTTGGGTGACAATAAGTTGCTGATAGGGTGAGAATGTTATAAGCAAGGTCTACTATAAAGAGTGCTGCAAGAAAGCAAAGACTAATGGTTTAATCTTGTTATAATTTTCTTGTCATTTTATGTATCAGATTTTTGGTATGGGCTGCATCTGATTTCTGAATAAGGCAGCCATCAGGTGGTTTTTTGTTGGGAATTATTTATATATGTTGTGATTTCTTTATTTTAACTCTAGGGCTCATTTCTTTCATATGTTAGCACCCTCTCATACACACTCAACACAACTAATATATCTTGTGGGAAAAGGGGTTCATTTACGAGGGGCTTATTGCTGTTAGAGTTTGACTATAGCTCATTTGGAGGGTTGGAGTGGTTGAAAAGCTGGTCTTGATGGGCTGCCTGATATTATCTTTTCTTTTTTCTTTTTTTCCCTAGACTGCCGATTTTCTAAACCTACTTTTAAATATAATCTTCTCCATTATATAACTTAAAATTTTAATCTCTTAATTATAGAGCGACCTCAACCCAACAAACATGGGACTGTTGGGCTAATGGCATCTTGTCGGTTTCTTTTCCACTCATGTTCTTTCAAGACTTTATAAAGTGTAATGTGCTAATCTTTATACCAATGAATACTGTTTGTTTGTTTTGCTTATTCAACCGATAAGCCTATAGCTCTTCAAAAACTTATCGGCTGAATAAGTCTGAAGGATGACGTGTAATAGAGACTGGCTGCGTGCTAACTCAGCCTACATCTTTACAAGTGGGCTATCAATGATAGTCGCCATGCGAGAGTTTTCTTTTGTTTTAGTACCCTGTGCACCGGCTAGGCGGCTAAGCCTTTTAGCATATACAATCGACAAGTGTAAAATTGATAGCTAGGTTTTGTTGGATTAGTATGGTCATGAGCTTGTAGGCTAAAAAATCATGATCATTTAATTAAATCTTGATCAACTTTGATCAATTCAAAAAATTTCTTAAAAGATAACCAACATTATTGAATAGAAAATATTCTTAAAAAACACACAACTGAAATATGAATTATTGTACTTGTTGAATATAAGCACGTTAGAGATAAAGATGATATCTCCTAGAATAGTAAAATAATAAATAAAAAACCAAAACCAAATAAGATTTTCGTTAAACAAAACATCTTAAAAATTCAATCGTTATAAATGTATCTTTAAGTCGTTAAAAATGAAATATCCACTCAATCACATTATAAATTAAACTTCTCAATAACAAAAATTATTCTATTGTTGTTTAATGATCTATACACGTCAACTTTTTTTAAAGTAAAAAACCTAAATAAAACGTATTTAAAACTTGCTTATAGTCCCATGATTATTCTCAACTGTAATATGAACTAAAGGGTATCCATGAAGAAAACGATTTATCAAATAGTAATTCGGTTTCCAAATTGTATTATCTGAGTGAACTTAATAGGTGACTAAACGGTAATTAAATTTCATACATATTTATTTAGTCACCTGTTTTTTGAAAAATTAGACTTTAATAAAGAATTCATAACAATGGAATAAAAGTGTAACTTGAATGGTTTATACTTTATATAGCCAAACTGTACGAGTGCATCATCTATTATAGTGATAATAAAACATGATTATTGTTTTATAATTTTATCTTATTTGAAAAGTATGTATAGATGTGGTCATAAAATAAAATAAAATAAAAATAAACTTAAACAGGTTATAAAATATAAAAATAAAGCTAAAAAGTTACGTAAATAGATAGTGATTTTGAAAGTAATATAGATGTAGGTAGATAGTGTTTATGGGGTATGGCCCGTCCCTTTGATTAAAAGTCGTCACTATCTCGATTTGGACCCTTTCCAACCCCCAAAAGGCTCATTTTTATTAATCACCTCGATAATATGATTTTCAAGATAAAAGAACATACCAACATTTATAATAAAGAGCCTTTTTCTATTTTCTTTTGTGTAGAATAGATTTTCGGTCAAGTTGGTACTCTTATCACTTGGAGTAAATCTTTCTTCAAAGACACTACACATGATCACTTGTTGTCACGAGTTTACAACAAATTACAATTTACAATCTTTTAGAGTAATAATTAATTTATATTAGCCTAGAAGTTAGAGGTTCAAGTTAGAAAAAAAACTTTTGTATAAATTTATAGGATAAAATTACATATATTAGGTCCAAGTTAACCAAACACCTTCTGAACCTTAGATATTCAAGAGCCTTGTAACACCACTATGTTCTTAGTTTACCACAAATTAAATGGTACCATTAGACCATATACTGCGTTTGTAGTAGTTTGATAAGAGTTTGTAAGAGGATGCACTAATGGTAAGATAATATTTGATATCTATAAAAATTAAATGTTTAAATCCTATAAGATGTAATATTATTCAGAGTAGTTATTAAATAGATTATTGATCAAAAAATTATCCTATTTTTTTTTTCTTGAACAGATTATCGGATCACTGACGGGCCATTGACCCATCCGATGATCTCCATTACACAAGTACGAAATCTGACACCACCATCAGTAGAAAACTTACATTAAGCGAGAAAACACACCGACCCACCTAAAATCCCTTTTATATTTGTCACAGATGATACTTAAACTCAAAACCTTTCTTTATTTTTAAGAGACCTTTAGTTGCTTTAACACTAGAGCTAAGTATCATTGGTAAGATATAATCTTATTAATTAATGAATGATTAATGATCCTTAGCTCTACTGATTAAGGTGAGATACTCATGACATGTAAATAAGGGAAGGTCAAAGTTCAAGTCTCACTCTGAGCGAAATGCTTAGTGTTGAGTCAGTGAGTTTTCTCAGCAATGAGTTTACTCTTGAGATGGTTGGGGGTGCGGTCCTGACTGAGAAACAAATATATTAACCCGATTAAGATAACACATATCTTTCAAAACAGGACCGTACATTTACCGTTTAAGAAAAAAAAAACTAGTGAATGCTTATCTAAGCTGCCAAGAACAGAGCCTAGAGATCAATTAAACTTACTTAGGTGATTCCAACCCTATCAATGAGTCCTAGATCAACTGGTTTAGGAGGAGACACTTTATGACTTTCCAAAGTGGAGGTCATGGGTTGGAGTCTTACTAGGTGCAATATGCTTCAAGTGGGCTAAGGGTTTTACCACAGTGGGCCTTTGGGTGATGGGTTTTCCTTGGAATGATGGGTGAGCCGGGTCACCAACGCTGTCTGTGTTCGTGGGCGTGGATGAGCTTTCGCCAATGAGTTTACCCGGATGACCGGAGTTAAAAATTATTGGTTGGTCGTTAAAAAAAATTCCAACCCTAAAAATCTGATTAATTTAATTAAAATCAACAAATCCCATTCGAGTTCTGACCCTAATTCATCGTGGATGACGACGGGGTTGGTGAAATAGGAGCCCTCATATATCTGTCACCTCTTTAATTAGATCTCATTCAGATCAAAAAAACACACACAAAACCTCCACCAACTTCCATCAATGGCTTCAATCTCCAAGCTTTCTTCTCCGATCACCCCTCTAAAGTCTTCGCCGTCGCTTCCACCACCACCCATCGCCGCCGTGTATCTGGGTTTTCCGTCAAAACTCAAACTTTCATCATCTAGGGTGTCCCTTCGCACCACCGTCCATCTAGCTGCCTCCTTGCTGTAAGCATTCTCGAAATCTTTATTTAATATTATTCATCACCGATTGTCTGTTTTGGATCACTTTTGTCATTTTCAATTTTTTTCTTGTGGTGTTAAATCTTGATATAAGGTATGTAATTGGTGTGATTAGAATCATGATTATCAAACATCCAATCGCTTTTAGTTCAACTGGGTCTTTAGCTATGCCCTAAAAGAGTAAAAGATTCAACCTTTTTTGGGCTGTGGTGTTTTTACATGTTCCTTTTAGGAGTTTTTTGTTGTTTTTGCTTGCAGTTTTTTGTTTTTGGGATGCATGTAATCGGTAGTGATTTGACTTGCTTTGTTTGTATTATTTTACTAATTTGTTAAAATTTGAAAGATTGATACACTTCTTGCTGACTTGATTCTTTTAAAAAGTGTGAAATGTAGCCAAAATGGTGGAAATGGAAGCCATGTTAAGAGAACAACTCTTCATGATCTTTATGAGAAACAAGGGCAGAGTCCATGGTATGATAACCTCTGCCGACCGGTTACTGACCTTATTCCCCTGATTGAAAGTGGTGTGAGAGGTGTTACAAGCAACCCGGCGGTAATTGAGCCTTAATTTTGTCTAATATTTGTTTGTATGATTCAAAATGTAAAATATGTTCTTTGCACATTCTGAATTTATGATGATTTTAAATAGATGTTCTATGTGTTTACAGATTTTTCAAAAAGCAATATCAACTTCAAATGCTTACAATGATCAATTCAGGTATTATATGCAGCTAAATATATGTTTCCTTGGTGCTTATTTATCTATTATTTTCAGGGTTTTTTGTGTTCTGTGAATGTTTATAAGTTCATACTTGATAAGATTTTAATATTCGGATAAATGAATTCTGCTTTTAATTATTTTCTATGTAGTAATAAGTAGTTGGTTACACAGTAAATTATTAATTTCATATACTTGAAACAAAATTCATCATCAAAGGATAAAAAAAAATTCCTACTTGCCTTTTCTTTTAAAATAATTAGTTTCATATACTTTCTCAATGATTTTACAAGACATTTCTCATTTTTTCACTAGATTGTTCTTTTTAGTCAATTTATCTTCTGGTTTCTTAAATAATCAGAATTTGTTAAATAGTCAAACATCTTACAATGTCATTAACACAACTTCAAACAAAAGAAGCAAAGCCCCAAATACCATCTCCAACTAGGTCTATTACAGCCAATTATTTGATACATGTTATTCAATGTCACATAATCGCTTTCAAATCACACTAATCTTAAATTCTTGAAGATAGCTATGGTATAGCGTACCAAGACAATATGTGAAACAGACCACTCTCAGAACATCAAAACAACACATTAGGGATGGAGCATACTCTGTTATTATAATGACTTAAAGCTTGAATACAATAATTACTCTTGTACAAAACTTCCATAGTTTAAATTTGTATATTTAATTCTTTATCACTTATTTGACAATTAATGATGTAATTACAGGGAACTTGTACAAGGAGGGAAAGACATCGAAAGTGCATACTGGGAACTTGTAGTAAAAGATATCCAAGATGCTTGCAAATTATTTGAGCCGATTTATGATGAAACAGATGGTGGTGATGGTTATGTTTCTGTTGAGGTTTCACCCAGGCTTGCTGATGATACTCAAGGGACCGTTGATGCTGCAAAATGGTTGCATAAAGTGGTTGATCGTCCGAATGTTTACATCAAAATTCCTGCAACTGCTGCATGTGTTCCGTCAGTTAAAGAAGTTATTTCTGTAGGAATAAGTGTTAATGTAACTGTAAGTTGATTCTTTACATCCTTAGTTTATAGTTTCTTTCACTGAACTTGTTTGTCATATACGTTCACACCTTCCTATGTCCCATAAACTTGTTTGCCATATGTGGATTTGATTACATATCATCTTTACAGGCCTCTTTAAGCTTTTAATTCTAATTTCTTTATTCTTTTTTGTTTTTATGATTTGTCACAGCTCATATTTTCACTAGCAAGATACGAGGCAGTTATTGATGCTTATATAGATGGATTGGAGGCTTCAGGTCTAGATGATCTATCTAGGATTACAAGCGTTGCTTCATTCTTTGTCAGTCGAGTAGACACACTTGTTGACAAAATGCTTGAGAAAATTGGAACCCCTGAGGCCCTTGATCTTCGTGGCAAGGTAAAAAGGGAATCACTAAAGTAAATAATTGAAATTTTGCCCTCAAAATAAGTTCTTCACCGTATTGTTAACTTTACAGGCCGCAAATGCTCAAGCAGCTCTAGCTTTCCAACTTTACCAAAAGAAATTCTCGGGCCCACGATGGGAGGCCCTTATGAAGAAAGGAGCTAAGAAGCAACGACTGCTATGGGCTTCAACCAGTGTCAAGAACCCAGCCTACCCCGACACCCTTTATGTGGCCCCACTTGTTGGGCCAGACACGGTGAGCAGTTTGAACTATTTGTTTTAAATTTTAAGATGGTCACCTAGTTCTAATTTCTAAAGGTGGCAATTTTGACCCGTTTATTCAGGTCATGGTTTATCTTTAGTTATGCCTGGGTAAAAAAGGTAGCTTAAAAGGAAACAGGTTGAAGGTCACAAAGTGAATTATAATGCATAAAACATCAAAATAAACTTTCAAAACCTTCATGGACTTTTGTTAAAACTTGCATGTAAGTCCTTTGACTTTGTTTTTGTATGAATAAATCTCTTTAACTTTTGAAATTCTAGGATTAAATCCTTCTGCTTATTAAAAACAATGCAAAGTTTGTCATTTTGCATGATTGAGGTCCCTAAACTTTGTAAAGAGGCTCTTTCTTATGAGTTTTAGAAGTCCTAGGATAATATCATGAAAAGTTAAGTTTTTTGACAAAAAGGTTTCGGGAACTTGGCATATACTAAAGTTACAAGCTACCCAACCCACCCATCTCGCCTGTTGTCGCCTGTACCTAAACAAACAAACATACCCAATAAGTCCCACTCAAGAGCAGGGTCTGGGAGGGGTAGGTGGCGGCGAGTCTTTCCTCTATCTTGGGAGATAGAGAGACTGCTTCCGAAGAGACCCCCGATTCGGTAACGAAATCCAATAACAGTTGCAATCGCAAACATAAAGTAAGTCAGACAACACACAGGTATAAATCACTTAAATACATAGAAAGCATGTACATCAAATAACCAGGTAGAATCACGTATAAGGGCAGAAATAGAAAGACAGGTGGGCCGCACCAGATCTACGTCTACCCTTCCTGCCCAAGATCTACGTCTACCCTTCCTACCCAAGATCTACGTCTTGCAATCGCAAACATAAAGTAAGTCAGACAACACACAGGTATAAATCACTTAAATACATAGAAAGCATGTACATCAAATAACCAGGTAGAATCACGTATAAGGGCAGAAATAGAAAGACAGGTGGGCCGCACCAGATCTACGTCTACCCTTCCTACCCAAGATCTACGTCTACCCTTCCTACCCAAGATCTACGTCTACCCTTCCTACCCACCGGTCCCGCTAGAAGTCCTTAATTTTAATTCTACGTCTCCACTCACTCCTATCCTCGATCATGTGCTCAGAGGTGCAAGTCTACCATATCTCGCCTAATTATTTCGTCTCAAGTCAACCTAGGTCGGCCTCTATTCCTCCTACCCTCTACGGTGATGTTCTCTACTGCTCTAATGGGTGCTACCATCGACCTTCGCTTTACGTACCCAAACCATCTTAATCTTCCTTCTCTTATTTTATCTGTGATACACGCCACCGCCAGCCTCCGTCGAATCGCTTCGTTTCTTATTCGATCCAATCTTGTGTGTCCACACATCCATCTCAGCATACGCATTTTCGCGACCTCTATTTGTCTCTGGTGCGATTTCTTTATGGCCCAACAGTCTGTTCCGTATAACATAGCTGGACGTACTGCCACTCTGTAAAGTTTTCCCTTTAATTTTGCTGGGAATCTCTTATCACACAGGATCCCTGATGCTGCTCTCCATTTGCACCATCCTGATTGCACACGGTGAGCTACATCGCTGTGTATCTCTCCGTCCTCCTGTACGTACGAGCCCAGGTATTTGAACGTAGACGTCTGTGGTACCGTCATACCCTGGATGCTGATTTGTGTCGCCTGTACCTAGTGCTTACAAAATGTTCATGGGTTTGTGTCAATGTGTACTTTCTGTAGAAGTGGTGATTTTGACCACTTACCTATAAATGGGTTTGGTTCAGGTCATGTTTTATCTATAATGTGTGAAACAAGAAAAATAGAAGTTCAGCTTAAAATAAAAAAATCAAATGAGTGAAATGGGATACAGTCTCAAAGTTCATTTTGAATGCATAATTTTTCTAATCATCTTATTCTAAAATTTGGATTACTATTGAAATAGTATAATTTACTGTAAATCATAGTCGGCAAACTAATTATTCATAAGAACTCTAAGATACGTGTTACGGGTCAATCCTGACCTGACCAATGTTTGAATTAGCTGTTTGACACTTTGACCCAGAACTACTTTGGCGTGTTAACTAACCTGCCTGACCCGTCGATCTTGCACCTGTGCCTAGCAGGCACCAAATGTTAATGTGTTTGTGTTAATCTTCTTGATTAGGTGTCAACCATGCCTGATCAAGCTCTGCAAGCATTTATTGACCATGGCACGGTTGGGAGGACCATTGATTCAAATGTATCAGAAGCTGAAGGAATTTACAGTGCATTGGAGAAATTGGGGATCGATTGGAGCTACGTGGGGTCCCAGCTGGAGCTTGAAGGAGTCGATTCTTTCAAGAAAAGCTTTGACAGCCTGCTTGATAGTCTGCAAGAGAAGGCTAATTCTCTGAAATTGGTCAACCTGTAGACTGTAATATGCATTTACAGTATTTGATTTGCATCAACAGACTTGAAAGATAATAAAGAATGCTTGTGTAAGTGAATGAAAGATTGTGTAATGGGAGTTTGCAAGTGAAGAGTATGATTTGAATCAATGATGATTGGTTTTTGGGTTTTATATCTTATCTTTACATGCATTGGTTGTGTGGTGGTCCTTGCTTGTGTTTCTATCCGTTCTTCGTTTCATGGTATCAATTAACTAAGGCTACAGTTGATCTTTATGAAATGAAAACAAATATTAATTAATGTTTTTGGCTGTTTTTAGTTTTGTTTTGAAACTAATTACATGATTATTGTGATTTTCAATCATATTGGATGCACAAATTTTTAACCAACAATCTATACCAAGTACCAAAGGCTTTTAGTCTAATAGTAACGGGTGTATATACGGTGGTGTCTCTTATTATGAGATTGAGGGTTTGAGTCCGACAATGATATATATTTAGTAATAGGATTAGATGAGTATGAGTGTTTGCCGTTCTTAAAAACCATCCATATAAAGTGAAAGCCACGGCTGGCTTTTAAGACTCGGAACAAATTTTTCTTCTTTTCTTTGTTGTTGCTTAAAGATTGTCTTGATGAACTCTACAGCTGCAAAACTACTGTTTCATGGTCAAGCCTCTGCCTTTTTTGACCCCTTGAGAAAATGCATGATTAGAGGGATGGTAAATCACTGTTAATGTTGATAATTTCCAGTTATGCAAATCAGGCTATGACCATTATCTTTTCCTTTTAGTGTTGATCTTTTCCTGCCTAGTAACAGGTGAAAATCACTGTGTTGATAAATGGTGTCGGGGTTTGTAGACTTGTAGTTGCAGCTACCCTTAATAATTCTTTATTGTACCTAGGACATTGATATGTAATGTTATCCGGAGGTCACCTGAACGAGTCGTGAAAATAGACTCTATGAAAATGAAGGATAATGATGCATACATTATGTCTCAAGTGGCCCAACACACACTGGGACCATGCACATGCAAGAGTCTTGTGCACCGGGTTTGCCCTCTTAAATTCTGTAAATCTCTATACTTCGTGGAAAACTACGAAACCTAAATTGGGTGCAGCCTCTGATCTCACAGCAACGTGTGCACAACCAAACTACATCACCCCCAATTCTACAACACACCCATGTTTCCTCTTCTTTATGGGGTTGATAACTTGATTTCATTATTCAAACTATTGGTTTATCTTTTATAATTTGTGGGTACATATTTGTTCCAACCTGCTGTCATGATATACAGATGAAATAGGTTCATTGATGATGCTAAATCATCTAAACAGATTGATGAAAATGGTGGTCTTCTGTGGCGTATTACCGATGTCGTGTGGAAATAAGAAGATGGAGTTGCTGACAATAATCTTTTTCTCCCTTTTATTTGGTGAAAATTTTATTATGTACATTGTGGTTTATTAACTTTCGGACGCAAATATGTGTTTAGTTAGAAAGTGTAGTGCTGATGGTTATGCTACCTGCTATAGTCTCATCAGTTGACGTGATATCAAATTCTATGGTTAAAAGATAAACATACACGACATTTTACCCTATTTTATACTGCTTAATTGTCAGCATTCGGTCCCTTTGAAACACTGACACTCAGTCCTTCCAAAATATATGCCAAGATTGATCATAATCTAGTGTTTGGGTATAATGAAACCGATTCGGATTATGTAGGTATATGAGGGCCATATAGGAGTAGCTGTGACAGAACTGATTCTAGTTATCTGATTATTTTAAACATCATTTTACAAGTAAATTATCAGATTTTGCCAAATACTCAAACACTCATAGCAGATTATCACACTTTCAAAAAACTGAAGCACATCCTAACATCAACTCCTGCAGCCAATGTCACATGATCACTTTCAAAATGCAATCTAAAGCGCGTATGCACTATCATCATTAGTTATCTCTGAGTATGCACTACAGCGAATCTGTGTATGGGGTCTGAATCTACAGAATAATTGTAATTTTACATGGGGCTGAAAGGCTTTTGATTTTTCATTTTACAGAAAGTGAGCGCAATTCCAGTGCAGCCTTGAAAGGAAAAGACTATCAAAAAACAAAGATGAAGCATCCGGAGTATGCTGAGACCAGCTCACCTGCTATACAAGTTTGTTTCCTGGGAGGATAGCTTATAATTTCTTTTACTTCTCTATCCTTTTGTCATTTTTTTGGCTATAGTTATCTGTTTTAGTTCAAAAACTCAGAATATGCAGGATCTGAGAGCAGCAGCTGACATAATGCCAATAGCAGAAGGCACTGTTGTGGTATGCCAATCGTTCTGTACGTCACCACTTATGTTTTCTACATAACAAACACCATCTTAACATGTCTGATGCAGATAATAAAACAAGTCAATGAACAAAGCATCAACGCAAGATGAATAAAAGAAACTAAAATACAGGAAGAAAGTTTTGATGTAGCGAATGCAGCATTCAGTTTATCTTGGAACATAGAATCATTCGCTAGACATTCCCATTAACAGAAAATTTAAGGTTCTGAATGCAAAATACATGAATCAATCCAAAAACATTAACACTGACAACCTTAGCACCCTAGAACTAGGTAAAGAGACAAAACAAGAGTGCCGAACCTGTTAACATTGCAATACTTTTCGCTTATAACGAACCATAACTTTCCCTTTGACACCAACCACCATCGCGTTCCAATCCGTCTCAGGAAAGGGGGAAATCAACTCCAGCTCAAAGTTCCTCAACAAATGGCTCCAGATTGCTTTAATCTGCAAATAAGCAAACGGTTCTCCCAAACAACCATGTCTGCCACCACCAAAAGAAATGTACGAAAACGCTCCAGCAGCCTTATCTTCCTCTCTACCCGGCCCAAATCTGTCAGGATCATAAGTATCAGGATCCTTAAACACATGTGGCAGCCGGTTGGCGAATGCAGGTGATGTGGCAACTATGTGGCCCTTTGGAATGTCATAATCTTTCCCTTCTTTTGTAGTGACAGTGAAATCACAGTGAGAGCTTCGTAACAGCATGATCAATGGAGGGTGGAGTCTCAAAGCTTCTTTAATACATCTGTATAACATATTCATCTCTGACAAAATATCATGATCAACTTTGTCCCCATGTGTCTTCACAAGGTTTTGTTGTTCATCAATGACAGCAGCCATGTGTTTCTGGTTGCAGAGGAGGTAAGCTCCAGTCCACACAGAGGTTATAGAACTCGTGTGCTGACCAGCAAATAAGGCAGCGATGAGAAGTCCAGTGACTTCAGACTCAGTCGTGGGGCGCCCGTTTTTGTATTTGGAATCAATAAAGCACTGCAACATGTCGTTTTCAGATTTGCCACTTTGTTTTCGGGAGTTTATGATGGTGGAAAAGATTTCAGCAAGTTTCTTGCGGGCTTTGTCACGACGGCGGTGGGCGGGGATCGGAAGATAAGGGAATATGACACTGATGGGCTGCATACCATTGTCAAGATCATGAAACAGAGCAGATACATCATCAAACAGCTTGTTACGAACTTCTTCACCTAATAAACATCTACTAGCTGTAAGAATGATCAGGTTTTCTAGTTCGTGTTTTAGATCCACTTCACCACTGTCACCCCATTTGGAGAAATACTCCTGCAAATCCCAATCACAAAATAATGAAACAAATGAGCTTCTTGTAATCTAATTATTTAAGTTGCTACCATTAATCTAATAATTCCTAATCGTCACACTGGCGAAACAGATCGTGAAAAAGGGTCATACAACCCATATGGTCTTTGACAGTGGTGTGTACTGTCACATCAACCGCTTCTGTGTCTTAAACACATCATATGCCCAGTATGATTCATAAGAACACCAACTAATATGCTTGTATATAAACATTATGGCACGGACCCATATGACTTAAATGCCCGTACGATGTGCTAGTGGTGTGTGGTTAGTATGTTAGTGGTGTACGAATAGTCTAACACTCAGTATAATCTCACTCCTCCTTACATAATCTTTAACTTATAATAATTAAGATTCAAGATTCAAATTCAAATAACAGATCAAGAAATCGAATTACCTCAGCTTCAAACACCATCTGATCAACATACCCTTTAAGCTTATTAACTCTAAGAGCCTCAGTAAAGAACCTAAACTGCTCCTGTCGTACAGAATAATCAACATCGAACACAACGCCTGGGCCAAACGTCGGCACATTGAACTGATAAACCTCTTGTTGACTCAGATCCGATTCAGAAGCCTTAAAGAAATGAGCTGAAACCTCAGGTCCGATCAAGAAAGTGATGTTTTTGTTCAACAAATTGAGTGTAAAAACACTACCCAATTTAGGGTACTCTTGTTCGAGCATCACAATGGGTCCTTTCATGAACCGGAGGAGACCACCGATGAAGGGCCATGATTTGACTACCGGCGGTAGGCGTTTACGGGATCTGGGGATTAAGAAGGTGGCGATGATTTTAGCAGCAATTACGGTGGCGATTAGGAGGGTGACCACATTGATCAATTTGGGGTCTAATTCCATTGGATCTGCGAGAAAGAATTGAAGATTAATAGAGAATTGTTGAAGATGAAGATGATGATTGATGTTAAAGATTGTGAATCTTGAAAAATGAAAAGGAAATAAAGAATCAACCTGGTGCGATGAAGGAGAGAGTGGGGAAGAGACACTGATGCACTTAGATTAGTGTGAGGTTAAGGGTGTTTAAATAGTGTCTTTGTTTATGATTTTTCTATGGGCTAATCTTGAAAGATGTGGAACCTTAATCCGGATTCGGTGGTTGTTTGGTAATGTTCGAATGATTAACTGTTGAACTAATAAGTGGTCTGAATCTTTAAGAGATCTGAACCATTAAAAGCTAGCATATCGTTTAATTATTCAAAGTCAAATATCTAACTAATTCAGATAAGATGTATTAACCATTTATAATTAGTATAATGTTTAACCATTTAGAGGCAAATGTCTGAACCATTTAGACATTTGCTCGTGAAGTAAACAGTCTGAACCATTAAATGCTGAACCATTCAGACATCTGAACCATTAAGAGAGTGAGACAAACAATCCCTCAGTCACTAATCACATGTTCTTGTACATTTCGTTCCGGTAGTAAAGTAGTATGTTTTCCAGTTAAAATGTTATGAGTTTAAATCCTACGGTGTACATGTGTGTTTGTATTATAAGTATATTAGTTGTATAGTAGAAATGGTCGAATAAAAATACGCGCTATTGTGTACTTGAAATAACGAAAAGGGTCGTTAAATTTACACATATCTAGTTTAACTTGGCACATTAGTAATATGCACCTAGTAAATATACATTTTATAGGTGTAGAGTAGAAAAAATATATTTGTTGATCGAATAAAAAAAGTGCTATTATGTACTTGAAATGACGGAATGGATCGTTAAATGTACACGTCTCTAGTTTTACTTGTCTAGTAATTTTCACTTTAAGAAAAGTCCTCTTGATTTGATGTTTTGAAAGGATATGGTATGATGATAATTTAAGAGATGTATTTTGAATGAACACCTAACGAAAAACTATAGACAAGTGGTGATATAGTTTGCAGCTTTGATCTTTAAAGAATTGAAGAATATCATGTAGGTTAAAGGAGTTGATGGGAAATTGTAGTGGTTTAGTGTTTAACAATGTGTAAAATTGTAATAATAGGGGATCGGATCTAAATATTATAAAGAAATATCTACTGGAATCACATGATTAAGCAAATGCCAAATGGGGTTGAGAGAGAAGGCCAAATATGTAGCTCCAGGTTGTTTTCTTTTGGATTTTAGCTTGGATCTACGTGTGGTGGTATAAATCTGTGGATTGTGTGGATATGATTCATATGATCAAAAATTCATCACTCTTAAACAAACAAACAAACATACCTAGTATATTTCATTAAAAAAACAGGGTTTGGGAGGGATATGTGTGACGAGTCTTTCTTTTATCTTGAGAGAGAGAGACCGCTTTCAAAGATACACCCGACTCAAAAACGATAACAAACAAATTATAAGCATACAACACATAAATATATATCGCATATTAAGTATAAACTAAGGGTTGTTTGGAAATACTTTTAGGAATTTTAATATGTTGTTTCATTTTTGAGTGTTTAAATTGACCAACTTATCAGGATGATTTAATATTGTAGGTCTGTATTCTAAAACTTTTATGAAAAATTTGTTTTACATCACAAACATAACATTCTAAACCATCTATACTTCCGTTAATTTCAAATGCAAGTTTCTTTTCTACAAGCAAATAATTTAGTTTTACATCACAAACATAACATTCTAAACCATCTAGTCGTGTCTTTCAATCATTCTCACATGTTATACTCTTACTTTTTAAAAGCACTATCATTATCACAAATAATTTAGTTTTTACCTTTGTTTACTTATCTACAAGCAAACCTCAATTCAATAGACAATATTTCACCAATGACGTTAATATGCCATTTGCTACTTGATTATAATTTTTTTCTCATAAATAGCAAGTAGTTCACCAACTAAGCTTTTTAACTAATAATTACTTACAAAAATCAAAATCATCACTAATTTACCAAAAATTTAGCTTGTTACTTGGTTACTTATACTATTACACATACAACATGCCAATGACCAAATATGATTATTTTCACCAAATTACAATATAGTTTAATTTGAGTAACTACATTTCATTATCAAACTTTTTAAGAACACATTTTGATAAGTGATTCCATTTTGTAAACTTCACATGTTCATCTCTATAACAATGTCAGAGCTCTTAGACTCCTATATCATATCCTCTTATTTGCTAAATTCTTCTAGGTATCTATAATATGATCATATTTAAAGGTTAAATGTACTTGTAGTATGCTCACTTAAATATAAAAAAAAATTTATCACACAATTTGTTCGTTATTTATATGAACTCGTTAAAATATTCCACATCTTATATCGTTAATAAAGAAAACAGTTAAACCCTCACAATGACACGACGACTCAACAATGACAGACTGCTTATCCGATAAACTGCATATCCCAGATATGCATCACAAATTTACAAAAAAAGCACTAGGCATTATTCATTTTTTGTACAATTTTTCACCCAAACAGATTTAGGAGAACCCATCTAAGAGAATTCACATTCCATTGATGATAACATAAAAATAGAAAACATAGTGTTGAACATATAGATCATTAGATCAGATAAGCATGGTTTAATTACTTTAAGTACACTTAATTTGCATTATTGACAGTATGACCTTCTCTGACTATGAACCTGTTTTACTTCCTAACCATACTCCAGAAATAACTACGGGCTTTCGCAAAACTCCATCATCTGAGACAGAAAAACAAGAAAGTATTATTAAGCACAAATATAACAATGACAGATTAACTGAATGACCATAACCATATCAGTTGTACCTTCCCACACATCGGACAAGTGTCGCTTCTTTCCATCCATTCGTATATACAACCAAGGTGAAAATGATGGGAGCATTGTGTCACTATTTTAGGATTCTCAGAAGTATACTCTGCATTTTTGTTTCATAACTTTGTTAACACAGTGAATTTAAACAACGAATTTTACAATCGGTGTGTGTGAATGTATATTTATCAAAGAATTTACCATCAAGACATGTAGGACAAACATCTTCATTGTCTGAAGATTGCTCAAAGAAAAGACCTTCTGAGGCTTTGACTTTCAAAGACTTCTCTAAAGACTCTAAATTACCGCTTTTAGAATCTTCATCGGTAGATTTTCTTTTTGCAAAATCCAAAAATTCCATACCAGATTGTGAATCTTCTTGAAAATGGGTCATTGATTTCTCACGTCTAAGAACTAGGCCACGTTGCAAACGTGTGAATCTATGGTCAGAGTCATAAGGCAAGGGTCGTGTAGCTGAATGATTTTCATCACCTAAAGAAGTTGGTAGTGAGAAACCAACACCTGATGATGAGGCGATTCCTTGCATGGGTGATGATACGGGTAGTCCTTCAATCCTCTGAAACAATGCACCATACTGCGTATTGTACCATACGCAGATTAAAAGCCATTAGCGATACCATAATGACTAATATATAAAAAGAAGTAGACGACTTTCCTCGAATATCTATCTTAGGTAATGTCAGACAAACTGCATGAAAGAGAAACTAACTTGTTATTTATTACCACTTTTAGCAACCATTTAACAGATTTACGTATGAATCGCTGATTTAGTGCTGGTCGATACCCTGCCAACTGCTATGTCTAAACTCTAACGACACATATGCAAATATTGATTATGTGAAAATGTTTAAAAAAATAGCTATGGGTTTGAGAAAATGATTTCTTTTTAAAAAGTTAAAACATGACGCATTAGATAAAAAAATAGCTACGTCACATACATAAATTATAATAACTAACATGCCAGTCCATTAAATTATAGAAAATAAGCAACAAATCATTTGTTGCTACAATCGGTAATAAAATGTAAGTTGGAAGCTAAAATCTGCGACAAAATGCAAGTAGGTTACTGTATTACACTTAATTAAACATTGATTGCTAAAAAAGAATAAAAACTGTAAGGTTCATTTCTATTACTTATGGTTTTTCCTATAGTACTTCTTCTTGAAAACAAACTCTCAACTTTCGCTAATTTGGTTAACTTAAAAACTTCCACGGGTAGGTAGTAAACTGGAGGTAGACGAAATGATCTTTTTCAACA
Source organism: Flaveria linearis (assembly GCA_024085815.1). NCBI lineage: Eukaryota > Viridiplantae > Streptophyta > Magnoliopsida > Asterales > Asteraceae > Flaveria > Flaveria linearis. The sequence goes on from CM044012.1 coordinate 67,191,138, forward strand.
ACAACGTCATCAACCAACCAGAAACAGAAAACACTTTTAAGTTTTTCACCATAAACTACAAAACAATTGGAGAGACAGAGAAGAACTATGATCAATGTAAAGCTTGAGAATTTAATGATGCTTACCCCAGAAAACAACTGGTGGAAGAAGAATCTTAAGCACAAGCAGTGTCTATATATGGCATTAGTTGGAAATTCTTCAAAGTCATCACCACATTGACAGCAGCAAATAGAATTCATCTCTCAATTTAGAACACAACACTGATATCTAAACCCTTGTTGTTGTGCAATCAGAGAGCTTCAAACTGTAATTCAACAACAAATAAAACACATTTAGGATGAACAATGAAATAACAAATGCAAGATATAGTCTAATTGATAAACATAATACATTGGCAGCTAAAAAGTTAAGATTTTGAACAATTCCAAAGATGAAAGGAATAACATTGACTGAATTTAGGCAACTGTAAGCATCTTTGAAACGCTAATTTTGACCGTATAATCGGCCCTAACATCGAATTATCATAGGGCATGTTTAATTCGATTTGGGTATAGGGTAATTGGTAATGATCAATGAAACAAACGCGAAAATATCAAAGGGAAAGATGTATAGAAACGATTGAAAAGTGACCCAACAACTAACAAATCAAAATCAAGAAAATATAAAGAGGCTGTTAGGGTTTGAAATGAAAGTACCAGTGGATCATCGGAAAAGACGAGTAAGAATCAATCACCGGCGACAGCGTTCTGAAGAATCTTGAAATTTGAAGATGAAGAAAGAATGTTAAAAGGTTCATATGTTATAGTGAAGGGAGTTCGGAGAGGAAGAGAGAAATGGGTGATGATCTCATATTATTAATTTATTATTATTCATAATCATAATGAATAATGATAATCAACCAAACTGGTTTGTTGGGAGGTGCCGACGGGTCGTGTTGGTGAAAAGACGCTTTCGCCCTTTTTACTTATTAAATTTAAAAAAATTAGGGTGCGTAGCTTCTTACATGACCTAAAACGCGACATGAAAAAAATCAGGTTTTGGGTTGGCTTGTTACCTGTTAACAAACAAGAGATGTTGGGGTTAACCTATTTTAATTAAGCAACTCGATCATCAACATGTTTAATGAGACACGCCAACCCACTAAACCGTAACTTTTTTTCCTAATTCCTACAGCCCACCAACACGATTAACATGTTTATAATTTGATTTTCAACCGGAAAACTCACCCTCTCCTTTGACAAGTTTACATAAAAGGGTTAAATGAGTTGTATTCAGCTTACAATATTTCAAGTATGTACATATTAGATTGATGTTTTTGATACGAATAAAAATACAACTTACGTGCAAATTTACCAATGGGCACCCTCAACCTACCAACCTGTAACCGAACAACCTTTTAGTTCGACATTGCTGGTCCTTATAAAGTTTTGTTCCCAAGTTCATACAGGAGATGAAGATAGAAGATAAAATAAAGAAAAACATAATTGTATTACAAAAGCGTTTTTTTTCTCTCTTTGTTTTAGGAAGTGAAAGGAGAGAAAATTTATATTTTAATAAAATATTTAAAATAGATAAAATGTTACATTTAAATAATTAGTTAATTTCAATTTTATCACTTAAGATTCTTAGAAAGTTAAAGGAGAGAAAATTTATATTTTAATAAAATATTTAAAATAGATAAAATGTTACGTTTAAATTTCAATAAAATATTTAAAATAGATAAAATGTTACGTTTAAATAATTAGTTAATTTCAATTTTATTACTTAAGATTGACTAAAATAATTATTTCCACTCAAAATATTGAAAACAACAATATACATCCAAAAATTTCATATGATATTTTAATTATTTTAAAAGTTTCATTATTATGAATAAAGTTAAAATTAGTAATAAAACTTTTGTACTAAAACTAAAACAAGTTATAAAACTTTAAATTAATGTTTTTAATATGAACAAGTCAACAAACGGATAACTAAAACCAAATTTTAACCCTTAAATAAATAAAAGAGTAAATTACATTTTCGTCCTTTAGCTATATAGTAAATTTCAGGTTTCGTCCTTAAACTAAAGAAACTACAGTAAACATCCTTTACGTTTAAAAAAACTTGCACTTTTCGTCATTTACTCTAACGGACGTTAATTTTGTTTGTTAAATCAGATCATGTGCAAGTCACATGAGGGCAATTTAGTCATTTCAATCCATATAATTATTAAAACAATAAAATAAAACTAAACCCACTTAATCCACATCATCATCATCTTCACCATCCACCATCCACCACCACCACCACCACCCCTTCATCATCATCTACCACCGCCACCATCTCAACCTTTAAAAACCCTCCACACCATCGTCACCCCTATCAAACCCAACCCACAACCACTCGACCACCACAACCATCCATCCATCGCCACTGATTAAACTCTCATCCTTAGATCAAGAAACACACAAGCATTCATCCGTTCGACTTGTATCTTATTTAATTTGAATTCTCAACTCTTACTCCCCGTTTCTAGGGTTTTTACCATCTGGGTTTGCTTAATTTCAGTCGAAATAGGGTTCAAGATGAAAGGGTGTGGTTGATGTTGGTGATTTTGCGTATTCTGAGCTAAATTGAAGATTTGTGTGGAAGAATTGAGTTGCAAGTCAGGTATCATTTCAATCCACCCAATTTGTTGTTTGTAGATTATAGTTAAATTGAAGTTACTTTGTGGGGTTGCATTGATGAGTTTTGATGTTTTGATTGAGTGTGATTTTGGTTGGTATGAAGTTTGGTTCTTGGTGGGAAGACGGGTGTAGTGGATTAGACAATGTTTTGTGGTGGTCTGGTGCTCAGGAAGATGTGTTTTGATGTTTTGATTGGGTGCAGTGGTGGTGGACGGATGGTTGTGGTGGTGGGGTCGTTGTGGGTTGGGGTTTGATGGGGGTGACGATGGTGGTGGAGGGTTTTTGAAGGTTGAGATGGTGGTGGTGGTAGATGATGATAAAGGGGTGGTAGTGGTGGTGGCGGTGGTGGCGGTGGTGGTGGTGGTGGTGGATGGTGGATGGTGAAGATGGTGAATGGTGAAGATGATGATGATGTGGATTAAGTGGGTTTAGTTTTATTTTATTGTATTAATATTCATATGGATTGAAATGACTAAATTGTCCTCATGTGACTTGTACATGACCATTTAACAAACAAAATTAACGTCCGTTAGAGTAAAGGACGAAACGTGCAAGTTTTTTAAACGTAAAGATGTTTACTGTAATTTTTGTACTTTAAGGACGAAACCAGAAATTTACTATGTAGCTAATGGACGAAAACGTGTAATTTACTCTAAATAAAAAAACACTCGTTCAATATTTCCATCACTCCGTTTTGCATAATACCATCGGAGATTACGCTCACACTTCGCCGGCGGTGTTTCTCCGGTAGCTGATACATCGGTGAAAGAGAGTCCACTTGTATCTTCTTACCCCTTTACTCTTCCCGTTTTGTTTTGTTCTGATTAGGGTTTTTTTCTTCCTCTCCGCTATCTTTGATAAAAATTAGGGCTTTTCACAGTATCGTATAGTATTGGCAAAATACATGTTAATTGAGGTTCTGAACGGCTGTTATTTGACACTTTGATTGTGTTTCACGTTGCAGTGGGATGTCGGAGTACGAGAATGTTGTTGTGGGAAAGCTGAAATTGAAGGGTAAGGCTCTTGATGTGAAAGCTGGTGGGAGTAAGAAGAAGAAGAAGAAGAATAAGAGCAGGAGTTTGTCTGATCAAGCTATTCAGACAATCGAGAATGAAATTTCTGAAGGTATTGTGATGATTTCATGCTTGCAAGATATTGTGTTTATATCTTAATTGCTGATTGAAGATTGGTTGGATACTTGGAAGTGTGCATCATGTTATGTTCTGGTTCAGTAGTAGATTGGGTCATAATAGGCTGTTTATCGAGCTTCATGCTATTGTCGCGTTACACGTCATGGAAGTATATCATAATTTACTTATGTTGCTATAATAATTCCCATAAAATTACTCTGTAAAGCCTTCAGATTCCAATGTGTAGGTTACGTCACTTGTTTAGTTCTTTTGTTAATTAATCCCATAACTCTTAATATAGCACAAAGTACTCATAAGTGCATTGAGATTTGCTTCTCTTGAGCATGCCTTTAATCTGCACAAGAAACAAAAATATAACATGGTATTGGGTCTAGTGGCAGTTAGGTACATTAAGCTGCCAATTAATTGCTTGTAGAGAGAAGCATCTATATTGTCCACCCTTCCACCTTAGAGATCTTGATTCATGGTACAATTGGGTTGCTGATAGAAATTAGAGTATGCCTTTGATATAGTGATATCTTGAGGACTTGTTTTGCCCTTTTATATGAAGTGTTTCAAAGTCAGTATATACTACATAGATCCTGCAATTGAGCTCATATGAACTTGGTTGCCACTTGAAGTTTCTGCTTCATGTGGTCCTAAATTTGTTAGCTGAAATATCATTTGATTGACATACAAATACTTGGGCTTGAGATCATTTGATTTCATCTTTCCGATCTGCTTCTATTGTGCCTTGGTTGGCACGACTGACGACTCCTTGCTCGCTTTGATTTGGATATCACTTTCCCTCTGTTTTTTTATTTATTTAAAAAACCTTTGTAAATCAGGCTGTATATCTGAGGTGGTTCAATGATTCACAATTTATCAAAGATTATATGACGATTTTGAAGAAGACAAGTGACTCTAGATAGATAGGGCTGAAAACAAAAACCGAAGGCTTACAATCTGCATAACTATTTTCTTCATATGCCTTCTTTTAGTAACACTTACTCAAAACAAGGCAATGGTAATGAGAGCAATTAAAACAGAAACCTTACCTCTATCATAAGGGATACAAACACTGCTCCAAAGAAAGCTTAAAACACCTTTTTTTAATGAGAACAACTTATATATATAATTTATCAGAGCTGGCCTAGCATCTCAGACCTTTCCAACCCTATCAAATCATGTATTTGTTTAAATTCTCATTGGAGGGGTGTTTGGTTTTGATTAATCACAGCATGCTACAACTTTAAAGCATATAAGTTCTTTTGAGTTTTAGGATCTTAGGGCAAGTTTAGTTGTGTTTCTGTAAACTGTTTTAAGTTTTTTTTTATTTCAAGTTGATTATTCTTGGTTTATCTATAAATACAAGCTATCTTTAGGGTGAAAAAGGTGATTATCTGTGTCTGCTTATAAGACAAACATTATTATTTATTTAGATAAGGTGTCTTGAATTGTTGAGGCGTAGAATTAAAATTAAGGACTTTTAGTGGGACCTATAGGCATGAAGGGTATTTTGAATTGTTGCGGGGCCTGATGTGTACTTAGTCCACATCTGCTCTTTAACGGTGATTCTAGCTGCCACTCTGATTTATGCTTTTTCTTTCTCTAATTCTTTAGCTGTTTTATTTTTTGTATATTGTATGATATGTGTTGTATGATTTATTTTACGATGTCTTGCTATCATTATGTAGAATTGTTGCGGGGCCTGATGTGTACGTAGTCCACATCTGCTCTTTAGCGGTGATTCTAGCTGCCCCTCTGATGTATGCTTTTTCTTGCTCTAATTCTTTAGCTGTTTTATTTTTGTATACTGTATGCTATGTGTTGTATGATTTATTTTACGGTGTCTTCCTATCATTATTGCTTTTGCTATCGAGTCGGGGGTCTCTTTGGAAGCGGTCTCTCTACCTAACAAGATAGAGGAAAGACTCGCCTACACCTACCCTCCCCAGACCCTGCTCATTGAGTGGGATATACTGGGTTTGTTTGTTTGTTTGTTTGTTTAAATAAGGTGTCTTGAACACCCCTATAACTGATAGTCTGATAGGATGACTGCAGGATAATTATCCCTCACACAGGCAGATTTAACACTAATAATGCATCAGAGCTAATTGCTAGAAACATAAGAGATATAAATAGAACCATGATAAAAGAATGAAATTTTAACATGAGAATGGAAAGGGTGTAACTGGTAAGTTTTAGGTGATCACGCCATAGACCATAGTAAATGTTGAGATAGAAAATAATGAAATCGGTTATATAAAGAAGGAAAAGAGGTCAGAAATTTAAATTTGACTTGAGTAATTATTAAATTGCAGGTTAACAGTGTTGTCACCTTACGAAATGGATGGACATATTTTTTACTATACGTTGACACCATCAGTTCTTATTTATTAGATAGAGATAATGCTTAGATTTGACAATTATCATAGCTTTCCTTATATAGTCAACTCATGATCAAATTAAGAGTACAAATTAAGAGAACTTAGTCATCTTTGTAACTACTACTTGTCTATTTGTTCAGATATATTACTTTGGTCAGCAAATAGGGAATCCTAATCTAAATCAGTTTTTACCCACTGGAAACCAATCTTTGTGGCTTCACACTACTGTTATATGAGTGTTTTAACAACTTGAAACTTCATTCGAAAATACAACTGTGTGTATGGAATTAAAGAAGTGTTTCTACTTTCATATGGAATTGATTGCTAATCTTCTGACAGACTGTAGAATTTACATTCTGTTGTAAGAAGTAGCAGGGCTTTTTAATTTGTTCTCTGGATTTAATGCTTGTTATAATCTATGGCTACATTTGTGTAGGCGGGAGAACGATGGCAGAAGAAGATGCCAATGATGTTTCCACACCAAAAGGTGGTTCACATATTGATAGTTTGACTCCAGCAGAGAAACGTTATATGGAGCAAAGGCAGAAAATAGACATGCAGAAAATGGCGAAGACAGCAAATAAGTCGCATCGTGACAGGCTTTCAGAATTCAATCAGTATCTTGCCAACATGAGTGAGCATTATGACATCCCAAAAGTTGGCCCTGGCTAAGGCTAACTTGGGTAGGTCTCTTAATGTTGCCTTGTTGACTATAAATGTTTGTTGCGGGTAGTGGCTTTGTAATAGTACAATCTCCATCCTACATTTGAAACAAGGTCTTTGTCATGTTCTTTTCAAGCTTCTCAAACCCTAAACTTGTATATCAGTTGAAGGATTTTGATTACATCAGTCCAGTTGTTTGTCACTATATATAACTTTTTATCATTAATCTTTAATTCAACAAGAACTGTAAACAAGGGGTGCTTCAAGCTCGTCTGACTTTAACAATACCCAACTGATCAGGGAACATCTTTGAAAGCCAACTGACAGGAATCATCTTTGAAAGCAAATGTTATTAATCATCTTTACTATAATTTTATCTATGATAGTAATTTTTTGTGTATATTTAACAAAAATTATATTGTTTTTAAGCTCAAGTCATTTAATCGAATTTCAATATAAGCTCAAACTCGTAGAAGTTTGATTCGATTCAAGCTTTCATAAAGTTCATCTTGAGTAGCTAATGAGCGATTTGCGTCATTTACAACACTAGCAAATCGCTTCTTGTTCTTTTGAATGAAAAAACTACAATTATTTTGGCTTCATTGTCTTCTATGGCTCAAGTCTTACTTTAAAAGTCAAAATGTTTAAGGTTAAGCAACGAGGTTTTTATGGGTTTCCTCCTAAGGGGTTAAGGGTGCGGTCCCGGTTGAAAAACGGACAGTGAATCCGTTTAAGATGACACTTCTTCTCCGAAGCAGAGTCGTACGTATGTTCGTCGTTCAAAAAAATTCCTTACTCAATGGCCGAGCTAGAAATTTTTGTCAATGGATTGATCTTAAAACTGAAAAAGTGAGTCCTGAAAACATCATGATTAGACATGTAGCAGAAATAGAGAGCACACTACTTTACTTGCTTGAATTCCAAATTATCAAAAACATTAATTGTACATTTGTTTCTCTTACTTTTTTTCCTTTTTTTTCCTGTAAACCTAAATATACTTCAATCCTGACATATATTGCTGTCTGGATATTAAATACTGGATCACAGAATATACAATCCCTAGCAGTCCCAATATCCTTATCTTCACAACATCTGCTATTATAGATGGAGGCAAATTAAGAGGTATCGTAAGCAACGGCATCGAGTCATTCCTCTTTCTGTAAGTCCACACAAACTGATTAAACAATATATGACTCGGGAATGTTAAAATCAGTAACGCCAAGTTTTTTACAGCGAAAATCCAATCATGTCCACCAATTTGCATTCCCCAACCAACGTTCCCTTGCCAAATCTCTTCCCAGATGCTGTAAAGTGAAGTCAAAACCAGATAACCAGATATCACTACTGTAACCGGGAAATACCTCTGTTTGTCCCCAAATCCAGCTACAAAATCTGAATCTTGATTAAGCAACAAAAGTATAGGTGCCAAGAAGAATATTGCGCGGTTTGACCCCCCGTAAGATTGACATTCAATATAAGACATATGGCGAAACACATGATTGTTGCCACATTTCCGACAGCTGGCATCCATGCACCCTCTGCAGCCATCCGTTTAATTGTGAAAGCGGGTACAGTAGACACCCGACGTTGCTGCATAAATCTCGTTTTAGGGGGGAAAGTAGCAAGAGAGTTGCTACTTTGGCCAGATTGACTATGTTTAAGACCCCCGCCCCTCTCGGTGACTTTTTCTCGCATGAGTGATGCCAGCTCAAACTTGATCTCGAGTGCAATTAGCATAAAAATAGCAGCATACAACCCTAAAAGAGATGTTCTTGCACCCTCAACTGCTAGCAAGGCGGTCAACTTGCTATCTTCCTCATCCATGGCATCGACCCCACTCTCGGCTAAGATGGTCTTGACCCTGATCTGACCTTCCAGCAAATATGTGACCGGAAATAGAGCCACCAGTAAAGCAAACACCCATGGTAGGACCTTGGTGCTTGAAGCAGATGGAAGGTGGGTGAAGACCACAAACACAGAGGTGCAAACCATGGTTGTGATGATAAGAATGTGTAAAAGGGTTGCTTGAAGGAAATATTCTGCAGATATATAAACACCAAGAGCGATTCCCATTGCAATTGAGAACATTGCTCTTAACTCGACTATGTATCTGATGGGAATAATGGAGGTGAGTGCAGAAAGTGCGAGGAGAATGGATGAGATCAGCAACCATGATGGCCATGTAGGCTTTGATGTGATGAAACCATATATTGAGATGTCATCAGATGATTGACGGGCGGCTTTGATTAATTCAGAATGGTATGTCCATGAAGATGGTAGTGGTGGTTGCATAAAGATAAAAAGGAGTCCGGTTGCTATAAGTAGTACCAAGCTTCTCTTAGCAGACTGCATACAATAACAGGATTAATAAAAAGTCAGCATTGTAGTTACGAACATTAATCAGCTTAAGACAGCACTAAAAGGAGATAATTTCATATATATCTTTCTTGTCTTATCTAACCTTATAAAACACTAAGAGTTATCAAATATGCCGATTAGATATATTCCATTACTTATAATAGTTTTGTTTTACTGGATAAATAAATAAAAAAGCAATGATAAATAGAAAAGCAATGTTATTACTGTGAATCATCTCAGCGCTTATGTTCTTTTTGTTTATTTGGTGAAATAGGTAACTGGATCTATTTTATTTACGATTAGATAGAATTTATTAGTGTTTTAAGCTGGTAAATATGATACTATGAAATTTAAAAGGATATATATTAAACTTTTGAGCCTTTAGAAGAGTATATACCCACACACACATGCTATGCCCCATTAAAAGATGGCCAAGAACAGAAACACGAGTTGACAACTTCAACCCATTTATATATGCATGGATTGATCATTGATTTGATTAGGGTTTATCCCCATGGGTTAAAACTCATGCTAGTGTACCTTTAATGCTTACAGCCTCCTATATTTTATTTCAAAAAACGATAATATAATAGTTTATGTTATCATAATTAACATATGGACTTTTTTCTAATAATAAATAGACAAAATGGTAAGAAAAATGTTTGTGGTCAAACCAAGTTGTTCATGTTGCCACCAGGACATGTGAAAGAATAAGATGAGGATTTTTTTACCATGACATGTGAAAAGTGGAGAGCAACAATGGGAACACAAGCCAATCCCGTCAAAAGTATACAAAATCCCAAAAGTAACCCGCCAGATGGTGATCTACCATTCCACCACTGCAAAGCTTCAAAGATTGTCTCACGACAAAACCAGACTGACAAAGCAAAAATTGCAGCATGTGAATATCCTTGCCACGGTTTCATTTTTGATGCTGTTCTTGAGCGGTCCCTGCAAAATATTAAAAAGTTTAAAAAATGTAAAATTTACATCCAAATAATAGAGAATTAAGGTGAAGCATATACTTGTATAGAAGCAATGGGGGAGAAACAGCCAACAGAAGAATAGCTGATGCCCATAAAGCAGCTTTTGATGTCATAAACAACATGGACAGCTTTGATGAATACAAGCAAGTTAGCACCCAAACAGCTTTTGCTCCAATGCGGTGGTCAACAGAAAGTCTTCTCACAAGTGCCAACCCCACAAAAGTTGTTAGAACAACCATGTAACTCGGATACATGACCTCGTCATCAAAACTATAGTAATAAATGCCAGGATATGTATAGAAACGATTCTCGATGTGGCACAAAAGTAACGCATGACCAATTAAACCGACTTCTGTTAAGTAATGAAGCTTTTGTGGAAGAAGAGCTAGACCGGGAACAGCCATTGCTAAGATGACATCAGCAACTATAAGTTTACAGAAGGATTTTAATGACATGCCGGCTAGCCAAATATTGAGATCCCAGAAATTATGATATACAAACCATGTCACCATTAAGCTCCCGAGCAAAACAAATGCAAAATATGATGAGAGATTTTTCTTTGTGAAAAAGCGAGCTAAATAGAATCCAGCTACAGCAGGAAGTGGAATGAACTGCAACAGGGTAACGGAAAGTTGATAACATTTTCTTTTTGCATGAAAAATTTCAAGACTACATGTAATCTAAAAGAAACCAATAAACAAATATGTTCTTTATAGTTCATGCTGCACATACTTAAATAACAAAAGTGAACACAATTTCAGACTAAATCGTACAATACACTGAAGAAAAATACATGTATTCTTCAATACAATAAGTACAAATACAATTTTTGGAAAATAATTCCAGTCATATAATGCAAGCTGTAAATTCTAATTTATTCATTGTGAACTGACTCTTTTTTTTTCCTTTTTTTCTGTTATAAGAAAATGCAGAGTGGCTCCCTGCAACCTATTAGTCCAGCAAGTGCACTTATATTAACAGGACCCAACAGGTATTGTGATTTATCATGCATAAAAGTTAGCAAACTATACCTTTTTGACCAATCTAGATGTTGCAATAGTTTTAGAGTTTAACTATTTCTATAGATTCCCAACAGTTGTTCTACAAAACTGGATGATGTTCCTATTTTGCTTTTGCATATTGTTCCTCCACTTCATTGACTGTATTCCTCATTCTTTTTGCAGTTGAGGGTGTTATATCTCACTAATGAAAATATTTAACCTATATATCTAGTTGTAGTTTGTAAGGACTAATGTAATAAACAAACAAACAAACAAACATACCCAGTGAGTCCCGCTCAGGAGCAGGGTCTGGGATAAGGACTAATGTAATGTCTAACTTTATTGCGCTCTAGACAAACAGCTTATAAATCATCAAAAAATGTTATTGGGTAGTGGGTACGGCTTTTCTCATTTACACTGCTGTATTTATTCAGGTTCCATGGTTGTTAGGAGCAACAGCGATCTAATTGTGGTACATCTTTCCATGAGTTGTTTATGTTCTTAACAAGTTGGTCCTGTTAATAAGCCCTTTTTCATCCTCCTTCGTAAGACCATATTAATTTTTTTAACGAATTGATCCCATAACTTGACCTAACCCACTCCCATAAATTATCTTTGCTCCTAAGCTCAATCATTTGATGACTCATACAGTTTTAAAATCTTCTTTATTCATATATACAAGGACCAAAACTCTCTCAATTTGCATAACATCCATGTTATAAGAACAGGTTAGCCACTGTAGTAAGCAATATATGCCTATCCTCGAGAAGAAATGTGTACAACTTGACCCTAAGCATAACCAATTTCATTCTTTCTTAATGCAACACAATACGATTTGACACTAGCTTCTCCTGTGATTTTCTTAGCTTCCATGTTTGCTAGTTGGTACTTTCTCTATGTACTATACCCTTATAACTGTGAAAAGGCTGAAGTATCCCCTTTCACAAACAATAAGAAACCAAAAGATAGATTATGGAGGAGTCACAAAACAAACTAGTGATTCAAAGCTCCCTTCTTATAAAAAACAGCAAACCAAACAATTGTGTTGGACAAAAATGATGAAGAAACCAGGGAATCTAACTAGAATGCCAAGAATCTCTTAATTATGGCACCTAACATAACCTAAAGCATCCTAACAAGGTTTATTGTTTCATAAATCACTATATGAAAGAAAGCTTCCAAATCATTTAGTCACTTGAGGTTATTTGAACGCTTTAGCCTTCAGATTTCATCTACTGATGAATGGATGACAGTGACACTTCTACTATATAACTAGCACAATAATATCTGATAGGTATATTTGGAACTATTCTTCCACTAATTAAGAAATTCGCATCTGGAACTAATTTAAGATATTCGTTGGGCTGTTGATAGTTTAGCTTGGATCTGTCCCTTGGCACAAACTATGAAAGATAGCGGGTATTATTTAGATAATTAATTCAATTAGCCACTAAAGCACTGAAGCAGTGAACCCTTTTTGGTCCACTTAATTTGTTAGGCTTAATTTCATTAAACCCACTTCATTGCCAATCAGTAGAAAATTGAAAGGATTGGCTAGTCAGCTTTTCAATTAGAGCAACACTCGTATCTTGGTGGCAAAAGGAAGACAACTTAACTACTTTATACGACCTGGGTTAAGGACCAATGCAAACTATAAAACAAGGCATAACTGACAGAGGTTTGCAAACACATAAATTATGACATTAACATTTAAAATTAGCATTTGCTTGAGGATTGCGTACCAACACAGGAAATCCCACAACGATTGCTCCAGCAGCGCTCACAAAGACAGCCAAACCAGTAAAAGCCAATGAACTAGAAGCGTCACCAATCATGCCCATTTCATAAGCACCAGCACCAGCAGCCCCTCCTAGCATTGTGATGGTGACAAGAAGATAATTCAATGGCCAAGGAACCTGAATGTACCGAGCAAATGAATGGAAAACAACTCTGACCTCCAAGCAAACAACAACAACAACCAAAGCAACAGCACCGATCACTACTCTAATACTCCGCAATTGATGTTCACTCTTAGTACCCACCAGAGAGCCCCTCTGGTGGAGGCATACAATTGAAACAAAAAGGGAATGAAAAGAGAAGGAACAAATCACAAACTGCAGAAGAAGATGAAAACACAATCGAATAGTGCGAAGCAATGTGAAACATCAAAGGAAAGAACAAGAGGTTCAAAGTATGCAAGCAGCTCTCGAGCTGCCCAAGGATAAGATTATCATCAGGAACCTCCCCCCCATGGTAACTCACTTCTTCCTTCAGCTTAAACGATGAACACGAGGAATAGAATACAACCAATAGAAACGCAATTAAACGTCATGTGATAGTATGAAGCATTAATCATACCAACAGCAGAAACAGTTGCCCAACTAAAAAGCACAGAAGCTATGAAAGGAATACAAGCAAAGAGTAACCGTTCGAGAGCAAGAACAATAGTCGGATACTCTATCTGAATCCACTTAAACTGCAGAGACGCCCACACACCAATCAGAAAATTAGCCAAACCACACACGAAACACGCAAGTAGCCCGAGGATCACAGAATTGAACGTCAAAAACAGAGACGAACTAAAGAAGAAAGCAATCTGTGCAGACAAGAGAGAAAACCACACGGCGAAAAACGAACCAGACTTAAAGTTCAACGAGTCGAGAATGTAAGCGACCATAAGCCCTAATGTTACAACAGCGACCACCGGAGTACCACCGAGGTCGAGGAGAAAAGCAGCACACGGCACCAGTGCGATCGCAATCCTACCGTTGTGGACGAAACTCGCCGGAGAAAAACGAGAGTTTTTTAACGATCTACGGTTACTAATGCTGCTGCTGCCGTTGGTGTGAATAGGGCTAGGGTTCCGATTGGGGAGTGGCTGTTGTTGAAGGTGGTGGTGAAGGTGGGGGCGCTGACGGAGGGGGAGATGTACGGACGGTAGGAGCGAGATTGGAGCTCCGGCGGAAGCATGTTCGCCGGTGAGGGTTTGATCGGAAAATCGGAATGCGGTGCTGTTAAGAGTTGAGTCGGAAGTGAGGAGAGTGTGGGTTTGATCTGAGGGGGTGAGTGACGTGGTTGCGAGACTCACCACCGTTGGATTGTAGTTTCACTGGACCCACTACGGATCTTTCAACGCCTGTCTAAAAGGCCTAAGATGTGTATCTAAACCGATTTTATTCGAAACCGACTTGTGTTAATGCTCACAAGGTTAATTAACTCTCGTGGTGTCGTGAAGTGGAATGCTACGATTTTATTCGAAACCGACTTGTGTTAATACACGATGTAGGAAGTAGAAATCCATTATGTGTAGTTGTGTAAGATATCATAAGCTTCATTTAAACCATGAGAACTTACATTTTGATCTCCAAAGCAATGTTTTTAGAACCGGATCGGACGTCGAACCGGACGCCTTACCGGTTTGGTGGTCGGACCGGATTTAAGAACCGGATGATTACATAATTATATATATATAATATATTATATATATAATCAAATATAAGTAATTTATATATGATTTATATATGTATTTTATAGTTATATTAAAACTTAAGTATATTTGGGTGTGTGTGAATGTATGTTTAAGATTATGGTGAACACTTTGTCCTACATTGGTGTGGGGACAAAGTGAGATTTGGTTTAAAAGTAATTGTTTTATCACTCTAGTGTATCTTTATAACATATTTTGCCACAAATACTACCCGCGCGCAGGGGGTACAAAACGGGAAAAAAGGTTGGATTTCCAGCGAACCCGTGTGTGCCCGCACGTGTCGCGGACACGAATGCAGCTTCAGAAACCCAGGCCCGTGCGAGACCGTTTTTTGACTCGGGTACAACCGGCCGGTTTGACCCACACAAAACTTGGAGTCCAAAGTTTAATTACTATTCTAATTAAACCATTTGGTCGGTGATGATTTTTCTTTTTTCTTTTTTTTGGTTGTTTTGTATTTGTATGTGTTTTTATACAGTTTGTTGGGGTGTGCGTTCGAGGTTTAGGGGTGAGATTGTTCTTGTTGGTTTTTGTGTCCGGGCATGTCTCTTTGATGTGTGTTTCGATTATGTTCATTGTCGTTGTCTTTCTCCGGGATTCCTATTTTCTTTCTTTCGTTATCGATACCCTGAATATCCTCGCTATTAAGGTTTGTGTTTTCCTTTTGTTTGTTTTTTTTGGGGCTTTGGTTCTCGTCGGTTTTCTATTTTTCACTGTCGCCTTCTTGCGGCTTTGATTTTCGTTTGTTTTGTGTATGGTGTGGGGTTTTGATTTAGTTTTGGGTTCTAAATATTCTTGTGTGTATGAATTTAGGGTTTTGGTGTGTTTTGCTTTGTGTGTTTTGCTGATTTTATGGTTTCGAACTTCATTTCGATTTTGGTTTAAGGTTATGTTAAAACTCGCATAGCCGCGGCAACGCGCGGCAGAAAAAACTAGTTATTAATCTATACTATATAATAAAAGAGTAACTATAATGTCACATGCCACTCTTATATTACTCCTCAAAAAAAATTTTCCGCCTAAACTAATATATTATTTTAGTCATGTTTTTTATTTTAAGAAACTTAATTAATAGTAATAATTTATTTGTTTTAAATTTAATTTTTCATATTATCAACTTAATTGTGTAATCGTATTTTTTTGAACTATACTTTTTTTATAGCTAAATAAGATTCAATTTAAAAAAACAAAAAAGAAAAAAATATTTATTGATATATTTATTTATTTTAGATTAGTGTGATTTTAACACAACCGGTTTTAATTTTAAACGGGTTAATTATATATTATATTATTTAAAAAAGTATTTGAATATTTGTAATTTATAAATGTAACTTTTTGTTTTTCATTGTTATAGTAATTCATAACTTAATCATACGAGATATTTATACATTTATGAATTATGTTGTTTTTATATTTTCAACCCGTGTATTACACGGGTTTGCTAAAACTAGTATGTTTTATATCATTACGACATGTTTATTTATAGGAAGTTTTCAAAATCGTCTCTTTTACTAGGAAATTCTCTCAAAATATCTCTTTCCTAAAGTCTTCCACCAAAATGTATTGATGTGAGTTCTTTGTTTGCACAAATTGACACTTAAAGCATAATTTTATCGATGTTTATGTCTGGAAAATGTTTACTTTGAAAGTGTGTATATGCATGTTGAAAGTGAAAAAAATATGTGGATTTATTGTATCAAAACACTTGTGATCGAATCCGAAACAAGTCACAAAGCATAATCAAAAAACACAAAAAGGATTGCAAAATACATGTAGGCATACAATACGTATGATTGGTCATATAATATGGGTCCCAACATCAAAAATAAGGTAAAATGCTCCCTGTAAACATAAGGTTTGGGTGTATGATATTTTGGTCCAGTGTATAATTTGACTAGATTGGTGTATTATACATCTAGACGGCGGTTACGAATAAATTTGGATGAACTTGAACGATTCTGATGGGGCTAGTTTGGGATTTCTAGCATGATTCAGTGTCACACCCCAACCTTGACGGCGGAATCGTCGAGGCGTGAGAGTTACAATTGTTCACAGCCACATAACGCTATTGCCTGAAACATGTTAAAAATAAAAGGTCAACATATTGTTGGTGAGCATTCTATAGTTTTTCATACATAAGTATATAAAAGATGGCAATTCATGTTGTAAATTAGAGAACAAGGTAACTAGGGATGTAAGACAGAATGCACAATCAAACCTTGACAAAGTTTTACAAGTCTCAAACGTTTACAAGAATATACGATTAGCTAAGTGTACTTGGATCAACCAAGCAGGCTTGTCAGGCCCATAGATCTATGACGTCGCCAGGCTAGCAATAGTTAATGATTGTACATATATTCGACATTACATGGTAGCTACAAGATTCAACTAATCACAACACACAAGTAAATTGCCAATAGTTTACAAGAATCAAACGTATTTACAAGTGTAACGTTTATACGGTAACATGTTTCACCTAAAAGTGTGTGAAATAATAAAATGGGTATAGAAATACTCACTTGGCGATTAAGTATATATTGGATGATTAATAAGAAATAATAACCAGCGTCGTTTCAACGAATTCCTCTACAAGGTACCTATATATATATACATGTATGTATAAAATTATAGTTAATGATTTCACGTGAATTAAGGTATTAGAATTTATACTTGCGGTTTTGTCCATTAATTGTATTTAATAAGTGGGAACAAATTATATTTCCGTGAAATAAAATGAAAAGAAGTTTAAGATATTTTATACACTTAAAGATGTGAAAAGAAAACGTTTATAAAAATTTATAAGATATATATAAGATTTGAATAAAGTTTGTAACCAAATAAATACGTTTCAAACAATAATTTAACTGCAACGTTTAACCCAATAATAATTTAGAATTTTAAACTATTATTTAAGGTCCATTGTTATAAAAATATTTATTTATAATATTTATAATTATTATCTTATAAATATTATTATGGTTTTTAAATAAAGTAAATTTACAGTAATTCATTTATAACATTTAAAATAAGGAACATTTATAAAATTAATTTTTATAATTTTAAAAATTTTTATGTATTTAATTGGGGCTTAAAAAGGCATTTAAAAAATAAAAGGGGGTGCCCGGGGTCGAACCCGGGACCTCCTGTTTACACACACATGCACCAAACCAGCGAACCAAGGCCGCAGCCGCGGTATGTTTTGATTTCCAATGGTATTTAACACCCATTGCAATCCCTCCCCAATTCTCGTAAACCCTAGGTTTGATTTGGGTCGAATTGACCCTTGATTCAGTGATGTTTACCGAATTAAACATAGGGCTTTTAATCCCCATGTTAATACGATCATATAGGTATGTTTAATTACCCGATTGGATGCTGATTCGATAATAACAGATGAAGAACAGCCGCGGTTTTAGCTTGAAGTCGAGTGATGATCGAACGATGATGAAAACCAAATTCACTTCACAGGTAGCTTCAAACGAGGTCAAGGATCAATTGCCCTCTGTTAATTGTGACTTATAATAGTTCCAAGTACGAATTCGAGTGTGTTGCAGATCGCGGGGAAGAAGAAGATCGATTTGAGGTTTCTGTGTTTTAATTGATGCAATTGAAAGCATAGACTGATTAGGATTATTTATAGCATCGAGTAGGTTGGTTTTATTCGATTATTGTTGAGTCTTAGTGCGATTTTGAGGCTGTAAAGTTACCGACCATGAACGTGGGTCGGTTTAGATCGCACTACCGATTTGATCTTCGAATTATTATAGGTGTTAGGTTCGAATCATGCATGTGAAGGTGTCGGTAGCTTTTAATTGGATTAAAACCGCATGAAATGGGTTGTTTGGGGCTCGCCGGAGTTCGGCCGGCGGTGGCCGGAGCGGCGGCCGGGAAATCGGGGTGGGGGCTGGGTTTTAAACTAAGTTACAATTTTAGTCCCTGCGGTTATTCTTTTGTTAATTTATGCACAAAACTTTCCATTTAAGTTTTTAATTTGACCCAAAGGCCCCTATACTTATTTAAATGCACATTTATAAATTTTAACAACATTATCATTATTATTATTATTTGTTATTATTAGTTTTATAATTGAACTATTATTATTATTGGTTATTATTATTAGTTTTAAAATTAAATTATTATTATTATTATTATTAATATTATTATTATTATTATTATTATTATTATTATTATTATTATTGACTTTAAAATATTTCAAAATTACGAGATGTTACAGTCTCCCCTACTTTAGGAAATTTCGTCCCGAAATTTTGTTTACGAGGAGGCTGTGACGACAAGATGAGGACACTTGGAGGACTTTCGGGTTTTGATGAAGAAGAAAATTCATCATCGATTAAGCTGACCGCTTTAGTGTTTACCTTATGTGCAATGGCAGAGCCATTAGAGGTAAAAAGAGAGTCTAAAGTGTGTGACTTTAGTTAACATTATAAGCTTTCTCATTGATTAAGAATAAATGTTAATACAAGATGTTATCGTCTCCCCTACTTTAAAGAATTTCGTTTAGAAATTTAAAAATGAACTAAAAGAACAAATACGGGTATCTCTGTTTCATATGATCCTCCCGCTCCCACGTGAACTCAGCTCCACACTTGTTCTCCCAACGAACCTTGACAATTGGAGTAGTTGTGGTCCTAGTCTTCTTCATGATGCGATCCATAATCTCGACAGGTTTCTCGATGAAGTGCAATGACTCGTCGATCTGGATGTCTTCCAGTGGAACATGCAGACTCTTGTCGGCCAAACACTTTCTTAAATTTGAGACATGGAACACAGGATGAACTCCACTAAGGTCAGAAGGTAGTTCCAGTTTATAAGCCACTTTCCCGATCCTTTTCAGGATTTTGAAAGGTCCTACAAATCTTGGGGCTAGTTTACCCTTCTTTCCAAAGCGAATAACACCTTTCCATGGTGAAACCTTAAGAAGAACCATATCACCAACTTGAAACTCCAACGGTTTACGATGCTTATCGGCATAACTCTTTTGCCGACTTCTTGCCACTTCAAGGTTCTTGCGGATGATAGAAACTTTATCGGTCGTTTCTTGTATAAGTTCAGGACCAGTGATAAAGTTTTCACCAATGTCGGTCCAACAGATCGGCGATCGGCATTTACGACCATAAAGTGCTTCGAACGGTGCCATCTTGATACTCGAGTGATAACTATTGTTATACGAAAATTCCGCGAGAGGTAAATGCGTATCCCAATTACCACCAAAGTCAAGGACACACAATCGTAGTAAATCCTCAAGGGTTTGGATTGTTCGTTCGGTTTGACCATCAGTTTGAGGATGGTAAGCCGTACTTAAATCCAATTGAGTACCCAAGAGTTCTTGCATAGATGACCAAAAGTGTGAAGTGAAACGAGCATCTCGATCGGAAATGATGTGTAAGGGTACGCCATGACGACTCACAATTTCATCAATGTATATACGAGCTAGTCTTGAAACCTTGTAGGTGTCTCGTATAGGTATGAAATGTGCCGTCTTAGTCAAACGGTCCACAATCACCCATATACTATCATGACCACGAGGAGTACGTGGCAACTTGGTTATGAAATCCATGGATACATGTTCCCATTTCCACATAGGGATTTCAGGTTGTTCTAGTAAACCACTTGGTCGTTGATGCTCGGCTTTGACTTTTGCACACGTGAGACATTTGGAGACATGAACCGCGATATCTTTCTTCATTCCAGGCCACCAATATTGACCACGCAAATCCATGTACATTTTATCGGAACCAGGATGTATAGAATATCGGGTGTGATGAGCTTCATCCAAGATGATGTGTCGAAGGTTATTACGATTTGGGATCCAAAGTCGATTCATAAAGTACCATAGGCCGTTTGGTTTTTCCTCCAGTTGTGATCGAACGTTAGACACCAAATCCTCATTACTTCCTTCGTCGGTTATTGCCGCTTGTTGAGCCTTGCGAATGCATAACTCGAGATCACTATCAATTCTTATGTTTTGGAGCATGATAGTAGCCTCGTTAACATCCACACGTACCTCGGTATCAAATTCTCTTAACGTGTGAAACCACTGTCTTTGATCTCTGATTCCTTGTAGTGAGACATTTTGTTATGGACCTTGCGACTCAGCGCGTCGGCTACAACATTCGCCTTTCCAGGATGATAGCGAATGTCACAGTCGTAGTCACTGATTAACTCGATCCAACGTCGTTGTCTCATGTTGAGATCTTTTTGGTTGAACACATGTTGGAGACTTTTGTGGTCGGTGTAGACTATGCATTTCGTCCCATAAAGGTAATGTCGCCAGATCTTCAAGGCGAAAACCACAGCACCGAGTTCAAGATCATGAGTCATGTAATTCACCTCGTGAACCTTCAATTGTCTTGATGCATAAGCTATCACCTTTCCTCGTTGCATAAGAACACAACCAAGACCTTGTTTCGAAGCATCACAATATACGGTGAAATCATCGTTTCCATCGGGTAGGGTCAAGATAGGAGCATTACTTAGTTTGTGTTTTAATGTTTCAAAAGCTTCCTCTTGCTCGGGCCCCCACTCGAATGGTTTATTCTTTTGTGTTAAGGAAGTGAGCGGCTTTGCGATCCTCGAAAAGTTGGCGATGAATCGCCGATAATAACCAGCAAGACCAAGGAAAGAACGAATCTCGGTCGGTGTCGTGGGAACACACCAATTCTTCACAGCTTCCACCTTTGCAGGGTCAACGTGAATTCCTTGGCTATTCACCACATGTCCTAGAAATTGAACTTCCTTGAGCCAGAAATCACACTTCGAGAACTTCGCGTACAATTGCTCTTTCCTCAATAATTCAAGAACTTGTCGCAAATGCAGTTCATGCTCGGCGTTGGTTTTGGAGTAGATGAGAATGTCATCAATGAAGACGATCACAAACTTATCTAGATAAGGCTTGCATACTCGATTCATGAGATCCATGAAGACAGCAGGAGCATTAGTCAAGCCAAAAGGCATCACCGTAAAGTCATAGTGCCCATAACGAGTACGAAATGCGGTCTTGGGGGTGTCATCATCATGGACACGTAATTGATGATATCCAGAACGTAGATCAATCTTCGAGAATATAGTAGCTCCTTGAAGTTGATCAAACAGATCGTCGATACGAGGAAGAGGATATCGGTTTTTGATGGTCAACTTGTTGAGCTCTCGGTAATCGATACACATACGGAATGACCCATCTTTCTTCTTCACAAATAAGACAGGTGCACCCCAAGGAGAAGAACTAGGGCGGATAAACCCTTTTTCTGATAATTCCTGGAGTTGGCTAGAGAGTTCTTGCAATTCCGATGGTGCAAGCCGATATGGTGACTTAGCCACGGGTTGTGCTCCCGGTATCAAATCAATTTTAAATTCAACTTCACGTACGGGAGGTAAACCACTAAGGTCATCGGGAAATACTTCAGGAAAGTCTCGTACAATAGGGACATCCTTAAGTTCTTTCCCTTTGGCTTTTGTGTTGACCACGTAAGCCAAGAAGGCTATATACTTCTTGCTTAAGCACTTTCGGGCTTGAGTGCAAGACATGAGTTTGAGTCCTTGTGATGATTTCTCGCCGAACACTTTCAAAGTATCCCCGAATGGTAACGGTATTCGAATACACTTCTCAAAACATACGATCTCAGCATGATGTTTGACTAGCCAATCCATTCCAATGATGACGTCGAAGCTTCCGAGTTTCATAGGAATAAGATCAATAGGGAATTCGTGCTCGTTAAAGCTTATGATGCAATCACGTATTATGACATCAACGACAATGGGTTTTCCATCGGCGACTTCGACCGTGTAGGGTCTTTCCAGATTAATACGTGATTTAGAAAGTACGGGCTCGAATTCTAACGACACGAAACTCTTATCCGCACCCGAATCAAATAATACAGATGCATAATGATCATTTACAAGATACATACCTGTTCGGTAAAAAGAAATTTTATTATTGATACGATGATTACAAAGATGGAAAACATCAATAATACAAGGAATGATTTAAACGGGGTTCTTCGTCGTACCATTCACAACGTCATTGCTGACTTGTGCTTGGTTGGCGTTGATATTGAAAGCCCTTCCACGAGCTGGTGGCACGTTACCCGCATTGCGAGGGCATTGCGGACGAATATGACCAGGCTCGCCACAGTTGTAACAGGTTCGGTTGGCAAGCATTGCAGCGTTGTTTGGTGCACGTAGACAAGTAGTCACCAAATGGCCATACTTTCCACACAACGAGCAGATTCGGCATGAAACGTTACCCGCATGATGGTACTTGCACGTGTTACACATTGGCAGAGGACCCGTATAAACTTTAGCCACAGGAGCTTGATTTGCCACCACCATTTGTTTTTGAGGAGGATTTGGAGTGGTCACAGCGTAGTTGCGTGTTGTTGTGAACTTACGCTTCTTGTTTTGGGAAGACGACTCAGCCTTTACATCCTTTGTTGCCTCGGGTGTCGCCTTCACAGTAGGCTTTGAACCCTTTGCTGACATAGTGCCAGCTCTAATATGATTCTCAGTGAGCTGCGCTGTGATAGTAATTGCCTCCTCCAAAGTTGTGGGTCGGCTACCCACCACAGCATCTTGAATTTGGGGTGGTACACCCTTTATGAACTTCTCGATGTTGCGGGGGACAGTATCGACCATGTGAGGCAGTAATAAACTCAACTCATGATGCCTAGTTGAGTAGGCCAAATGATCACCATCGTTTTGCTTCAAATTCCAGAATTCTTCTTCCAGCTTTTGCAATTCACTTCTCGGGCAGAACTTCGCGATGGCGATGTTCTTGAACTCATCCCAAGAGAGTGCCAAAATAGCATCAGTTCCTCGGTTTCTCTTCTCGCTATTCCACCAGGTAAGTGCCCTTTGTTGGAGCATACTAGTGGCATAACGGACTTTGAGTGCCTCGGGACACTCACAATTGGCGAAAGTGTTCTCCATGCCTTCGAACCATTCAAGAAGACCAGTGGCTCCTTCCTTGCCACTAAAGTTGGTGGGTTTGCACGAGTTGAAATGTTTGAAGGTGCAAGTACGATCGTTCCCGTTTCGGCTGTTGCTATTTTCTCCTTGAGCACCGTTGTTGTTTCCATTGGTGTTGTTGTTGCTATTAGCCATCATGGTGCTAGTAAGTTCAGCAACCATGGTTGGGAGCACAGCAGCCATTTGTTTGGCGATTATTGCTGCCAGCTTGCGGTTGGAGTTTCCACGCTTTGCAAGTTGTCGAGACATACTGGTTATACAAAAAGGAGCTAGTTACGGGAGTGAGGATAACAAAGAATATTAGTTCAGACAAAGGTAGGCTAAAGGTTGTAAGATACACGGAATGATTCCATTTGATAACGCATTATCATTTGGAACCGTGGACACGTCAAGGTAAATTGATTCATTTGCCTTAGAGATTTGTGTATTTGACCATAGTTTATCACTCATCCCAGAAATCCCCAGGTAAGCGTAACGGGCCCCTCAATGAGATTTATACGAATACGCTTGCCTTAGCCCGAAGGCTTTTTGCCAGGAAATCCAGAATACAGGTGTCTATGTATCACACAATATTTCTTAGGTTCATGTAATCAAAACCTTGATGAGATTTATATAGATTAGACATAACGTCTAAAGATCCAAGTCATAAGCATAAGTATACGATTCCACGTGTCGTCGAGAATAAGATAGAGAGGTTTTATGTTCGGGAAAATTCAAAGATAAGTGTAGGGAGACAAGTATTTAAGTTTAGGCAATCCTATGCTAAGGCATCAAATTGCACACAAGAAGGCATAGCATTATGTAATATGCAAACCATATATTTATAAGATAAAAATACTATAAGGTGCATGCATAAGCTATAGTCTAGGTCATCATTAATAACCTAAATCCCTATAGTTATGGGCTCTGATACCAATCTGTCACACCCCAACCTTGACGGCGGAATCGTCGAGGCGTGAGAGTTACAATTGTTCACAGCCACATAACGCTATTGCCTGAAACATGTTAAAAATAAAAGGTCAACATATTGTTGGTGAGCATTCTATAGTTTTTCATACATAAGTATATAAAAGATGGCAATTCATGTTGTAAATTAGAGAACAAGGTAACTAGGGATGTAAGACAGAATGCACAATCAAACCTTGACAAAGTTTTACAAGTCTCAAACGTTTACAAGAATATACGATTAGCTAAGTGTACTTGGATCAACCAAGCAGGCTTGTCAGGCCCATAGATCTATGACGTCGCCAGGCTAGCAATAGTTAATGATTGTACATATATTCGACATTACATGGTAGCTACAAGATTCAACTAATCACAACACACAAGTAAATTGCCAATAGTTTACAAGAATCAAACGTATTTACAAGTGTAACGTTTATACGGTAACATGTTTCACCCAAAAGTGTGTGAAATAATAAAATGGGTATAGAAATACTCACTTGGCGATTAAGTATATATTGGATGATTAATAAGAAATAATAACCAGCGTCGTTTCAACGAATTCCTCTACAAGGTACCTATATATATATACATGTATGTATAAAATTATAGTTAATGATTTCACGTGAATTAAGGTATTAGAATTTATACTTGAGGTTTTGTCCATTAATTGTATTTAATAAGTGGGAACAAATTATATTTCCGTGAAATAAAATGAAAAGAAGTTTAAGATATTTTATACACTTAAAGATGTGAAAAGAAAACGTTTATAAAAATTTATAAGATATATATAAGATTTGAATAAAGTTTTGTAACCAAATAAATACGTTTCAAACAATAATTTAACTGCAACGTTTAACCCAATAATAATTTAGAATTTTAAACTATTATTTAAGGTCCATTGTTATAAAAATATTTATTTATAATATTTATAATTATTATCTTATAAATATTATTATGGTTTTTAAATAAAGTAAATTTACAGTAATTCATTTATAACATTTAAAATAAGGAACATTTATAAAATTAATTTTTATAATTTTTAAAAATTTTTATGTATTTAATTGGGGCTTAAAAAGGCATTTAAAAAATAAAAGGGGGTGCCCGGGGTCGAACCCGGGACCTCCTGTTTACACACACATGCACCAAACCAGCGAACCAAGGCCGCAGCCGCGGTATGTTTTGATTTCCAATGGTATTTAACACCCATTGCAATCCCTCCCCAATTCTCGTAAACCCTAGGTTTGATTTGGGTCGAATTGACCCTTGATTCAGTGATGTTTACCGAATTAAACATAGGGCTTTTAATCCCCATGTTAATACGATCATATAGGTATGTTTAATTACCCGATTGGATGCTGATTCGATAATAACAGATGAAGAACAGCCGCGGTTTTAGCTTGAAGTCGAGTGATGATCGAACGATGATGAAAACCAAATTCACTTCACAGGTAGCTTCAAACGAGGTCAAGGATCAATTGCCCTCTGTTAATTGTGACTTATAATAGTTCCAAGTACGAATTCGAGTGTGTTGCAGATCGCGGGGAAGAAGAAGATCGATTTGAGGTTTCTGTGTTTTAATTGATGCAATTGAAAGCATAGACTGATTAGGATTATTTATAGCATCGAGTAGGTTGGTTTTATTCGATTATTGTTGAGTCTTAATGCGATTTTGAGGCTGTAAAGTTACCGACCATGAACGTGGGTCGGTTTAGATCGCACTACCGATTTGATCTTCGAATTATTATAGGTGTTAGGTTCGAATCATGCATGTGAAGGTGTCGGTAGCTTTTAATTGGATTAAAACCGCGTGAAATGGGTTGTTTGGGGCTCGCCGGAGTTCGGCCGGCGGTGGCCGGAGCGGTGGCCGGGAAATCGGGGTGGGGGCTGGGTTTTAAACTAAGTTACATTTTTAGTCCCTGCGGTTATTCTTTTGTTAATTTATGCACAAAACTTTCCATTTAAGTTTTTAATTTGACCCAAAGGCCCCTATACTTATTTAAATGCACATTTATAAATTTTAACAACATTATCATTATTATTATTATTTGTTATTATTAGTTTTATAATTGAACTATTATTATTATTGGTTATTATTATTAGTTTTAAAATTAAATTATTATTATTATTATTATTAATATTATTATTATTATTATTATTATTATTATTATTGACTTTAAAATATTTCAAAATTACGAGATGTTACATTCAGGGACATCTAGGAGGAGAGGAGAACAAAGAAGACTTTGTGACAAAGCATTTCTACGTCAAATCTCTTGTAATTACTTCCCGAAATCATATGTTTTTATCATTCATCATGACTACGCTCGCCTATATCACCTGTGATCACAACCGGGTGCGTATTTTGTCTGCTATTTTGTTTAATTCAAGTTCTTAATCGAGTTAGACATGAAATCATTTGGGTTTGTGGATTGTTTGGTGAACTATGTGTTTTCATGTGATTGATTTTATTGGTGTTGTTGGAATATGTGTTATTTAAGATCACTTCATATGTGTCAACTTTATCGGTTTCCCACTTGTTAAACGATTAGTCATATATGTTAGTCATGTCATATCAGTGTGTTGATAAGTACCTGTTATCACCTTTTTCTGCAGTTTAACTTTATCGGGGCTTCAATCGTTAAGCGAGAAGTTATACAATTTGCAAATATAGTCATTAATCATTCAGCTACTAGGATAATCAAGGTTTTGTCCAAATAACTTTCTAATTCATTTAGGTGACTTGATTTGCACGATGAGTTATCATACTTGAACCTAGTTATGATGATCTTTTCATATATTGTTTAAGTTACTAATTAGATTTTGCTATTAATAATTGTTCGCCATTACAATCAATCAATATAGGTTTTAAGTTATGCTCGTTCCAACTAATCAATTAAGATTGAAAGTAGACACCATCAGCTGGTTTTTCATGGATTCGACATCCTACTTACCACACCTAACTTGAGGTGAATAGAACACGTAAACTTTCTATCTTTGGTCAGTGAGGTGCCAACGTCTATGTGAAAGAACATCCGCCTCTATGTTTTACCAATAAAAGTTTAATGCGTGTTCGGTAAAGATGCCCCCCTCCCCCAACCTGCCAATGTCATAACCCCATAAAGGAAGCAACGCCCCTATGACAATTGCATCCCAATCGCCTCTAGCTCTAATGTTATTTTATTTTTTCATAGCCGGACGACTACGTTTCCTTGTAGAGGCGCCCAAACCTCAACACAGTCGCCCATCCACTTGTATAGGCACTCGATGATAGTTGTATAGGCAATTGTATCTACTATACCTAAGTTGTGCATAACGTCTTTGTTTTTACATGATATGTCAAATATTATAAAGTAACACACTACTACGCAGGTTTTGGAACAGTTTAAGCTTTTTTTAATCAAGTTTTATTGTTATTAACATCATCCAATTTTCATGTTCACTATCTAAAGCAACATATGCAATCAACATTTCCTTCTAACAACAATATTTCGACGTTAGTTTTATTTACGGTAACACATATTTTATCCATATAAGACTTCGAATGCTACCAACAATGTCTAGTTTTTTTCCGGGGAAAATTACGCATGCTATCAATGTCTCGTCAACGCATAAGTCCATGATAACATTTCGTAATTAAACTTTTCACGATAATATTACACTAGCATGATGTTTGAATACTAGCAAGTTAGTAACATAAAAACAAGAATGGGCCTGCATCTATAGGAACCTGTTAGATTAGAATATTAGATAGGGGCTGTTTGATAAAACTGACTGGGTAAGATCTGACTGAGTCAGAAGCTGACCCAGTAAGAAGTTCTGACTGAGTCTGCATCTGACTGAAACTTGGTTGTTTGATTATGTATCTGGCTGACTCTGCTGAATGAAAAAAATAACCTCTATATACAATTCTGTTAAATTTATCTGGTAAATTTCTCTGCTAATTGAGTGTGAAATGATAAATAATAATAATAATAATAATAGTAATAATAATAATAATAATAATGATAATAATAATACTAATAATAATAATGATAATAATAATAATAATGATAA
The DNA here is from genome assembly GCA_024085815.1 of Flaveria linearis. Lineage (NCBI taxonomy): Eukaryota > Viridiplantae > Streptophyta > Magnoliopsida > Asterales > Asteraceae > Flaveria > Flaveria linearis. The sequence goes on from CM044012.1 coordinate 67,219,805, forward strand.
TAATAATAATAATAATAATAATAATAATAATGACAATAATAATAATAATAATAATAATAATAATAATAATAATAATAATAATAATAATAATAATAATAATAATAATAATAATAATAATAATAATAATAATATAACCACAACCACAAACACACAATTACAGCAACAAATCGTCTTCTTCCTTTCTTCTTCCCCACACACGCACACACAAACACACACTCACACACACACACAACCACAACCACCATGAAACTCGCCGGAAAACTCCACCCCAAACTCCTTTTCCGATCAAAAAAACCGCCGTTCAGCCACCAGATCCGACCCCTCCGTTCACCGGGCGGAGGTGAGGGAGGGCAGTAGCGGCGGAGGTGAGGGAGGGCAGGAACGACGACGAGCAGGGGGTCGCGCAGGTGGACGGGGTCGCGCACGTGGGATGCGACCGAGGAGGGGGTCGCGCAGGTGGAGTTCGGCCGAGGGGCCAGTCAGCCGGGTAAGCAACTTTTTGTTTAGGGTCTGGGTCAGCACCCACGGACCCGGTCAGAAACAACACAACGAAATCAAACAAGCTGACCGGCTGACCGAGTCGGCCAGTCAGCCGGGTCAGCCGGGTCAGCCAATATCAAACAGCCCCATAGTCGGTTCCAAACATCTACGGTCCAACACGTAGTCCACTTAACTCCGGAGCACATTAAAGCGCTTATATAGTTATATGGACCAATCTCGCCCTAGATCCAACGGCCAATAACAACAGCAAGCAACATCAAACGGTTGTCACGCACTCCAGAGCCATATATAAATACCATCATCACCAATCTCAACTTTATCTAGGGTTTTTGCGAGCAGCTGTATCTTCGTCTTCGACACCATCATCCTCTCGACAAATCTCAAATCAATATGGTAAGCAACCATCTATTGAGCTATCTATGCGTTAATATGTTGGAGTAGTTGCTCACTGATGCGATCGATCGAATGAAATTTGCAGGTTTTGCCAAACGATGTCGATCTGCTCAATCCACCAGCTGAGTTGGAGAAGAGGAAGCACAAGCTGAAGCGTCTCGTACAGTCTCCAAACTCCTTCTTCATGGTAATTTCAAACAGTTTTACTGTTCTTCAGTTTAATTTTCATCATACGACATGCTAAATTGCTAATTCAATCAGAGTGTGTTCTAACTTCCAATTGTGTTTGATTGCACCTCTACAGGATGTTAAGTGTCAAGGATGCTTCAATATGTAAGCATTTCTGTTGAATTACTGCTTGTTTTGTGTTTGATTTGTTGCGTGTAGTAAAACACTAAAACCTAATTTGAATTTGTTTAACAGAACGACTGTGTTTAGCCACTCTCAAACGGTGGTGGTGTGTGGGAACTGTCAAACGGTGTTGTGCCAGCCGACTGGTGGTCGTGCTAGACTGACTGAAGGGTGTTCTTTCAGGAGGAAGGGTGATTGATCAATGATGATGGTTTGAATCTGAACCTAATTATAAGTTGAGTCTTTTATGCTAGCTTCTTACGGTTTATCTTTTTGGTGGGATCTTAAGTGTTAGTTTGATACTAGTAACATTTGTTATGTTCTTGTAAAGACTGAAATTTTGGATCTTTGGTATCATCTATGGGTTCATGATTTTGTTTTTCTATACCCTTGCTATTTTCTTGGGCTGTAATATGTTTTGTTGTGTATCTTTGATTTTAGTTTTGATTTCGTTATACTGAAATGTATCTCATCTCATTTGGTTGTTAGAGATCCATTGAACTTTTGTTGAATTCTGATATATTCTGGGAATCAGTTGGTTAACCTTATTTTTAGGACTACTTGTGTTACTCACTGATCGAGTTTGGCTTTGAGATTTGCTAAGCTTTAGTACAACTTCTATTCTGAGCTCATTGTCTAAAGCTCCAGCTTGTTTTAGTTCATGTAAAACTTGAGTTTGTCTAAGCTCAAGGAGAGCTTTTATTTTCGGCTAACTGCCTAAAACTTAAGTTGGTCTAAGCTCAAGGATGGCTTCTATTTTGAGCTCACTGTTTAAAATTCGAGCTTGTCTGAGCTCAAGGATGGCTTTTGTTTTGAGCTCGCCGTCTAAAATTCGAGCTTGTCTAAGCTCGAGGATGGCTTTTATTTTAAGCTCGACGTCTAAAAATTGAGCTTATCTAAGCTCAAGGATGGCTTCTGTTTTGAGCTCACCGTCTAAAATTTGAGCTTGTCTAAGCTCAAGGATCTATTTTGAGCTCATTTTCTAAAATTCGAGCTTGTCCAAGCTTAAGGATGGCTCCTATTTTGAGCTAATCGTCTAAAGCTTGAGTTTTTGGCAAACCTTACAAGCTTTGGCCTGTTATATTTTATTAGAATAAGATCTCTTTGGTGCCGATGGTGGCATAGTGGAATCTACTGTTTGTGGTTTAAGATTGAGATGATAAGTCAATGTCATAAACACAGTAGCTTTGTGCACTATTTTTGGTTTATCATAGGGTAAGAGCACGATTGGTCTCATGTCATAATTACAAGCATTCATAATGCCGACACGTCCTTTGCCTATGACGTTCATTTACAAAGTGTTGTAGTCTTGTGATTTTAGTGTGTAATTCTCATACTTCTTTTATCATACATACTTAATACGGTTTATATTTTATGTCTCTCCATACCTTTTAACGATTGCATCTATGGAGAGAGTGGATGTAGAGACATGGTGACTGGTAGTTAAAACATTATTTGGATTTTGTCACCGTGAGAAGGATAAATTGACATCACACTAATCCAGCCATTATTTATTTCCAACAACTTGCATATTTTTGAAGGATAATCGGCAATAATTAGAGGTGTGATCCTGGCTGGAAATCGAATAGGTGAACTCGATTAAATATAATATTTATTTTTCAAATCATGGTCACACATTTGGCATTCAAAATTTTTTGACAACAATTAATCTAACCATTATGTACTTCCAACAAATTACACATTTTTGACATTTTTATGTTTACAGTTTACAGTTTACGTTAAGTTATGATTGTAGCGAACGGTAGCTTGCCGTGTTTACTTTTTGCCAGAGTTTTCTCCCATCAACGCATTTTTCTTTTGACCAAAAAGTAATTACATTCAAGTCATGTTCTAAAGTTGTATTATTTTTGTTAAAACCGATTGTAAATTTAACTAGCTCCAAATAACTTAGTTATAGGGTGTTAAAATTTTTTTTTGACAACAGTTAATCTAACCATTATGTACACATTTTTGACTTTTTTATGTTTAGAATTTACGTTCAGCTTATGAAGTAGCGAACAGTAGCTTGTCGTGTTTACTTTTTGCTAGAGTTTTCTCCTGTCAACACCTTTTTCTTTTGATCAAAAAGTAATTACATTCAAGTCATGTTCTTCTAAAGTTGTATTATTATTGTAAAAACCGATTGTAAATTTAACTAGTATTAAGCCCGCGCGTTGCGGCAGGGGCCTAAAACTGTAAAAAAGACAAGTCAAAACGTTGTTGTAAATTCGTGCAGTGGATGTAAGAGAATCAAAACAAAGACGTTGTTGAATACATTTGAAACTATATAAAAAAACGAAGTCGTAAAAAAACTCGTGCGTTGCGGCAAGACAGTCGTCGTAAAAAAATTTCAAAAAAATATTATATTAAGCCGAAATCGGTTTCGCTCAAAATCTAGACCAAAATGTTGGTAAAAATAAGTGTTTGAAATTTTATAATAGATTATATTTTAAAAGTTATAAAAATAGTTTAATTAAAATTAATTATAATATTAAAATATTTATGCATTGGAAAATGATACAATGAAGAGTTAAATATTCGCCCTAAAGTTTAACAAAATTACTTTTTTTGTCATAATAAACCATGCATCAAAAGGTTATACTACATGCTTCAACTTTGTCATGTAAAACTATCCCCAAACTTTGAGATATTTACTTGCATTATTCACTTGTACATCATGCTTAACCACTTTGCTTTATGGTTTTTAAAGTATAGTACAATTAGCCAAAATAACTTAGTTATAAGGTGAACATGTTTGGTTGCTAACATGTTCAACGTAAATTTTTTAGTACCTCTTTATAAAGATAGTTAAGCATGGAGTTGTATTTAATAACCACCTCAATGTGCAAAAAACGTGTCATTTCGTCTTGACGGTCTATCTGGAAACAAACCAGATTTAACTTACAAGCCTCATGTCTAGCAAGTTCATGTGGCACTAGAAGTCTAGACTACTGCTATGTGTAAGCGTCTGTTTAAGATCGTAAAACACTAGTATCTTGTAAGAGTCAAACATGTAGTAGCTATACCCGTTTTCTAACCCCACCCCTTGTGGTGTGGTGGTGCTAACATGGGTTTCTAACATCAAGGTCAGGGGTTCGAACCCCACTAACAACTAACTTGGTAAAGATTTCACAATTAAAGAAATTAATCTTTCAAAAAAAAGCTATACCCGTTTTCCCTGCGACCCCTGTACGTCCGATACAGGGGAAGGTCCCGTAGCCCACTAAAATGTTTGGTTCAAGGAATAACAAACAAAAAACATGTAGCGTAATGATATTTAAAAATAACAAACAAAGAATACAATAAAGTTTCTTGAAACAACAAAATACATAAAAATATATACACAAATAGGGTTATAATAAAATTATGGAGTAAATAGAATATGCAATATATCATTAAAGATCAATAAATTTTCATAAATCTGAAGCAAACAATGACATGTCAAGAAGTGTGGGTCGGTAATGAGTGGTTCTGAGTGAAAACAAGTTATTTTGAGTACAACTCCATATGCACCTGGTCGGGTTGGTTTGACCCACCAACACTTTTGCTTACGTTTTTTAGGATTGAAGTAATAATTTTATTTTTTGTACTTCTAAAATCATTATACCTACGCTTCTAATATTTAAATCCTCAAATTTTATTTAAAGGATAATTTTGGTAATGGATGATAGTTCTTATGTTCTCTTCACATTAAATAGGTCTATTTTTTATGTGTATGCAATGAGTTGTTCACTAAACTTATTTAATAAGTAATTAATATTTCATCCATCTCAAGTCTCAACACATGGGGAGACAACCCTTTTTATAATCATAAAAATTTCAATTTCAAACACCGAAAAGTCGAAAACGACGCACACGAAAGAAAAATAAACACCACATCCACAACATAGAAATTAAGATCCATATATAATAAGTTAATAACCACCACATCATAAAATCTGCCCCTTAATTTAAAAACACATATCGTAAAATCAACCGATGCAAATTAACCAAAAATACATTGAATCCAACACAAATCAAACATCTCGATCTCTCTTACACTCGGGTGCCATCGTGGGAAACCTTTTTCGATCAGTGCAGTAGTTGTAAATGGTGAACTTCTTTCGCACCCATCGGAGCCTACGCCATTGATAAGCATCAAGGTCTTGAAACTCCTTCTGATCCCACCACCTTTTGCCTTGAGTTTCACAGTATTTTGCGTTCACGGATGACTCACAACCGTCGATGTGGAAGTTTTTGTAGTGCGCGATGAAAGGGGCCTTTGACCAATCGGTCTTCTCCAACCCACCTCTTGTCGCCCAATCGTCGGCGTTCCATAGGCTTGAGTAGATCTTCATTGGTTGGTTGAAGGGGAATCTTACTCCTAAATCTTTGCTGTTTTTGAATACCCTGATTGGTACATCATCCACTAAAAACCTGTGGATCGAATCAATAATATTTTATTTCTTAGTTAAAAAAATTTGATATGATCAACTGTTTTAGGAGGAGGTACTTTATGACTTTCCAAAGTGGAAATCATGGGTTGGAGTCTCACTATGTGCAATATGCTCCAAGTGGGCCAAGGGTTTTACCGCAGTGGACCTTTGGGTGGAGGGTTTCCCTTGGAATGATGGGCGAGCCGGGTCACCAGCGTTGTCTGTGTTCGCGGGCGTGAGTGACCTTTCGCCAATGGGTTTACCCGGGTGACCGGGCTTAAAAATTATTCGGGGCTTAAAAATTATTCGTTGATCGTTCAAAAAAAAAATTCATATGTACTCGTATTAACCACCTATAGGCTATACGTATATCTAAACTCTCGATATAAATAATCTATTGATATTAACCACTTATACAACAAATCTCCTGTTTTTTAAATCTCATTAATCATCTTTAATTGCATCATTAAAGATTTGAACTTCCGATATCTTTAACATAAAAAATAACATTATTGTCCTTAAGGAGAGTGATGTCCCCTTGCGACGACAATACTAAATACTTAATTTGAACTTTTGATTTATTTAACCGAAGTAAATAATATTATAATGTGCCCTCAGGGTGATTATACTAAATACTTAGTATTTGGACTCTCAATCTTTCTAATAGAGAAAAATGTGAGACGTCCCCTTGAGACGATAATACTAAATACTTAAAATTTGACCTCTCAATCTGTTTAACAGAAGTTAATAATAATGATAATAATAAAACTTACACAATCTGATGCATATTCCAGAGAACAGAGTATGAATGATAAGCTTTGGTGGGGTCAAACCAGAGGTAAATCCGTTGCTCACGGTCACCCTTACCACCAGTGAAGACATTGGTCTGTAAAATGTACGGTTGCCCTGTTCTATTCCCCAAAAACTCAAAATCAATCTCATCATGCTCATTATTTTGTGACGCAAGCTGTCAATTCAATCAGAAACAAGTAAACAACACTCATTCATAAAACAATAATATAATAATATAATCACCTATCCCCGTTGATAGCCTCTTAATGGTTCATAGCCTTTTAACTGTTAAAAACTATTACAAAAAAGGCTACGAACATTGTTAATGACTATTAAGAAGCTACCAAAAGGTCTTTTAATTAACTTATGATAAAATGGGTTGTGAAGGGAGCATGTATATATATACATAGAAGGCGGTGACGGTGCCAGCAGAATCTCCGGGGACCATTTTGATCTGCATACTGAAATGGCCGAAGAGGTAGGAGCCCTTGGATTGGAATCCGGTGCCGGTGTAGTTATCTAACATCAGGTGGATCTCGGAGCCACCGTTGAAGTATTGATGTGGTCGAAAGCCCATGTGGGCACGTAGTTCCGACCGAAGGGTACGGCTACCGCCTTTCGGGGCGGAGCTCCGACTACAAAGTATGTCATTGCTAATACGCAGAGAGAGATCAAGAGGAGATGTGATGGTACCCATGTATGATTCCGACGCATTGTTGTCGATGATTTAGTGTAGTGGTTTTTGGGATGAAACTAAAGGGAGATTGAAGCTTTAAGGATTTGAATGGTGGAAGGTGCTATGAAGGGGGTATATATATACATATATATATATATATACATACACTGTTAAAAACAACGTATATATTTGGGTGTGTAGTGATAGGGTGATAGGGTGACAGGGGTAGTAGAAAGAGGGGAATAATAATAATTAATTAAGTTCACAGGAGGCCACAGTTAACATACAGCTATGACCTATGTGATCAGAAAACCTCATTTATGGATTAGCTAAATTTTAGGGCTCTACTAGGAACACAGCAGGTGTTTTTGGAGAGAAACCGAATCAAAAGGTCACGGTTTAGCTAAACCGTGACACTTTGGGGAGAAACCAGATCAAAAGGTCATGGTTTGGTTAAACCGTGATATTTTGAGATATCTTTTTAAATCAAAAGGTCACGGTTTGACCAAAAGGTCACGGTTTGAGATATACGGCGGAAACAATTCACCATGCAGCGGCGCCACCGACGACGGAGATCCAACGCCGCCCCATAAGCCATCTGTAAAAATCATACAGCACAGAATTAGGTATGAAAATCACATGAAAACATCATTAATTTCTGAAACTAAACAGTTTGAGAAAATACAACTGGTGATCAATGGGGTATATACCGATTATTGGTTGATGGGAGAAATATGTGCAGTGTAAAGAAGATGATGATGACGTCGGAAACACGTGATTGTAATGGTTAAGATGATTAAAGTGTTGAAGATTGAAGTCCATTAAAGAACTGAAGAATAATATTTTAGGGTTTGTTTTTTTTTCCGGTGAACGACTCCGGCACCGGCGCCGGCGTACGAAAATAACTGATGGTTTTTGGAGGTGTGTTTAGGTACATGCGGGACTAGGGTTGTTAATATATGGCCTCAGGATAAAGCAGAATCTTCATGGATCCTTAATAGATTACGGTAGATCAATTATGTTGGTTGCTTAGGGTACACAGGATAGATAACATAGTACTCGGAGCTTTTAATATTTGTGTTGTCATGTCACCTGTTTTTTTTTGTTTTTTTTAAAAAGAAAGTAGATGTTATCTTAATCGGGTCCACCTATCCGTTAATATTTGTGTTGTCATGCGTTATGTTATTAAATACATCAATTTTTGAGGACTACGAGTCATATATACTTAATAAAAATTGATGTTTATAAGTTAGTTTTTAAGTGTTAGTTTGTTTGTTATATATGTATGTAATACTAAAAATTTAAATAAAAGAAAATTTGAATCCTATAAAAATATTAGAAGTTACAAATTGAATAAAATATCTTACATTTATATTATAAAAAATATTAAAAAAATTAAATATTATACCCAATATGTCACGGTTTGGCCAAACCGTGACATATACACCACCAAAACCAAGAAACCCACTCCCAATAATTAACCCAATCTCAAGGTGCAGAACTTTTTCTGAAGCCCAATATGTCACGGTTTGACTAAACCGTGACCTTTAGGCTTCAATATGTCACGGTTTGGCCAATATGTCACGGTTTGAATCGGTTTTTTTCAAATTACCTACGGTGCGCCTAAATTCCCGAAAATTTATTCCATATATAATCGTGTGTGATACACGGGATAAATAAATTTACTGTTACATGGTTTATAATATAAAAAGTTATGTATTAAATATTATGTATTAGATGGATTGAATAAACTCATGTATTACACATTCAAAAATTTGAATTTAACATATTTAAAATTTTAATTATGGATAATTATTAATTAATAAATAACTATTATAGCACTAATAACTAAGAGGAGAGATAAGCAGGAAAACCAATTATTAGATGAAATAGAATGATAACAAGTGTTCGGATTTATTTTTATTTATTAGTAAGAGATATGATGTTTTTCTTTTCTTTTTTCCTATGACTTTAGCATATCGTTAATTTTTTTTATTTGAACGGTAAATGTACGACCCTGTTTTGAATGATGACTGTTATTTTGATCGACGGCCTTATTTGTCACACCCCGACCGACGGCGGAATCATCGGAGCGGACGAGGGAATGATTGATTGTTCATAACTCATGATTGTCTAATAGTGATAATAATATTAAAATCAGATTACAGGATAACATGAATTTAACAGATACAAATACAACAGTTAAAGTCACAAATAGTAATTGTCTTTTGTTTTGACTAAGTCCAGGTCTTATATGATCAAGTAGAAGTCCACTAGCTTGCTTAACCTGAAATCATGTGAGAAAATAAAGTCAGCTAACGAATTAGCTGGTGAGTAATCACAGTTTTGAGTATACATATAGATTGATTGATTGATTGAGAATAATTCAATTCACAAGGTAACGTTAAGACTTATATTGCAATAGTAAAGCATATAGATAAACCGACACAATATAAACCCCTTGACTTGACACTTGCATATAATAGACTCCACACATACACCATAGATTGACTATTGCCTCTGGCACAATCACCACTCGACTATTCATATGGGGTGGGTTATCCAAACCAGTAGATCTACATTGTTGCCAGGATTGATTGATTGATTGAATTAGGGTTCTACTGTCGTCCAGTTTATCACAGTATGTTCACGTAATTGCAAGTAATAACATAACCTGTCTTGAATTGAATTGAAAATGAAATAACAATAGAATATCATGATAGAATATATTGTATCACATGATTTCCCCCAAATAGGAAATGATATAAAAAGGGGATATGAATACTCACCTGATTGATGAGATTGGATTTTGATCGTGATAGGTTAGACACCTGTGATTTCCTTACGGTTAACCTAAGGAACGGTGTCTCATGTTAGAATAATAATGATTTGAAAGTTGGGAATGTTTTAAGGTTTCCATTTTGATTTTGAATGGTGGTTTAAATATTCTATCTAATTTGTATGTCTTGAAACAAATAGATTTATTGAAAATGATTATGTTTAGATTTTAGAAATAAACGTATTAGTTTACGTATCTGTTTGATTTATTGTGAAAATGTGGAAAAATAATTAATCTTATTAATTAATTATGTGATAATTAACTAATATGTTTAATTATTTAATTTATTAAAAGAAATAAAATTGTTATTTAAAATGATTTAAATATAATAAATTTATATATTTAATCATTATTTAAACAATAATAAATATTGTGTGAAATTATTACAAATAATATTGTGTCAAATAATAATTCAATAAATTAAATTATTATTAGGAGTTCCTTTTTAATTAAATAATTTTGTATTATTTATAACTTTATTTATTTAAAACATTTATTAAAAATAGATAAAATATTGAAATAAATTCCAGAAAAATAATTTAGTTGTTTAAATATTTTTAATGTCTTAAAAATATTTTTTAGGATTTTTATGAATTTTTTTAGAATTTTTAGAGGCTTAAAATGGCCTAAAAAATGTTTGAGGTGGCCCGGGGTCGAACCCGGGACCTCCTGTTTGAAACGGAGCGCAGGAACCAGTGAACCAAAGGGCCGTGGCCGCGTTTGGTTTGGGTTCCAATTGCTATAAGCTGTTTAAGCTGTTTCCCCCAAACTCAATATGAACCCTAGGTCGATCCCAGCCAAATCGAAGTTCAATTCGATCCCTAATGCATCTAAATTCATAGGGCTTTTGTTCCCTAGTTAAAAACGAGTGTAATGAAGTAAATAATTACCCGTTTGGTGTTCGATTGAAGTTGATCCCAACGAAGACGGGTCGCGATCGAATGTGATGTTCGTTTGATACTCAAACCACAACCATAATCAAATTAAACTTAGGGGAAGTTTCTAATGATGATTTAGAACAATAGCCCCATGTTAATTTCGATTGAAATTGGTCGGAGGTGGGGTTTCAAAGAGGTTGCAGGTCGACGGTTGAAGGTGATCGAATGGTGGTGGTTTCGGGTGATTTTAGATGAAATTGGGGATGTTAACAACTTAGAAACAGATAAGTGGTCATTCCAATTTGATTTAATTTGATTTAAAGTTAGTGTTTGAGTGGGTTGTTTGTTGGATTCGGATCCGAGACAAAAGTAAGAATTTACAGCCGTTGTTGACTAATTCAACGCATATTTTCGTTGGATACCTGTTCGAAATGGATCCAAGAAACGATTTGGTCAAATTGTGGGGTTCATAATCGAATAAAGTGGCTGTTTTGGTCGGGAATTCCGTGGTTTCGAGGTTGAAGCTTTGGATCCGATTATCTTGATGATTAAACGTGTTTAATGCTTGTCTTGAGTTCGAAACTAGTCCACGAGTGTACTGGAACGGTTTTTGGAGTTGAAATGGTGAAAATTTGTTGTTTTCGGCTTCGCCGGAGTTGGCCGGAATCTCGCCGGAATAGTTGCCGGAAAATCGAGGGTCGACGGGGGAAATGTTTGGGTTTTAAAAATTTACAGATTCGGTCCCTGTGGTTTTAACTTTTGTATTTTATGTTTGAAACTTTTATTTTAAGTTTCATAAATTACAATAATACCCCCTGCACTTGTTTTAAAAATATATTTTTATAAACAATTGTTATTATTGTTGTTGTTGTTATTATTATTATTATTATTATTATTATTATTATTATTATTATTATTATTATTACAATTATTGTAATTATTAATTATCGAAAATTTACAATTAAAATTCCCATGATCATATTATTAACAAATATTAACAGAAGTATATATATAAAAATACGAGTGGTTACATTATTTATCCATGTCTCAATCAGACCGCACCCCCAACCCATTAAGGAGGAAACATATTGCTAGAAAAACTCACCGCCTCAACTCTGAACATATTGCTTAAAGTGAGACTTGAACCCATTATCTCGATCTCTCGTATTACATGTTATGTGTACCTGACCTTAATTAGTTACACTAAGGATCATCGATAATGTTTTGTTTCTGTATTAAACTAAAAAATTTTATAAAAGAGATTATAAAAATAGCATGGTAACTTTTTTTTATTCTTTAAATCATTTTTGTTTATTCTCTAAAAACAACTTTTACTATAGTATTATAAATAATCTATAGATACACATCGTAGTAGATGAAGCCTCAACCTTTTATATAACAAATACACATAGGGGTGCAAACGAACCAATGCGAACCCGCGTTCGTACATGCTTGCGCTCGGTTAGTTTTTAGCTTTATTTATACAGCTCGAGCTTGGCTCGTCAATTTTTCAAGTTCAGTCTCGATTTATTTATTATTTAGTTAATTTTATATTTAAATTTTTATATATTTATATTATATTTTATATATAACATTATACATTTATACATGCTATATACTTTTTCTTATTATATTATATAATAAAGTATAAACTAAACAATATATATATATATATATATATATATATATATATATATATATATATATATAAGAAAAAGGCTCGTTTAGTCTCGCGAGTTGGCTCGACCTCGATATGTGAAGCTCAGGCTCCAGCTCAATAAGACTCGGTTTGTTTTGAGCTTTTCATCATTCCGATTTCAAGCAGCTCTATATCGTCTCGTTTGCACCCTCTAAAACCACCTTACCACTAAACTATCCTTTTAAGAAAATAACATATTAAATACTCTATAACTTTGATTAATTAATTACTTACTTAGTTATATATTACTTAGTTATATATTCTCTACACTTCGATCTAAGACAAGTTATTGTTTAATAAGTAAAGCTTCAGAAAAGCACTATTAAACATAACTTACATATGTCCATGTAGCCAGGATCTTGTAATAGACGGAGGGTATAGAAATATAATTTTTTGCTTCCTTCATCAAATCTCTACACCACTAACGAAACTTTTCTTCACACTCTTGTAATCATTAATCTCTTCGTCAAGACTCTACGCCATCAATCAATAGGCGCTGGGCATTTTGAATTGTGATCTCTAACGACCACGAACATATAAATATTCTAAGCGAATAGCTATGGATCGATTACTAAAGGAAAAAAAAAAAACAAGTAGGTTTGTAATCCCCCATTTTTTAGGGTAATTTATTTTGAATATTATATATTGTTATAATGCTCACTTGTCACATGTTGACGTTGTTTCAATTAACGATTATAAGAAATGGATATAAAATCTCATAAATTGTCAAAAAAGGTCCAAAAGTTTAAGTGTTACTTTTGAGGTCTAAGTTCAATCATGTTGAGGTCCCAAACATGTCTACTTAAAACTTCGATAGAAGTTGGATATATAAAAGTGGAAGTTGGTTCTAGAAATGAAATGGAGTCAAAATTAGAAGTGTGGTTAAATTAAGAAAGTATCAAGTTGTGTTTTTTATGGGCTTTGAGCCTAATATAAAATTTGTAAAAATCATGAGTAATTAATTCCTTAGGTGTTGAAACATCATATATGATGTATATAATCTTTTAGAAGCTATAAGTGATTGATATGTAAGCTATTTGAAAGAATGTTTTTTTAACGGTAAATGTATTACTCTGTTTTATATAAGAAGCGTAATTTTAATCGGACTAAATATCTATTTTTCAATTTGAAAGTCACCCTCAACCTACTCAGAAGGAAACTCATAACTGAGAAAACTTACCGACTCAAATCACATTTTTGCACTAAGCGAAACTCGAACCCAAAACCATTTTTTTATTGTCTTGGTTAACTCATCTCAACCACCTAGGATAAGAATTATTGATTAAGCTATTTCAAGAAAGGAATATTGGTATATTTATTGACCTAATTTTACTCAACGGTGATTTTAAAACGGAAGATGTTTTGAAATAGGGAGAGGATATGTTACAAAGGCTATATTTTCTAAAAAGGGTGAGAAGTAATTCTGACCATTGGATCAACTCATTAAAAAAGATCAATGGTTCAAAAAAACACGGTGGAAAAAATGTAAATAAGCGGAAAACTGCTAACAGGCGGATGGGCAAAAAAGTAATTTGACACAATGGTTGTTTGACACAATGGTTATTTGACACAATGGTTGTTTGACACAATAGTTGTTGACACAATGGTTGTTTGAAACAATAATAATTTAACACAATCGTAGTTTGACACAATGGTAGTTTGACACAATGGTAATTTAAAACGATAGTAATTTGGTATGTTGGCATGTTTTTATATTTTGCTATGTGTTGGCATGTTAAAATTTATTGCTATATGTTGCTTTACATACACAATAGTATTTTGATAACTTGTTTTTATCGTCAAAATCAAACGTAAATAAAACTCTTCAAACATGACACAATGAGTCTTATGACATAATGAATATAATGACACAATGAATATAATGACATAATGAGTATATGACACAATAAATCTTATGACACAATGAATCTTATGACACAATGAATCATATTCTTGGAGGTGGGGCGACTATTTGAACTTTATCAGCCTTAGACTTGTAACTATTTAAATAATCAAGATAAAAACACAACTCGTCTTTGTTCGCAACCAATTGATTAACAATAATTGTTTTATTCAGACACAATGACAATACAAAAGACACAATGACGAACAAAAAGACACAATGATGATATCTAAGACACAATGATGATGTCAATCAATAACAAAATTCATATAACAAACATAACAACATAAAAGACACAACATAGGACTCACCTGATATTTATAAAATATGTTCAACAATATATTGATAATGTCCAGAGTAATCTAACAGTATAGACACAATAACTGTTTTATTCAGACACAATGACAATAAAAAGACACAATTACGAACAAAAGGACACAATGATGATACCTATGACACAATGATAATACCTATGACACAATGATGATGTCAATCAATAACAAAATTCACAGAAATCAGACAGTATAGACACAATGATGATCCAAACGACAAAATTATTAACATACTATTTCAATTACAGTATATAATCGTCTTCATACGTATCAAACTGATGAAATCAAATAGATCAACATAACTCAACGATCTTCAACAGAAACAACATAAAGCAATCTTCAACAGATGAATTCGATCGTTTGAATCTTCAACGATTGAAATTGATATAAGATGAAACGTCAACCGTTTGAATCGATAAATTGAGAATTTTGTTGAAGGCTTGTGTTTAAATAAATTAGATGTAAACAATCTTCAACAGAATTTTGTTGAAGGCTTGGGTTCAAATAATTTTGTTGAATCTTCAATAAATTAGACTTCCTAAAATAGTCATCCTTCTATTTTTAAAAATATGACACATGTCACTCACCGATTATTTCTCATACTTTTTACATAATGTTCACTTTGTATTTGAACCCAAGCCTTTGAAATATGCCAAGTGAACAGAAGATAGTTTTAGAAATATGCCAAGTGACGTATTAAGGTTGGTTGGTTTTTGGTGTTTGTAGTTTAAAGTTTAAACTACGATGGTTTAATATTTGAGTAAATTATTAATACCATTCATGTGGGTCGCTTAAAATAACTGTTTTTTCCTTCAAATATGTAAAAATAATCATTTCGATTGTATAGTTTCAATTATTTAATGATTCACATCCACTATGTTAACTCATCCATGTTTCCCATTAAAATTATATGAAGTAACAACCTGTCTAACTTCCATTTTTGTTTTAAATTAATTTATTTTCTTACATATAAAAGCAACATATACTAATTGTAGAAGTATTTTGGGTAATCAATTTTCGTCATTATATAAATGTATACATACTGAAAAACTCTTATTATTAAAGAAACAAGACAGTACATAAAGCCAGCAGAAAATTATATCCTTCTATATATCTTTTTAGTTAAGTTCCATTTTATTCCTTGAGTTTTGTTAAAAATAACTATTTTCCTCTAAAATATTAAACATCAATTTACCTCCAAAAGTTTCATAATTTATTTCAATTTCAGTGCAAAGTTTCATTAGTTGTTTCAACTTTATTCAAAATAATAAAACTTTAGAGTGAAATTGAAACAACATATGAAACTTTTGGAGATAAGATGTTTTTAATGTTTTATAGGAAAATAGTTATTTTAGTCAAAACTTAGGGAGTAAAATTAGAATTAACTCTATCTTTTTAATTGATGTCCGAGATCCATGATCTCTTGACTTCTTGAGTCGAATATTTTTGGGAGGGCGTAATTCATTTTTTTACTAATGGCTCGTTAATTAATTGTTAGAAATTAGTAACAATTCAGTAATGCTAATGTTTGAACCTTAGACTTCAAATAGAGACAAAGCTTCTCACCTCTCCCTTGAACCACCAGGCCAAGAGATCATTGGCGGGGGCGTATTTCTTTAGTTATTTAATTTTCTAAAATATATATTAGCTGGATATACCTGTGAAAATAGAAATAAAATTCATCAACTTAAACACACACATTTTGACATTATAGACAGTATATAATAAATATATTTTGATTCTATAAATATATGTTTGTTATGATTTTAAAAAATAAAATCATCTTTATACATCTATATAATACTAAAAGAGTAACTTGGGGGGACACTTGTCACATTCTTAGACCCCCTAAGTTTGTTTTTCCCTCCTCTCTCTCCTCTTAAATAATTACCTAAATTAAAGATTAAATAACTTTAATTTTTTTTAAGTTTAAAAATATTTCTGAATGTCTTTTTATTAATGCTATTTCTAGAAAATAAATTTTTATAAAATAAGATTTTTTTCTAAAACATCAAACATTTTTAAAAATGTAAAATATCTTAAAATTGATGTTTTTAAAAATTAAACTTCTTTATAAACTACAATAATTAAAATTAGGAGTTATAATAAGAAACTTTTAAAAATGATATTTTTAATACGGTTTGTTTGGAGAAAATGGTTAAATTTTTATGGAAATAAAAATTAAAATTATTACTAATAATTATTACCCATGTGTAATTTTAATCATATCTTATTTTAAAATATCATTTATACTTCATAAACTTTTATCATAATTAATATTTTATTTTTTAACTCGTGTAATACACGGGTTTACTAAAGTTATTATTATATAAATAACGATCAACAACTAATCAATTTATTTTTTCAAACTGTGTAATACATTTAGTTTTATTTATATTTTTGTGTTGTTTTAATAATTAACTCTCCATCTTCCGTGTAATGCACGGGTAACTAAAGCTAGTGTAGTATATTAAGCGAATTATTAGAGGCAGGATACTTGTGTTTTATTGTAGCGGGCATCAAGTATTATAAGTTTTTTATTTGTATTGTTTATTTATACATGATTGATTGATTTTGATTCACAGTTTAATAATAATTGCTTTTTATTCAAGTTTAATAAATGATTTTTATCAAATAAAAACAAGTCAAAACATTTATAACTGTTTTTCCAACTGAACCTAATTTATTTCAAAATAAATTACTATTATAATTAATAGGTTTGGTCGGTGGGGATATCCCTTTTTTTGTTTAAAATTTCCTTTGTTTATTTGTTTGTGTGTTTATTTTTTTTCCTTTTTTTATTTGTGTTTTAATATGGTTTGTTTTGTGTGTGGGCTCGAGAATTTGGGATGGAGTTTTTTTTATATCTGGACACATGTCTTTGATTTGTAGGGTTCGTTGATGTTGTATTTCTCCGATCTCTTGCTTTCTTTCTTTCGTTATCGATACCCTGACGATTCTCGCTATTAAGGTTGGGTTTTCCTTTTGTTTGCTCTTTTTGGGGCTTTGATTTTCGTCAGTTTTCTATTTTGGAATGTGTCGCTTTCTTACGGCTTTGATTTTCGTTTGTTTTGTGTATGGTGTTGGGTTTGATTTAGTTTTTGGGTTCCGCATGTTCTGGTGTGTTATGGATTTGGGGTTTTGGTGTGTTTTACTTTGTGTATTTTACTGATTTTGTGGTTTTGAACATTCATTTTGATTTTGATTTAGGGTTACATTAAAACTTACATACGCGCGGCAACGCGCGCCATAATTACTAGTTAATATAATTGAAGAAAGTTCAATTTTGTATTATGTAGAGGCAATTTATTTACTTTATACTAATTTGCAAGATTTGTATGCATTATGAATTTTAACATAGTGTTTTAGTAAGTTGTATTTACCTTTTTGTCTTTTTGTCTT
This sequence comes from Flaveria linearis, assembly GCA_024085815.1. Classification (NCBI taxonomy): domain Eukaryota; kingdom Viridiplantae; phylum Streptophyta; class Magnoliopsida; order Asterales; family Asteraceae; genus Flaveria; species Flaveria linearis. The sequence goes on from CM044012.1 coordinate 67,237,986, forward strand.
TTTTAATATTTGATATTTTTATTTTAACCCAATTCTTTTATATATTTTACAATTTAGAGCAAACGTTTTTTTACTTTCAACATTGGTCTAATATCTTTTTCATATTTTACAGTTTTCCATTTACATTTCAGTCTAAATATTGTTAATTAATACGTTGCAGCTTGCGCGTGTGGTTTAACGTTTTTACGTTTATTTTCTCACGTTTAACGAACCCGTCGCAACGTGCGGGTCTTAGATCAACTAACTTATTGTTTTATATTTTTTGCCATCTATTTTTGCTTTGCTTTTGTAATTCTTTTTTAATACGAACTTTTATGATGTTTGTCATCACTTGGTGTACCATTGGTGTTACTTTGTACGGTTTTACACTCCACTGCAACGTATGAGGGGGCTTAGTGCTAGTTTATTCTAATTTGAATACTATTATATCATCATCCAACCCTCATTTTAAATTAAATTATCATCTTTATTATTTAATTTATCCTAAATAAAATGTTTAATCTTATAATTATCTATCAAAATTTCCATCTTAAATTCATCCAATATACTAATATAATACACATTATGTAATTAACACTTCACTATCATACAACATATTCATATCAATTTTATACGTATAGAAAGATTGGCATCCAAATGATGATTACTAAAAATATAAATTAAAATACCAAAAAGGAGGGCATTAACTTATGTTTGGGGTTAACAATTAATATTGTTGGTAAAGAAAAGAAAGAAAATGAAAGACAAAGGTTGCTAACAATTTGGAGAAAAATAAAGAAACATGCATTGGGTGTAGCGTTCATGTGCACATGACATGTTACTCACACCATGTTCTTTGCACGTGACCTTCTAATCTCATCCTCTTAAACACCCTTCCCCATAAGAATTTTTATGGGTTAATTATCCATAATCTTTTACTTTTATAAATGTTACCATCTTAAATAAAAAATGTTATACATGGACAAAAAAGAGAAAAAATGTTATATGTTTAGAAAGTATTTTGTTCGTTATGTTCGTCAATGAATTAAATACATTCTAGATCATTATCAATTACAAGATTGGCTATTGAATTTATAGTCATTAATTTGTACATGTATTAATCAATAAATAAAAAGATGTATAAATATTTAATGGTTAATTATTATCTATGACCGCTCTTGGGAACCACATCTATTATACTTATTTAATAATGACTATTTGTTAGTATGCATATCTTACTTCATTTAATTTATACTACAACAAATATTTGAGTTAAATTATCATAAACAAGGTTAAAACTATTCACCTAAGAAGAGTTTCATCACACTAACTTTAAATAAACTTAAGATTAGACCCGCCCTCCCACCCCAACCTTGTCTATTATGTGATTATGTTCTTTAAATGGTTGTTTTTGTCCTCTAAAGGATATACTATTGATAATATGTCTTCATTTTATTTAAAGATTGATGGTTTAGATCTTAGGTTAATTGAAATAGAATGCTAGCTTTAAAAATGTTGGTTTTTTTCCTGTTAAAAGCCGATAAAGTTCTAATTATACAATACACTTTCAATAACAACACTTCTAATTAGTCTGTCTATGATTGTTCTAAAAGCCACTATTTTTAATCTTGTATTAGCACTTCATATATAAAAGAAAAGAATAGTCTACTTATGCCACAAACATGTACTATCTTAACCGATTTTCACTAACAGTTCTTTGTATAAAGTTTTAATTATACAATAAAAGAAAATTATTGATTAAAAACACTTACATGCTTGATGGGGTGAAGTCGTGAAGATGGGGTTTGTGGCCTCGGCCTTCCGAAAAAACAGGGCTCTAGTTTTTAAATTCGTATGTGTACGAGTGTATCTGGTGCATCAAAAATGAAAAAAAAAATGTTAAACGCAAACCTTAAATGAATAATTCAAAGTGATTATTAAAATTTGTAACCACCGCAAATATAAATACTATAAGTTTTGTTACACCTGCAAATCTTCATAGAAAACATTGATGAACCTACAAATCTAAATAAAAAACATTGATGAACATAAAATCTAGATGGACATTTTAACCTTGATCAATATACAAATCTGGATGAACATCTTAACTTTGATGAACATATTAATATTTATCAAAAGGTTTTGAAAAATGCCATAAAATTTTAGTTCGTTACGGGCCTCTAAACAGATCGAGTTTTACTGTGTAAGTGTGTATATATGAAATCTATATGTTATACGTTCACATGGTTTGTTAGTATGCAATTAATTTTCAAAATTTTGATAGAAAATTTTATAAGAATGATTCATTTGATTAGCTATATTTTTTTAATACTTAGATATGATAAATTATATGTTTAGTATCATATCTTTTTACACAATGTCTGAAATTGATCGTTAATACAAATACATATAAAAATTAAATGTTAAGAACTAAAAAGAGATAAAAACGATTACTTATTTTATTAAAAATAATATAATAAATTATCATTGAAGCTTAAGCCTTGAGACTCGAAACCTCTATTGTATATCATTTTTTATTATGTTTTTTTATATTTTATATTATATGTGATATGTAACCTATTTTGTTTTTATGTAATAAGAAGATAAATAAAACGAGATTTGACAATTACACGAGTCACACGTATCTTTAAATTAGCATATATCAATCTCCACAATTTGCTCCATCATCTGATAAATAGATATTAAAGTCATACACCACAACGACTCTAGTGTTGACATTTAGTTGTCTCATGATGTTAAGTCTCTTTTCATATTCACCGGTCTAAAAGTTTAATCAATTATTATTATTATCTGATGACATTTCTAAATTTACATATTGTTACCTTTAGGTGTAAAAATTCATATTCGATTTGAATCCATATTTTATATGATAGCATTTTCTTTTAAACTTAACTACCCATCTCTGACATTAAGGTAGTGTTTAGTATGTAGTAATGACAAACGGAATGAAATAAACATTGGATTATGATGAATGAAAATAGAGTTATTTGGTTAGTCAATTGAATAAAATTACCGATTACATTTTGAATCTCATTCTCTTTAAACACTTTAAAATCATTCTCATGCTCCCCTTTGTTTTGTTTATTTTATTACCTTTTTCACCAATTGTTCCCACCATTAACTACGTCAATAACCACCATCATCATCAGAACCGCTAAGCACTGCCACCACCACCAACCACCGCTGCCGCTAACCGCGTACCAACCACCATCATCATCCATCACCCACCACCAACTATCACCAACACCCACCACCACCATCACTTCCGCTGCCGCCAACCACTAACCACCACCACCATCACTTCCGCTGCCGCCAACCACTAACCACCACCACCATCAATCACCATAACCACCACCACCAACCACCTACCACCACCATTATAATGACCACCAGCCAACCATCACCACCATCAATCAACATAACCACTTCCATCGATCGCAATCACCGACCACGGTATTCTATAAGTACATTTTCTTCTACCTGCCAAGTAATACGAAGTAATGATTTATTATATTTTCTCAAAATAACTAAACAGGATAATAAAATAACAATGATTAATTTCATTCATTTATTAATTCAATTGCTTCATTCATTCCATTTGCTCGTCTTTTTCGTTATCACATACCAAACAAACCCTAAACGGTACTTGTTTTAGACCGATCATGCAAAAAAATAGTCAATTAACTAAGTAGGCAAGTTTGACACATAGTTCAGATGAAATTAGAGTTTAGCCACTTTCCACGCAAGTGTTGGTACTATTCAAATCTTTTGTTTTTAAAGGTATAAAGTAATTAACGAAAAAGAAATAGTTTTTTAGTTTCTCTTAATTTACATTTTATGAATATGCTTAAGAATATTACCTATGCTTATTCTAAATCTTTATGTAATATATACCTATGTGTTGTATGATATATATATATATAATTTGCTTGCTATCGTTCTCGAGTATGGGGTCTCTTCGGAAGCGGTCTCTCTATCTCTCTAGATAGAGGAAAGACTCGTCACCACCTACCCCCCCAAACCCTGCTTTTAAGTAGGATATACTGAGTATGTTTGTTTGTTTGTTTGTTTAATTTACATTTTATGACATGTATGTAGAAGTGTTTAAACGTTAATTAATAAATGTTTTAATATATTTAAGTAGGGGAGAGTTAATTAGAAACCCACAACTTAGGAGAAAATAACATAAATCATGTGTCTCATGTATGTAACTACGAATTACATATGTAAGCTATGAGTTATGTTTTTACGTATATATAATTAATGCAAGTTACTTACATATAATCATATAAATTACATATATGCAATTCAATTTTCATCTCGTTATGAATGTACGGATTTTTGATTAAAAATAATAATTAATTTAAAAGGTAGAGTTTTGATTTATTCAAATGTTTTTTAGAAACTTAAAAAATAAATAATTTATAAATTATTTGACTGACTATATGTAGGTTTTATAATTTTTAATAAGTTATTGGTTTTCTCTTGATCTCTTTGTTTAAGTAACTTGTATCTATGCATATGTACCAATCCACTGTTAATAAAATTACTAGAAAACAATAGGATGAAAACATTATTTATTTAATCATTTTAAATTCATATTCACTAATAAATAAAATAATTGTTAAATATTTAGGTTGTTTTAACACATTGGGCCTTAGTTTTATAGTATTAAAATGTTTATAAAATTACTAGAAACTATCACTACTAGAAAACTGTTAATAGATGACGCGCAAAAGATGACGCGCATTTACGCGTGTCATAAAATATATGTCGTGTTTTAAACTATTTTAAAAAGGATGACACGCATTTATGCGTGTCATCTTGGTTTGTCATATTTTAAAAATTTTAACTTAAATTGAATTGATCCCCCCTTTTGTCTCTTAAACCCACGCCTATCTATCCCCTTTTCATCCCCACGATCGACCATACCGGCCAAACCTATATCCAAATCTCTCATCCCACCGGCCAATCGATCGACCCACCGGCCACCCCCCCGTGGCACAATCGACCCACCGGACCCCCTTAGCACAATCGGCCACCCCCCATCGCACTATCGACCCACGCGTTTTGTAAAGATAGGTTTGATATCTTGAGGTGAGTCGATGCTTTATGAACTCTTATTGATTGTATGATAGTGGATTACCTATATCTCACTTTAATGCTGACTTAGCTGGTAAAATATGTTGAAAATGTTTGATATCATTAGTTGGAAGGAATTAGGGTTTGCATTTTGGCAGGGATTTCGGGTGTTTGTATGTTTGAAGATGCTGTTGGCTGCAATTGATGAACGTCATCGTGGAACATATGATTTTATCTACTTACCCATAGATTTCAAGGCTAGTGATTTTCCTGTGTTTGAATTCATGAAGGCTTTTGCTGTGTATGCAAATGGAACTATGATTTTAAGAGTCGTATGTTTTTGTTGGCAGAACAAATGCAACGTGGATTATGCATTCATCAACATGACTGAGCCTTCCCTTATTATTCCATTCTATCAGGTTTGCATTATTCTATAATGCTTTCCTTTCTTTCAAGGTAGTTTAGGTGAATTGTCATTTAGATATTTTAATAATAATAAGTTCCAAAGGGACTTTGGCCTAGCAGTATGTGGGTGTTTGGAAACGGTGTCCCTCTTGAAGAGGTTGAGGGTTCAAGTTCCATAGTGGACAAAAGGTGTAGATCAGGACTAGGATTTAGTGGATGTGGGTTAGTCGTTTTAAATTAACAAGTATGAATATAAATGAACAGGCATTTAATGGGAAGAAGTGGGAAAAGTTCAACAGTGAAAAGGTAGCATCCATTGCATATGCTCGCATACAAGGAAAAGCTGCACTTATTGCCCACTTTCAGAATTCAAGTTTGATGAATGAAGATAAGCGGTGCCACCCCATCCTTTTCCACACTGATGGTCCAAATGCTGGTGATCAGGTTTGTGTTATCTGTCCACGCCTATGTTCATTATATATATATTTTTGACATTTTGTAGGGGAGAAGTTTGCTTGCATCAAATCCTTTTCCTTTCTGGCATTTTCTTAATCAATTCATTGTAGCAGCTTGTTTGATTTTGTTTGATGTTTTTAAATATTGTTATACCTAAGATGGTATAACTTACATCTCATTCTTTAGTTTATCATCATGGGGTTGGAACTTAAGTGGGGTTGGAACTTAAGTGGCCAACATTCCACATATCATGCATTATTCCCACGGGCATGGACCGTTTATGATGGTACCATTTTGGCATTATTCATTACAACATACTTCTTTATACTGTTTTACATTCCTTTCCTTAAAATTATGAGCTATCTTTTGAATTCTTATTATAGGCGAACCTGACCCAGAACTAAAAGTGTCATGTCGACAAGTCTCGCCATTTTTGCCTCATAATTATCGAGACAGTAGTCTTCCTACATCTGTATTTGTTTATACGGTATGAAATTTAATAAATGTGAATTGTTATTTTGCATTATACTGTGATTATGATTAGATTACAAGGTCATTACATCTTTATTTGTTAGTTGGTGAATACCGGGAAAGAAAGAGTACAAGTCAGCCTTCTTTTAACTTGGGCAGTAAGCCTACCACTTTGACTTTTCCACATGTAAGAATACCTGTTCTGATTTCTTAAATATTAAAAATCGTGTTTGTATTATAGAACTCAATTGGAGGTATATCACATCTTTCTGGGGATCATGTAAACGAGCCGTTTATGTAAGTCTGATTTTCTCGGTGCTTAAAATCAACAGCTTTTGGCTTCTTTTTTGTCATAATTTTTATGCTAAACATAGGTGAAGATGGAGTCTCTGGTGTGCTTCTACATCACAAGTACGTCAGTTGTATATATATTCATGACAATTAACCTTGTACAAGTGGCAATTTCAATCTGTTTGCTTATGTTTGGGGCATATTGGGTCATGTTTATCTCTACCTGGTCGGGGTAGAATAAGGAAACTGTTCAAACTGGTTGGATGTTGGCCAAAATGTATATTTATAGCATAAAACCTTCTAAGTTGTATATTTTTAACGATTAGATTACAGTTGGAACAATATTTACTTTAGGTTTTCTCCATCACTACCCTAATTGTTTGGGGCAAGTCTTCATCATATTCTAGGAGGGAGGCTCTGTAAGTCTTTCTGATACCATATTCAAGAATGAGGATTCCATGACTTGTCTGATGTTTTATACCTTTTGATTTATGCAGGATAAGCACTCTCGAAAGGGTCTACAAGCAATGGTACAGAAAAGGAAGAAACTATTGAAGTACCTTAGAATTTCATTTATATGTAGGCCATATGATTAAATTTGAACTTGTATTTGTATTGCAATAAATTTGGATTTGCTTTGTAGTTGATATTATGTAACAACTTTTGTAAATTTTGTTGTATTTAAATGGAATTCGCTTTTGGTGTTATTGGACAATTTGTTTTATAAAAAAGCATGTAAATTTATTAAAAATAAAAAAAATATTTAAAAAACAGATAAATTTATGACATGCATTGCGCGTCATCTATTGCACGTCATAAAAATTTCATGGATGACACGCGCATGCGCGTCATCTATTCATTTATGACTACCCCTTCCTTGACGCGCATTGCGCGTCATCTTTTGCACGTCATAAAATGCGCGTCATCGTTTGCGCGTCATAAACAGATGACGCGCGGATGCGCGTCATCTATCATTTATGACTACCCCTTCCTTGACACGCATTTGCGCGTCATCTGACTCCCAAGATGAATGCGCGTCATCTTTTGCGATTTTTCTAGTAGTGTATATGATGAAAACATTATTTATTTAGTTATTATTGTAAATTCATATTCACTGATAAATAAAATAACTGTTAAATATTTAGGTTGTTTAACACATTGCGCCTTAGTTTTATAGTATTAAAATGTTTATAAAATTACTAGAAACTATATGATGAAAACATTATTTATTTAGTTATTATTGTAGATTCATATTCACTGATAAATAAAATAACTGTTAAATATTTAGGTTGTTTTAACACATTAGGCCTCAATTTTATAGTATTAAAATCCCATTGAGGTAGAATCCGTGTGAATTATTTTATAAGTTATCAACAGAAAACGGTACGTATCATGTGTATGTTGAGCATTTGTTATTTCATATCATCAAAACCATGTGCCACTGCTGTTTTTCTTATAATACAACCACGAAAATATCGATGCAGATCACCAAATTAATCATAAAACAATTATATACGTATCTCGATTATTAAAGTCGAATAAAAGAATCGAGAAATATGTGATCGCATTCAATTACATTAAGTTTACTCAAAACTAAAACATTAATAAAAGTATTTAATATATTGTGATCAAATCAGACGACCTAAAATTTTAATAGAAAACAGAGAGGTAATCTTTTATATAAATTATATTGTACTTAAAATATAAAATAACAGTTCTAGCCAACCCGGTTCAAACTCGATTCGAACCGGCGGTTTGTATACAGGCATAGCAGCCCGACATGTAAAACTGGTTTTAGAACCGGTTCAAATTAAAAAAAAAACGGTTTGAGGGGTTTGAATGTTCATTTAAAAAAACCCTGTTTGGCTTATAAACCAAACTAGTTTGGGGAAAAACTGGTTTGTACACCTCTAGTTCATTTGATTGATTTGTGTTTTCCTATAAAAATACATATACAATTATATAAGGATTTGTATACATCTGCTTTGACCTTGTATACGTATGTATACAACCTTTTACATGCCCATATAAAACCTTTTATATGTTCAAATAGTATCAAGATGACCTAGTGGTGATGTAGGTTTTCCAAAAGAGCCCCGGTTTCAATCTTCACTAGATGCATATCTTGGGTGGCCAACCCACGACGTTAGCGGCCCAGATCAAGGTTATAGCGTAAAGCGATCTTGACATAGAGATCGTAATCAAAACCCCATCTCTTGCCTGGTGACCCAGGTATCCGTATTAGCTCTTGTGAATTTCTAGGACATGAATGCCACTGGCCAGGTAATGAGTCTAATAACACTGATTTTGTTTTATTTAATTTTTTACGAGGAGGTTTACACAAGTTCAGACAAAGTATTTTACATGCACTTGATACAATATCTTCATATTATCATGTTGTTAATCGATCAATCATGTTCAACTTCTAAACTAAATCCGTATATTACACTTAAATCATACAAATTCATATTATCAAATTATTAATCGACCATCATCCTACCCAATAGCAAACAACCTAATTACACATAGCTTTACAATATAAATGGATGTTATGTTACAACTTATAATATGTTGTTTCACCTTGAATATAAATATGCAATAGGCTTCATATGTATGTTTTTTTCATGCATAACATGATGTGCACTTCATATGTGAACTCTAAACTAACCAACGGTCAACAAGAAATTAAGCTAGAATAGAATATTAACAAGCATATAGCACAAGTTAGAAAAGCTTGAAGTAACGGGCTAGACCGCACATATCAAAGTATCAACCTAACCAGAACCGACTGAGATCTAGTCTTCATCTTAGTTTTCACTAAAAACCAGTCTTCTCCTTTTTTTTATAATAAGAAATTTTCTTTTCCTCTACATTCCACCCAATTATATTGTTGTAAGGATTTAAACTCACATCGTATTTACCTTAAGACCATAGAAAAAAAATACGTAAAAGACAAGTTTTTTTTACTTTGCTAGTATATGTAGAAGATAGAGAATCATCAAACCTCACTAAAAGAAGATATTTCTAAAAAATATGTAAAAGACGTTTCTATATTATGTTGGGTATGCCTAATCAAATCTCTCTTTTTTAACTTCTTATGCGAATTACCGACATCTATTATCTTCATAAACTTTTTCCTTAAAAAATCATTTTAATTATTATTATTATTTATAATAAGATACACATATTCACACACTCTGTTAAACTTATTCACACACTCTGTTAAACTTAGAACCCATATCAGATGTCTACCTGTTGGGTTGTAGGCTCGTTAGTGGCAGCCAGCCCTAATCGGTTCTATGTGGGCTTGGGCCTAACTTAGGGATTTAGTTTCCTAACCCTAGATTAGTCTTGATATCATTGTACTTGTAATTCGGTGAGCACCTGATTAATAAAATACATAGTTGCAGCAAAGTGGACGTAGGTCACATCGACCGAACCACTCTAAATCTTGTGTGTCGTGTTCATTATTTACTCGCAGAAAGATAGTGTGTGTGTCAAACCTGATCTTAACAACTGGTATCAGAGCCAGTTTAGGCTCTTGTGATTGAAGATCAGTACAAACACCACCACCGAACTAGGGGTTTCTGTCTCTGCCGCCGTACCGCCACCGCCGCCGCCGCCCGCCCAGCTTCCGCCGCCGCCTAACCCCGATTAGGGTTCAGGCGCCGCCGCCACCACCTTCTACAGCCGCAGCCGCCGCCGATTTAGGGTTCCGGCGACGATTCCGCCAGAATTTTCTCCCTGCGGCCTTGAAACAGCCGCTGCTGTTTTGTTTCTGCTGCTGTTGGATCTTAGTTTTGGCTGAAACAACTGGTGTTGTTTGCTCTGCTGCTGTTGGTTCAGTGTTGCCGGCAGGAATCGTGAACGGAGTTTAATTGTAAGCAGATCGGTCAAATCTAGATTTACTTTTGTTTAAATTGTGTGCATTAATTGAGAGGCAGAAAGCAATCCAATTCTCTTGCTTTGTTTCTCGTGCGTTCACATTAAAGGTAAAAGCTTTGATCGAAGTATTTGCTTAGTTGACCAAGGGACATCGTTTGACCAGATATATTTTTTTGTGGTTTTGAATACAAAGGGCAGTAGCCCACTTTGTTACTACTTGGGCCTATTTTCATTTCTTTTGGGCAGATTAGTTTAGCCGAGAAGCAAAAATATATATATTTGGGTTGAGGATTTGAGATCAGTTTGTGACCAAAGGTTAACCAACTGTTATAATTCGTTTCAAGTCGTGTTACTCGTTTTTCGTATCAGTTTCCTTTTCGTTTGGCTATTAACATGGCAGAAGACGGGAAACTAACGATTAAGAAGTTCGACGGGAACAAGTTTGGTTGGTGGAAGATGCAGATTGAAGCAGTTCTTTGTGAGAAAGATTTAGATATAGTGCTTGAAGGTATAAAACCAGAAAAGACTTCACAAGCTGATTGGGACAGGATGGATAAAAAGGCTAGGGCAGTGATAACGCTCTCTTTGTGTGAGAATGTTGCGTATAACATCCAGAAGGAGACCACAGCTAGTGGTATGATGACAGCATTATCAAACATGTATGAGAAGCCTTCTGCAGCAAATAAGGTTTATCTGATCCGAGAACTTGTGAATACTAGGATGAAAGAAGGTGACTCGGTAACAGATCACATCAATAAGCTTAACTCACTTTTGACTTGTTTAGTGTGTGTGAACATTAAATTTGATGATGAGGTTCAAGCCCTATTTTTATTATCCTCATTACCTGAGAGTTGGTCCGGAACCGTAACTGCAGTTAGTAACTCATCTGATACTAGCAAGTTTACGTTTGATAAGATGCGGGATCTTATTACAGAAGAGGATGCACGACGTAAAGTTTCAGGTGAATCTTCAAGTTCTTTGTTGAGTACAGAGGGCAGGGGAAGAAACAATGAACGTGGAAGTCGTCAGGGCAGGAGGAGGAGTCAGTCTAAGACTCGTAAGGATGTGGTATGTTGGAATTGTAAAGAAGAAGGGCACTTTAGGAATCAGTGCCCAAAGTCTTGTCTAAGAAAGAAGTTAACATTGTAGGAGACTACGCAGATGATGATGTTTTGATCTGTAGCGTGGAGAACAATGTGGATTCCTGGGTTATGGACTCTGGTGCTTCATTTCATGCTACCCACAGCGGTGAAGCATTGCAGAATTTGAAGAAAGGTGATTTTGGTAAGGTAAAACTGGCGAATGATGAAGTTCTTGAGGTCACGGGCATGGGTGACATAGATTTGAAAACTTCAGTCGGTTCATGGACTTTAAAGGATGTCAGAGTGATTCCAAGTTTGAAGAAAAGATTAATTTCAGTTGGACAGTTGGATGAACAAGGACATGAAATTAAGTTCGGGAAAGGGCAGTGGAAAGTTATTAAAGGTAATCTTGTCATAGCTCGTGGAAGAAAAAGAGGTTCGCTTTACATGGTTAGTTTACCGTCTGAGGGAGTGACCGTCCCAGTTCAGAAGAAGACCAAAGTCGGGTTCACAGAATCTCAGGGGCAGAAGAAGGTTTGTTTTGCAGATGAAAAACCCAGAGCTTCAGGTCAGATTCAGGATGAATGTACTGTGAAAGGTTCAGAAAGGTCAGTTAGGGGTAGTCGTGATAGTGGGAGCAATGGCAGTCAGTCAGTCAAAGCTTCAGTCAGGACTACTAGACGGTGGGTCAAGAGAACCAGTATTCCAGGTGTCAAAGTCTCTCTAGAGGATTATCTGCTTTATTCGGAGAGTGTTTGTTCTCAGGATTTCTCAGGGTCCGGCAGTTCGTTTCAGTAGGAGCCAACAGAGGCAGATAATGAGTCATTGATAGTGACTGGTGAGTTGAAGCTCAGTGGGAGCTTCAACGGGCCTTCAGGCTAATTGAAGAGAAGGCGGCTGCAACTAGTGTTAAGGAAAATTACAAGATGTACAAGATGATGGCGACAGTGGAGCGTAGTTCGAGCCTCCAAGTGGGAGATTGTTGGGTTGTAGGCTCGTTAGTGGCAGCCGGACCTAATCGGTTCTATGTGGGCTTGGGCCTAACTTAGGGATTTAGTTTCCTAACCCTAGATTAGTCTCTATATAATGATATCACTGTACTTGTAATTCGGTGAGCACCTGATTAATAAAATACCTAGTTGCAGCAAAGTGGACGTAGGTCACATCGACCGAACCACTCTAAATCTTGTGTGTCATGTTCATTATTTACTCGCAGAAAGATTGTTAGTGTGTGTGTCAAACCTGATCTTAACACTACCAACTTGACCAAAAGCCTCTTGGTACTTGGTCCGTTAACTATACACACAGCCGTGGAAACAACCTCTTACATAAAATTGTGTAAGGAAAGGTTGCGTACATCAGATCGCTTCGCGATCCGGCCCCTCCTCGGACCCTGCGCAAAGCGGGAGCTTCATGCACCGGGTACGCCCCTTGTTACTTCATCGAAGACCACCAATTAATGATTTTACTCCAGTTTATATTTTTCCTTTTAAGCGTAAAATCATCATGATATAAGTGGTCGCTACGTGTGAAGTATAATTGTGGTGTAGAAATCATTGTCTTTCGACAGATATATAGTACACGTTATAAGAAGTTTAGATGCATATAATGTTACTCTACCCGCATGTCTGCAATCATAAAATTTAGAAATTATAAACAAATTAATGTTATCTCAAGTAATGAAGCGCGATGAAGTATATAAATTTACATATTGTTCTATGGTTTTGTCAACATGTTTATCATCAGTTGAGATATTGGAACAGAACTTTTCGATTCTCAAGGATATGTAAGAATGTTGGATTAAAAACGCCCATCATAGGGAATACATATGACTAGATCTTTGACTTGTTTGGCTGGGATCTTGTGGAGGAAGCCATGGTTGTGCCAGCAAGGCTACCGATCGATGTGTTTTGTAAGACCATAGCACGCAGCCAAGGACAGTTCGCGCCAAAAAATCCTTTAGAAACATATGTTTGTGGCAGCCAAAGCATAATTGATCATATAAGAAGGTATTGAAGAAAAACATTCAAAAAGAACAAATTGCATGTTATCTATGATTACAATCGGCAAAGGGGATGACTGAAACGAGCCATTTTTAGTATCATTCAAAATGGACCACGTTGATTGGGTTGACCGACATACACATTTTAGTTCATTTACATCATTTATAGTTTATATTTTATTTTTATAAGCAGATAACGCGATAACTATGATTACATAAACACTATTATCAGGATATGCTCTATTGATTCTTCAAAGTGAATTAGGAGATTGGGTGCAACACAAAATACACACAAAACAACTTTCAAACCATTTAACCATTTAACTAATCTTTTTATTTGATCCCCATTGTGATAGTACACAACCAATCCTGAGTTTTTGATACAATAGTAAAATCATAAAATATATCTAAAGGATTGCACCTCTAAATTTTATTAAAGAACTCCAAACTGGGAAAATCATCTAGTAATTCACTAAAAAGTCCTAAAAATGGATTCAAGATTCATATATTAACTAGAACCTCACTTATAAGATAGGAGTATGGGAGTCATACTCCTAGGAGACATGTGAATGTGCTTCCCTAGATATTCAGTGAAAATCCATAAAAAACATACATAGATAAGATAAACAAGAAAGTAACATACAACAGTCAGATGAAGACAAATCATGGGCAAATTGACACTACATGACCAACACACATGATGGGATTAAAGCCATATTGCAGGGAACATATGTATGATAATGTGGTGCCTATGTATTCATATATGCATGCATGTACATATACAAATCAAAAACTAAACAACTATAACAAATCCAAAAATGAATGTTTGATTCAGCATAACCAGCAGATGTAATGCCCCTCTTCCAAGAGACCAGATCAATATTTGTGACTAGCAATTGTAAACGACAATTCTCTATATTTTATTGATCGAGAAAACAAATGAACGAAATACATAACCTTGTTTATACTAGACTTTCCTTGCAGACCAAGACAGCGGCTAAAATAGAAAAGTTTTTTTTTTTTTTTTTTTTTTTGTGGTGGGGGGGGGGGGGGGGGGGGGACAGTTGCATAATTTTAAGGAGGCATTTGGGATTTTCACATACATATAACACTATAAAATGTTATGGGGGAGGCTGCCCCGTAACCAAAGCTTAGCTCCATCCCTGGACCACGACTCTAATTAGACCCAAACTCATAGTAATACTCAACCAAACAATAAACAAAACTCTAACACTTATCTCTAACTCAAACATTAACATTTAACCAAGACTTATCTTTTCGTTTTCTTTTGATTATCGGCTCACCTATCCTTCCGGCCGATCCTCATCCTTCATTACGGATTATCTCGTCCCACGACTTCATCCAATTAACCCTTTTTTTCTGTTCAACCATTCTAGCCTTCTTGCATGTGAACCATTACGATTAAACCTTCATTATTCACACTGAATATGTTAGTGTTTGGTCAGACACCTTCCAAGTTCATCACCAAACTTATGTTTTGTGGACAACAATTGTGGATTTGAGAGATAATAGTTGAGTAAAATGTAACAAAAACAGCAACAATCTTAGTACTTCAAAATGAATCTCAAAGTGTAGGAGCAATTAATCTCAATTCAAACACCTAAATGTGTAATTGCAACCTTTTGTAAATAAACGAGCAGAAACACTTAATTGCATGGATCTGCAGCCCAACAGAATGACCCAATAAAGCCCAATTTTTCTAACACTAAAAGATGGCCCAATATTCATCAAGTCACCACTGATTTCACTGGTCTGTTGACCAGGTCGGTGACTATCACAAGGCCCACAAAAAGCCTTGTCTAAAGCATATGTATTTCGGCCATTATTGAGTAGTTCCTAGAGGTGCACAAACAAACCGGGTTCAAAACCCGACCCGGCAACCCGACCCGGACCCGAACCGGTTCGGACCCGCCCTACCCCCAAACCGGTTTCAAACCTGAAAAAAACCGCCGGTTCGGGACCGGTTTTTGATTTTTGCACACAAACCGGTTTGAAACCGGTTTTGAACCAACCCGGTTCGGGAACCGGTTCATAAAACCCGGTTCTGAACCGGTTTCGACCGTTGGAATTTTTTTTTTTTTTTTTTAACGGCTATATGACCGTTTTTTTGACCGTTTGGGATTGTTTTTGACCGTTTTTTTCGATTTTTAATGACCATTTTGCCCTTATATGATAGTATAAATAGGTAGTGGGTGTTATGGTTTAGTCACAACACTCAAAACTTTCAAAACGCTCAAAAACGTGCTTAAAAACGCAAAAACGCTCCTCACTCTCAACTTTCTATTCTCTCAATCTCTTGAATTATGGCTTCTGAATCTTCCGTTCCAACCGGTGGATCCTCGAGTGCCGCTACCGTTGTTAGAATTCTTTCAACAACGCGAAACCAAGAGATTTGGTGTAATTTCGACTTATGCGAAATGTCGAATGGTCAACATAAAGCTCGATGCAAGGCTTGCGGTTCGTTTTTCAAGTCGGATTCAAACTCGACTTTGAGAAATCATATGACCAAATGGTGCAAGTCTTTGAAAAGTACACCGAGTCAAGGGCAAACATCAATCGGAAACGATGGTGGTTTATGGAACTTCAACGTAGATATGGTTCGAGATAGAATGGCAAAGTTTGTAATTCAAGAAGGATTGCCGTTCGATCACTTCGACAACCCTCGGTTAACAAAATTGATTCAAGAAACTCTTCAACCACGCTACACTCACGTAAGTCGCACCACTCTTAGACGTGATTGTTTAAATCTTTGGAAACAAGCAAAAAATGATTTAAAGGTTTTATTTGAAAATTTACAAACCGGTGTGAACTTAACTACCGACGTTTGGTCCGCCCCACACGGTTTACCGGAATCGTACCTTTGCGTCACGGCCCATTGGATAGATCCAAGTTCGTGGCAAATGATGAAACGTACGATTGCGTTTGAATTATTTGGATATCCGCATACCGGTGAAAATCTTTTTCAAATTTTAGACTATGTAATCAAAACGTATAAATTAGAAAACAAAATTTTTTCAATGTCATTTGATAACGCCTCGAACAACACATCCGCCGTTGAAAAATTGAAAATAAAATATAAACCGGTTTGTGACGGCGTATTTTTTCATTCACGATGTGTTGCACATATTATTAATTTAGTTGTGCAAGATGGTCTTGGCGTTCCTGAAGTGGAAGATTTTAAAACGTCTTTCAAAAACATGTTACGTGACGTTTTTAAAACTAGTAGAAAAAGGTATGTTAATTATAGAAAAATGTGTCACGATACGAATTCCATTTGTTTAGGACCAAATTGGGATGTCCCGACTAGATGGAATTCGACTTGGAAAATGTTTAATAGTGCTTTACGTCAAAAAGAAACGCTTCATGTTTTCCACGACGGTCTTGCGATGCGGGGTCGGGTTGTTCCGTTTCCGTTAGAGGGTTGGGAATATATTCAAGAAATAACTCAATTTTTAGAGCTTTTTAAAAACGCAACTACAAAATTGTCGGGGGTTTATTATCCGACAAGTTGTCTAACACTTCATCAAATTTATTTAATGACCCATAAATTAAGTGAATATGAAGAAAGAAACGAAATGTTTTCGGCAATGGTAGCGCCGATGAAAGAAAAATTTAAAAAATATTTCATTGAACTACCCCCGGTTTTTACGTGTTCCGCCGCACTCGACCCGTGTTTAAATGTTCGGGGGTAGAAACTTTAATAGATGAGATAACTTATGATTTAGATTTACATGATTATGATCCATTTTTTAATGTTAATACAAAACAAATATTTAATGAAACTTTTAAAAAATTGTTTAATGTTTATGTTGAAAAATTTGATGCAACATCAAACATCCACCGACCATCGAACGTGGAATCGAGTTCGTCGAGCTCAAGTAGAGACCCGATGATTAGTTTATACAATACTTTGAGAAATGAAAACAGTAAACGTCAAAGGGGTAACACCCCAAGTAGCGAACTCGGGAGATATATGGGAACCGATTTTTAGCCACTATGTCTCCCGATGAATTTTTGAAATTTGATATTCTGACGTGGTGGAAAGGAAAGGAATCACAATTTCCGGTCCTATCCGCCATGGCACGTGATTTACTAACCGTCCAAGCTTCCACGGTAGCTTCGGAGTCTGCATTTTCTGTTAGTGGCAGGGTTTTATCGATTAGAAGAACAAGGTTAACTCCAACATCGCTAGAGATGTGTATTTGTTTAAAGGACCACTTAGATGCGGCCGAACGAAGACAACACATATCAAGCCTTGAAGAAGAAACACCGATTGAAGAAGAAATACACGAGCACGAGGTACAAACCGGACGATCCTCACCGCTATCCGACGAAGAACTCGCTTATGATTTGTCTCAACGCATTGGCACACAAACCGACGAAGACGATTAGATTAGACAAACTTGTATTCGTAATATGTATATTTTGTTTTCTTTGGTTTAATTTTAATGTAATTTTTATTGTTTATTTTTGGTAATGAATTAATTGTTTACTTTTATAAATTAATGTAATTTTATTGTTTTCTTTAGAAACTCGAGTATGATTTTTAATTGTTTACTTATTAAAATGAAAATAAAAACGTTGAGACAATCGTATATAATTAATCTACTCTAATAAAATAAAAACGAAAATAAAACGCGTACAATCGTATATAATTGTTTGTATAAAACTCGTATTAATTGTTTACTTATTAAAATGAAAATAAAAACGCGTACAATCGTATATAATTAATCTACTCTAATAATTTTTAATTAATCAAAATTTGTAATTAATTTGTATATAATTTAATTAGAAGGTAAAAAAAAAAAAAAAAAAAAAAAACCGGGTTTTTCAAACCGGTTTTTGGACCCGGCCCGGTTCGGTTCCAACCCGGACCGGTTCCAACCGGGTTGGGTTTGATAGGGTTGAAAACCGGTTCCGACCCGAACCGGTTCTTGGTCAAAAACCGGTCTCGAAAATGTTGACCGGACCCGAACCGGGTCCAACCCGACCCGGGTTCAAAAAAAAAACCGGTTTGTGCACCTCTAGTTCCGTACTTCCATAGTTGTCATATTGTACTTTTTTGTTGGTTCATATTCATACTATTTAATTTATAAACGTTCTTAAAACTTGCTTACTATTTTGTAAAATTTTCTCTATTTTTTATTTCATTTAATTTTCAATTTTTGTCACAGTACATAAGAGAATTCCACTCGTTCATAAACAAACAAACAAACATACCCAGTATGTCCCACTTAGAGTAGGGTCTGGGAGGGTAGGTGACGGCTAGTCTTTTCTCTATCTTGGGAGACAGAGAGACCGCTTCCAAAGAGACCCCTGACTCGACAACGATAACAACGAGATTATAAAGCATATATCATATAAGCATAAATCACAGTAGAGTTTTGTATATTATATTGCATACATCACATAAGGAATAACTAAAGTTTATAACAGCGAGATTATAAAGCATATATCACACTAAAGTTTTGTATATGCATCAGTCGTTCATAACTAAAGTTTAAATCAAAACACGAGACAAATTAAGATTTGATATTTTGATGTACTTTATTAATAGTAGTAGATGCGTACACAAGTCACCCTTCCAAACAAACAAGAAAAAAAAATAAAAAGAGTAAAGGTCAAACTTATATAAAGTATTCATGAAATAACAAGTAAAACCAAAATAATAATATTATTTGATGATAAAATCATAAAATAGAAAGATATGGCAGCTAGCATTTTCATGCGACGGTATACCGATATGCCACTATAAAAATCTCCCACCTACCCACCCCATCTACAAACACCAATCCTCCAGTCAAACGCAACACCACCACCACCACCACCACCACCACCGTCGCACTGGCCGGAGAAATGGCCGCCCGGAGCACCACTGTCTCCGCCCGCCCAACGACGGCAACACCGGCGGAGCCACCACGCTTTCCGGCAGCGATCACATTCAATTCACTCCTCAGACCAACAGCCTCTCAAAACTCCTTCAAATTGAACATCACAACCACCACCACCACCACCACCGTTGTTGCGGCCAGAAGGAACTTCACACCGGTGGCTGCAATCGGCGATCGGAGCAACAGCACAGGTGATAATAACATCAATAGCAAGGGGAAGGTGGGATCAGCGGTACCTAGCTCGAATTACGTGGTGCCGTTGGATAATTACTCTACGGGGATTACGCGTCCGCTAGCGGAGATTCTTCGAGATCTCAATAAGAGGATCCATGATAACATCATCGTGAAGGAAGGCGGTGATGCTCGATCGTCGTTCATCCCTTGGTAATGCTGTAAACGTATATGTAGAGAATGTGTTTTGATAAGATGGTGATTCGTTTGATCTGATTGGTTTGGGTGATTTGATTGTGTGTTGTAGGTATCATGCGAATAGGATGTTGAGTTTCTATGCTCCAGGTGCGTTTGATTATGAACTGAGAGCACATTTTTCTCTATTAACGGTATCTGATACTTGAACATCGAATTGACTCACTCTCTATTGAAAATTTGATTTTAGTTATCATCATGAATCTTCTGTGTGGCTAATTTGATGCTAGAATGATATAAATTCAGAGGAAGTTTATAAACTATAAAGTATTATTTGATTTAGTTGAAGATTGACCATTCTGGAAATGAGAATTATAGGGGTTTATAGGCTGTAAGCCTGTTGGTTTTAATATCTTATTATCTTATAGAGTGAAGTGATGATAGGAGATGATGCTTTGATGCCTAAAGCATATATAGGGCATGTATACCATGTATTCATATTTTATATGTAAGAAACGCACTATGTTTAGAAGTGTTGCAGAGCTTGGTTTAAAAGAGAGCTTGAGGAGATGGTGTAGATTTGGGAGTAGGTTTAGTAGATCAGTAGATGTATGAATTGGTGTCCTTCTCAACTGATTTCAGGGTTCAAATCGCATTATAGGCAAATATTGTAAATTTAGGAGTAGGTTTAGTGGCGAAGTGAATTCAGTGTTCTAAAAATAGGAATGAACAATGTATAGAAGTTTCACAGGGCTTGGTTTTAGAAGAGCGCTTGAGGTGATTGTAAAATCGCCTCATGGCCTTGAGACGGTGCTTCATGCACATCTGGGCCGAAATTAGGGTATGGAGGATCGTAAAAACATGCAAAAAGGTAAAGAGGTGGTGAATAGTGTACCTACAAGGGAGATGCAGCTTTTGGTTGTATATAAACTTATTTGGTTGTACATAGAGCAACATCTTGTTTACGTGAAGCTCTTGTCTCGTGGCTTGGGCTTCTGAGTGACCTTAAAGCCTCGGAGGTCTTGCGCTTTCAGAAACCAAGCTATAGAGATGTTGCAACCTGCACGTTTGACCCTATGATCTTGGAATCAAGAACCTAACTAAAGCTTCTATCTGCGTATTTGGAGTGCTTATGTTGTAGCTTATCTTTTTATTTGTTTAAATTTAATTATTGAATTGCAGTTTATTTCTTTAATGTCCTTGTACTCCAAGATAAGAACTTTTTCTTTTCTTTTCTTACCTTACAATTCTTATCTAGGTTGGTGTGGAGAAATACGTGATGTAATCTTCTCAAATACAGGAAGTGTGACTGTAGTTTATCGTGTCACAGTACGTGGTACTGATGGAGAGGTATGCCTAAACCATCATCTCCAAACAAGTGTTTGATTATTAATTAATGTGAACAAAAGGAGTATTTGGTAATTGTGTTTTGGGTTGAAAGTAGCCATTATTGTTTGGTCTTACTTAGAACCTTTTCGATGCAGGCACACCGAGAATCAACTGGAACGGTGTCGCTTGCCGACAATGGTCAAAGTGTAGACCCTGTTGCTGCAGCTGAAGAAATAGCTTTTTGCAAGGCATGTGCTCGGTTTGGACTCGGCTTATACCTGTATCATGAAGACTAGTAGCCATACAGGATTTTATTATGAAGCAGAGTTTAATAGTAATTAGTATATCATAAATTTTCTATGCATTTATCGCAAGTAATGTAATAAGTTCTACAACATATCTGTATAAACATGAGAGAATTGACGGTTTTCTATGGTTTCAAAAGCCTTGTACCAGCATTGTTAATCATCCAATCAGCTATTGTATCCACGAGCAAGTCTAATTCCTTTGAATTATTTGCACGAAAAGCCGTAGACTCAACTCCTAGTGAATTGCTTACTTCTTTGGCCACTGTTTCTAATGGTGTCCCTGCTGCCAAATTTGCCCAAAACTCTCCACTCCTGTTTACAGCATCCACCATACCCGGTGGCACATCGGGTAAAGCCTGGTGTACACAAATCAAAGTAAGCATTTGTTCATACTTGATGGTTATCTCATAAGCAAAGGTGGCAAAACGAGTGGATCTGGCAGGTTGGTTAACATGTCAAAAACAAGTTTAGGTTGAAACAAAAACTATATCATAGATCGACGCGTTCATAAGTAAATGGTTTATACTTGTCCCCTCAGCATCGGTTGAGTATAGTTATACCTGTTGTAAAGGAAGTCCATGATCACCAGGCAAAGAACGAATAGACATATCCAGCACTGAACTAATGGCAGACTCTGAACTAAGCACCTGAGCTAGAACAGGGGTTTCATCTATCGCGTCATCTTTGAATTTAACTAAAAGATTCCTTGAGATTCCATAGTACGATTTTATCTGGACAAATCAAGGGTCACGATCTTTTACACTTAAAGTTCTTAGACATCAGTTGAACAATATTAATACACAAGAAATAGCAGAGTTTATATACCAGTCTTCGAGTTTCTTCTGGTTTTGGAGAAAAGTTTTCCCTTCCATTAGCCAATTCCATGTATAAAGGAGGAAGCTGCTCAACCAGAGGTATAACTTGTTTCATAATGGGAGGGCTAAGGTTCTCTAGATTTTTCATTGTCATTTCCGCCTGCATATGCATTAAAAAACCACACCTGATTGAATAGTTTGGTATAGATCTTAAATTATCCATAAATGCAATTTATATAGGGATGGATTCATGGAACTACTTGCACTGAAAACACTCCAATTCGGGTATTCTAATTTCCTATTTTATACACATCATTTTAATCTAGCAAAAATAAGAACTTTAGCACCCAAGGAAGACAAAAGTAATATTTCTTACCCCAAAACGGACCGTGGGTGACGATGCAATTTGTGACAGTATCGGTCCAATGCTTTGAGCCATTGGTAAAAGAACAGGAGAGAATAATGGGACTGCCAGGCTGGCATCCTGTAATATCAACAGAAATACTACTTGTTGCTAGTCATGATACTATGTATAATCAGTGAATGTGACATGCTGTTATTAACAGTAAATGAGTCATTTGTCCATTGAAATATTTGCTACTGTACTATATAACCGCAAGAACCAAAGCCGAAACTAAGTACCTTGTTGTTAAATGCCATATATACATTACCACACCTCTGGACAGCATACCTGGAACCTGATTAACAAAATTTTGATTATGCAATTACCTCCAAGAGACTGACACAAATAAACTTAAAATTTGAAAAAATACCGATCAAAAGGTGGATGACGGATCCTAGAGAATGTCCAACGCCAAAAGATGGAAGATCTTGCACCTATAGTTGAGTCAACCTCAATTAAGAAAAAGTAGGAACATAATTTATATAAAAATTTCTGCATGTTGAAGTTTAAAGCTCACTGTTTCATGTAAAGACCTAATGCACCTATCGTATTTGAACTGAACTTCGTCTGCAATAAAGAAGTGATCAAAGCCACTAGCATAAGGTGTTGCTATCACCAATACTCCCCTAGACAACAACAAGAAATGTTATTTATTTTTCATACACCGTAAGGGGGAAAAAAAGATACAAAATTAACTTTTGCAAGTTTAATATTGGTCCAATGTGGACAGGATAGATGATGGGCATATAGACATACAATATCACTTACTTCTCTGACAGTCGCTCCAAAAATAAGCGATAGGTGAGCTGAGGGGCTGCCCCAACAAAAATGCCACCAATAAAATGTGCAACAGCAACCGGCTTTAAATTTCTTGGTTTCAAAACCCATGCACCCTGAAATTGCATAAATCACAGCCCAGATAAATATAGTGAGTCTCAAATTCACTTCAATATATCTATCAATTCAAATGGTGCAATTTAAATCCCAAATTAATTCCAAACATAAGATAAGGGAACTTGATGAAAACATGGAAATTTTCAGTGTTGCCCTTGAATAATCAAAACCTAACTAGCTGTCGCATACAAGATAAGGGTACCACACCCAAATGTTATTCACTTGTAAATAGTAACATGTTCTTTTAAATTCAACTTTATTCGTATGATCCAATCAGCACGGACTCACTTCCTATATAAAACATAACTAATAATAAGCATAGAAACTCATAATAGATTGACGGACCTGCTATTAGATTTAGAATAACAAGTTGGTGCAGAAATGTTCTCCTAATTAATCCATAGTTCAATGAATAAATATGGAGAGTAAGATCCGAAAGAATTAAAAATAAAAATGATCATAGGATTATGTAAACTATACATCAATTTCTTGCCAATCACTTAAGCTACCCCATCCATCTTGAGTTTGTCTCACAGTCTCTGTTAGTAACCTACAAAAGCACGAGATGTAAATACTTATCATGAACTCATACTGTATACATCTCATGAAACAACCAATCTTCAAAAAACAACGATAACCGATTATAAAATTATGATCTGCAGCTGGTTGAATCAAAATCCATAAGAAGCTGAAACGGACACCTTACTTCCTCACCTCTCAATATCTCTGTAAAGCTGTATCCCAGTACGTTCCGGCTGATTATTGCTCTGCTGATCGTTATAATTGCGACATACGACCTTAAACCTATTAAATTGGGGAAATCCAACAGATGATTGAGGACGATGCATACCGTACAATCGAACATGACTCCGGTTCAATTTAGACTCAAACTGCGAAGAACCAATTTGCAAATTCGGCATCCACAACCAAGTAGCCATGCCTGTGGACAATCAGAAATTCAGAACTAACAACATCAACATCAAATAAGATCAAACGAACCATAAACAGAGGTTTTCACAACTACAAATATGTTACCAGAACACTACTCTTCGTATAATTTGTTATCGGAATCAAATTCAAGGTACGAGTAACATATATAGACTGATTAATAGATTATAGAGCTTGAAAGTAATGAGAATTGAGAGAAACTTAAGAAATTAGGGTTAGGAATAACCTGAAATTGGAGAAAGAGGAAGTGATGAAGATGGGGTAAGAAATAGATCACCGGAGTATCGGTTGATGAAGGAACACGAGGACTTGCGTCCCGATACTAGAATCGGGTATATTTGGCACACACTTGATTAAAGCGCCGTTAGAGAGGTTACCATTTGAGAGTTGCGTGTAATATTTGGTGAAAAGGAGGTTTTGTATTCTAATTTGGTTTTAAAAACGTTTAAGATAATTTTTTGTTATTAAAAAATACGTAACATATACTAAGGATGTAGTTCTGACTTTTTTTTATGGATAATTCGTTATTTTTTAAAATAAATGCATCATAACTTACGATCTGTATGCATACTGAAGATTAAAAAACTAATTTAATTAAAGAATCAAAATAACCTTTTAAAGTTGTTTATATATGATTTAATTAGAGAAAATATATTTATAATGAGTTAAAATGGATAAAGTTTTGTTATTAAAAAATACAAAAAATATTCTAAGGATGTATTTCTGATTTCTTTTATGGTTAGTTTGTTGATTTTTTAAAATAAATACATCACAACTTAGGATTTGAACGCATACTGAAGATTCGAAACTAATTTAATCAAAGAATCAAAATGTCCCCTTAAAGTCGTTTATATATGATTTAATTAGAGAAAATAGATTTATAATGAGTTAAAGTGAATCCACGCTAGTAGTTTGACAAACAGTTAAAAATTTATTATAAACTTTAGTTGTACAAAAACTAATTGTCAAACAATGTTTTTTATGAGTTTATTTTAGGTTGTACTAAATTACGTACATTATCATACTGTTTTACCCACACTTGATGGAGGTGAATTTTTATATTTTGAAAGACAAAAAATTTGAAAGTTCTAGAAAACTACAAACAAAATAAGTTTATGCGATATGCAAATTTTACCCTTCTAGATAACTTTAAAGAAAAGAAATGTGTATTGTAATGAAGAATGCTATTGGTATTCCATATTTAACTTATAATTTATATTGTTTCAATATATTAAAGTTTTAGATTATGCCATATTTTACATCTTTAACATAAATTCGATCCTAAGAAAAGAATATAATCAAGAGTTGAATGAAGTTTATCATGGTAGGAATTAAAATTGATCTAGAAATACATTGGATATCATATTAATTGAAATTGCAAAATCAGATACAAATTATATATGATCACTCCATTCCTTTTGGATGGGTTCTTAAATCAAACAAAAATACTTGTAAGTTTGCAGCATGAGATAAGATCGTCTACAATACCTCCATATAAAAAGAACAGCTTTTAGATCATCGTCTATAATCGGTTTTATGCAATCTTGTTCAATGAAACTCGAATTATAGTTCTATTTACAGAATGTTCGAGCCAACCATCTCAGCTCGTTAAGAATTAATGGACCAGTCATAGTTCTGGTAAGCAATATGCACAGCACCACCGTCACTAGAAAGATGCGACAACAACCCCGCCTTGGTTGCATCCAAGTAACCAGTGATCCACTTTAAGATCTCTTTTTCCTGCCCAAAATCCACGCTGAACCTGAGACAAGAAACACGATCAAGTTCATGAGTGTGGGTGGATTGAAGTAATGACTAATTGGTCCATGTGTCTGGCTCACTCACCACTTGAAGATACGACCGAGGTGCACAGTTCTCTTGGCTAGATCCACTTGAATCCCATCTCTTTGTAGAAACTCGCGTGCAGCAGATTTTAGTTCGGATTCTACCCCTTGGGGAGTGAAGAATCTAACGGGTGGGCTTGATTTTGATCCGTTGCATATACCAAAATGGATCAATGGATTAACTTGTGGTAAAGCCAGCTACATTTAAAAAACAAAACAAAAAGGCCCCTTTGTTTTAGCATATGAGATCATGAGCAACAACTAGACACAAACAGGCGAACGGGTCAAAAGTTGCCCAAAGCCCCAAACTGTTGTTTAAAGCATGAAACTACCTCAAATCATTTTTATTCAAAAAAATAAAAACTTAATTTTTTTGAGTCATATTTCACACGATAACTCTATTAACATTAAGTTTGGAGACATAAAGTGTTTACAAGTTATGCTACCCAATACCCATTTCGACCCACACCAGATTTGGAAATGATTTGTTTTTCTTTTACCTCTAGGCGCTTGTCACCAGAACCAAAAGGTTTTGTAAACGAGTAAGGTGCTCTACGGTTATTTCTAAGAATGCCATTAACAATTGTTGTAAGGGAATATGGAGACCCGCCAATGATGTACAAAAAATCAGAATTGAAGGATCTCCTATCGATTAGTGCTGACCCTGGATGACCAACACTGATGACACCATGGATAACCATGGCATTGTGTAGGTTAAGAAAGAAAGCAAGTCTTTCAGAAGCAGTAAGTGTGGATATATCCACCCTTTGAAGTTCTTGCATCAGATTTACATATCTGTTAAGAAATTAAAAAAATTTAGTCATTTGAAACTAGAAATATAACATATGTTGTTAGTTAGTTAGAGACTGTACCTTCGGAATTCCTCACTGTTACTGATTCCCAAATAATCAAGATGGCAGTCATCTTCAGATGCATAGGATTCAAGTATGGCTGACATTATTTTGGCGAGTTTTTGACTAATTATAGTAGCAGATTTTGGCTCGAGATCATTTGTGGCACGCCGAAAGTTATAGCATCGAGGAATGAAAGGTTCATGTTCAAGAAACCGATAAAAATGATCTCCACCTTCGAATTCGTTTTCCCTGTGTGCACAAGGCAGCATGATTAGTCCTTTTTTTTTTAATGATAAAATGGGTGAGTTGGTTTAACGTTTAAAATGATGATTTTTATTTATGTTGAAATGGTCTAGTCATCCAAACCTGAAACCAATGATTTCGAAACCGGACCGGACCGGCCGGTCCGACCGGTTCGACGGGAACCGGTGCCGGAGCCGGTTCGGTTCGGTGCTTTTGGACCGTTTTCCGGTTAACCGGCCGGTTCGCGCGGGTCGACCGGTCCGACCGGAACCGGTGAACCGGGTTGAACCGGTTTTTGGTATTTTATTTTTTTTTAATTTTAATAGAAAAATATTATTGGATATGAATTAAGAAACACCGGTTCGTTAATTTGGACTATATTTACTTGAATGGTATGTATTTTGGATGTTGTTTTGGATTAAGGAACACCGTTTAAACATGATATATTGTTTAAAATTGTTAATTTTGGTATGTATATGATATATTGTGTTAATTTGGACTATAATGATATGTGTTTGTAGTTTTATAAATATTTAGAATTTTTTTATATTTTTTTAAATATTTATGACGTCATCCGGTTCGTAATCCGGTCCGACCGGTCCGACCAGTGAACCTCTAGGCCGTCCGGTTCGCTTTCCGGTCCGGTTTTGAAAACATTACCTGAAACGCTTTATCTTAAAAAATATGATATATTTGTAAATAATTAACGCGTCATGTATTATATAATACAGATGATGTAATTTTATAACTTATAAATGTGTTACCTGAAAACGTGATGGATGAAGTGTCTTCTTGCTAGCTGTCTCCCCATCTCTACAGCCTAAGGCCAAAGATTACAATTTAGTTATGTTTTGTGAACATGTGATTCTTTTTGCTGTTAATATATTAAGACGAGATGTACAGAAACTGTATATATGGTTTTGTACTATTTTAAAGGAAGCACATGATCTGGTCATGATTCATGTCTGGTTATAAAGAAGAATCAATTGGGCAGTGAACCATGTGTCATCATCAATGATGATTTTAATGACCTTTAAACAAACCATAAACTCTACCCTTAGTAAAAACTTTCCCTAATCCCAAAACCATCTTACCAGTTTGTATGCATTATGTACAAGTAATTACAAAAACACTACCAATGAGTCGTACGTTAACTGGTTTAAGAGGCATCCTATGACTTTTTAAAGTGGGGGTCATGAGTTGGAGTCTCACTTGGTGCAATATGCTCCAAGTGGACCAAGGGTTTTACCACAGTGAGTCTTTGGGTGGTGGGTATTCTTGGGAATGGTAGGCGAGCCGGGTCGCCAGCGCTGTCTGTGTTCGCGAGCGTGGGTGGCCTTTCGCCAATGGGTTTACCCAGACGACTGGGCTTATAAAATTATTCGTTAGCCGTTCTAAAAAAAAATTACAAAACATTGCTTTTGATTAGAACAAAGAAAACATATGATATATCTTGGATTCCCTCCTTTTTTATGTCTTGCTAATTATAATATTTAGTATAGAATAAATTTTAAACAGAAAAAAAAATAACTGCATAATACATTTGTATGTATTTTGTGTATGTAATTTTTGTTAGGTTTATTGAGAATTAGAAAGAGAGCAATATAACTTTTTTCTTAACCACCTAATGTATCAAAGTTGAGCCAAATATATAAGTATTTAGACCAAGAGTTATACTCTATGAGTGAGGGGTGTGTTCTTATTTTGACTCATACTCATTAACACATCATCCTTCACACCCGTGAATGATGAGTGAGAGGTTCATGCGTGAGTACACTCACGAGCATGAGTGGGACATTATCTCATTCATTTAAACATATGTATACATATATAAGTGTATAGCCCCACTCATCCGTGAGTGGTGAGTTAAGAGTCTGAACCCAATTCATACTCATACTTATAGAGTCCAGATGATGGCCTTAAAGGTTCTCTACACAACTTTAGTGATATATTAAAACATAAAAACTAATTCTCAGGTAGATTAACTAACATCATGCTTTTTATGTGTTTGTAACAACTTTTTGGTATCAGTATTGCAACTTAAAAACTAATTCTTCATGATATTGTCGCCAGTGTTTTCTTTTTATTAGTTAATGCAAAACATGTAGAGTTAGGTCAACGTTTTTTTAGGCTTACATGAGTTACATCTTGAAGTTCAACGACCATTGGTAGACAATAATCAGATACTTCGCACCCACTCAAATAATATACTCCTGACCCCTATAGTCTCAAACGAGTTGTTAATTTATTTACTATGATTCTGTTTCAAATTATTAAATATTATTTCAAACAACTCTAGAAAAACCGGTTTTGAACCTAAGACCATATGTCTGAACCAGACTGAAGCGCTTTAGGACTATTATCATACGATCCGCTTTAAAACCGATATAAACCATTACCGGTTTATATTCCTCATTATTAATGCAAAAGCCGTAACCGAATGGTTTAAAAACTGCTCAAGCTGATCAAAAAACATGTCAACAACCCGGATCGAACCAAAACAAACAAACAAACATACCCAGTAAGTCCCACTCAAGAGCAGGGTCTGGGAGGGGTAGGTGGCGGCGAGTCTTTCCTATATCATGGGAGATAGAGAGACTGCTTCCGAAGAGACCCCCGACTCGGTAACGAAAACCAATAATAGTCGCAATCGCAAACATAAAGTAACCCGGATCGAACCAAACAGGTTTTAACTCAAACCAATTTTGACTTAGCTCAGTACCAATACGTCCCAGTTTGGAAAAAACAACGGTTTTGTGCACCTCTACTCGCGATCATCTCATCAAGATCGCCAACAAATCAACGATAACAAGCAAACACGCACACGAAGTACCATAGACAGCGATGCAGAA
Organism: Flaveria linearis; assembly: GCA_024085815.1. Classification (NCBI taxonomy): domain Eukaryota; kingdom Viridiplantae; phylum Streptophyta; class Magnoliopsida; order Asterales; family Asteraceae; genus Flaveria; species Flaveria linearis. Next base: position 67,268,428 of record CM044012.1, read on the forward strand.
AATCAACAGCAAAAGCAAGGGTCAAAAAGTACCTTCTTCCTCCCACAGTCAAACTGGTGAATCAAAACCTCCACCATCTCCGACGCCGAGAAGCAATTCTTCACGATCTTCATCTTCAACAATCGATCTCGAATCGGCAACCGTTGCCGTAACACTCTAACCACCGTCACCATCTCATCGTTCTTCTCCTCCTCCACATCATCAAATCCGTACACCGGAGGCGCCGGAGCCTCGTCGGAGCACTTCCAGCAGAGCAATTCCTTCATCCTCTCCTCCAACAGTCCGCAATTTCGCAGTGAATTCAAAGCCACAAGTCCGCCAAATAGCTTCTCGTTGAAGAATATCTGAGGCACGGCGGAGCTTCCTGTTCGTTCGATCAACTCCTTCTCTCTCGTTGGATACACATCGACGTTGATCTCGACGTAGCGTAAATTCCGGTGACGGAAATACGATCGCACAGCGGTGGAGTCTCTGCAATTTGATCGCGAAAATAAGGTAATTCGTCCTTTAAACTGCTCATTTTGATCTGTTTCATTCTTAAGCTTTACTGTTACTTTGAGTCCCGATAGATTAAACTCCGTTACGTTTGATACCTTACGTTTCTCCGAATTGACGTCGTTATCGTTCGTTAACAACGATAATCGTTTCGTTATCGCCGATGACAAGCTATTACTCTTCTCACGGAAGAATCTCCCGATCGCCGGTATCTGTACGGCACTCTCCGGCGAGGAGTTTGATCGTTTAATCGACGGAGGCGATGGCGATTCCGGATAAACAATAAGAACTCCGGCAGGTGCTTCCGGCATCGGAAGCTGCGGATTCGGCGGAAATACCACAGTCTGTTCAACGTCAACCTCCTTTACATGAATCTCTCTCTTCTCAATCTCATCAGATCCATCGCTACTGTTATTAGCATCATTTACAGACGAATCATTCAAATCGATTTGTTTAGTTTTTTGATCTTCGTAATCATCGGCGTGTGAATCGTTCTTGTTCATTTCGCCTTTAGAAACCTCAGGTGATGGGAGATTTAGATGTGTATCGTCGCCATTTGGTAACTTCATGAGTGATGATTTCTTGATGAAAAAGTGAAACTGTTGGTGAAGGTTTGGTCAGAAGGAGGAGGTGGAAACTGACAAAGGTGACCGGCGACGGGAGTTGGGTTGGATTATATAGTATGGGGAGATGGGCGAATACCCACTAATTAATCCTACCTTAAGGAGCCTATGATGATAATAATATTATTCTCCTTCTATATTTATGAAATACTAGTTGGGGACCCGCGCAATGCGGCGGCAACGACAACTTACAACGCGGTACTCGTTTTTTGTTAGTAAATGTACTCACACGATGTGTACTATAACATATATGTGTAGTACAAAAAGAGAAGAAAAAAAAAAGAAAAGATAATTGCATTTTCCCAATCTATTGATAGACCGTTATTGTCAACACAAAATTATATAAAAATTAAGCTTGTTGTGTTTTCATGTATGGCTGGCTTCTCACTCTTGGATTTCTCCACTTTGGGTAAGAAACATAGAAATTTTTCGTCATTTTTCTTTGGCATGACCACCGATTCTTGATCGTCATCCTGCAAAATAGAAGATTCACACGTATATTATTGGGTAACAGGTTAGAACAACTTCAGGGCAAATGTGTAGTTTTTAGTGTGGGTTCAAACAGATGGGCGAGCCCTTTGACAGTTTATTGTCTAGATTTATAAATATATTTATTAACCAAGAATGATAAAAGCTACATTGCTAGAATGAAACTTGGAATTTTTATGAAGTGGTTTATATGTTTTAAGCATCCAATCTTTCAACGTGTTTTGACCCCGGCTGATCAAGTTGACCGAAAAATTTACCCATTGGAGATAATGTACAATCCAAATCAATCCCTCTTACGGAGTTAAAATAGCCACCTCTAACGGACTGTGTCTGTGAGATTTAATATGATATCTACTTACAGGAAGAAATGGTGAATCTTCTGTGTGGAATTTAATGTCATATTTTGGTTCTCGAGAGCTACGACTTAAGCCACCTGACAATTAACCATGTATGAAAATTCAATATCTGCATCAAGTAATTCAACCAAGTCATTGGTCATAAGTTATACACTATTAGTGTCCATAAAGATAATAGAAAGCTTTATCAAACCAGTTTTTTTTCCCACTCACACTTGAAAGTTATTAGTCAACACTAAATAGCTAGCTGGGTATGTTTGTTTTTATTTAGTAAATAGCTAACCTCCTGTTTATTTGTAGCATTTACTTCCATTCTTCAATTCTCCATTTTGTTGATCCCGCTAAATTAATCATAATTATGCGCCTACCAAGGTAAAGTGCTATGGACTTGTACACTGATAAGCATAAATCCAAGTGTTTATAAGTACAATTAGCACAACGAATCACCAACTACTATGTCGCTATTGTACGAAGCTCTAGCATATAAATTTAGTTCAATGCTAACCAATAGTAAGATTGGCCTGGTAAATTATTCTCTGTTTCTTCATATCTTATTTCAAATCATTGAAACATTAATTAATTGAAAAGAATAACTATAGCATGTCCAAAACTCACTAAGATGTTTTAATGTTAGGAGTATAATAAAAAATGAATATTTATCATATGTTCAATCATTGGAAAAATCAAAATAACCTTTCAATGTGCTGATGTGTTGAGAAATAAAGTCCAAACAGCTAGCAATTGTATGAATGATTGGTGTATCCTGTCAGTGCTTAACTTGAGACATGGATCTAGGGTTAAAGAGAGTTGGCTCTAATTTAGTCGAATCTGAGATCAGGGAACTTATGGATGCTGTATGTTATTTTATTCTTGCTTCCATAAAGAAACAAATGACTTGCATTATATAAATAATCACATACAGAGTTTGAATTTTTAGTTAATAACAGGCTGATATTGATGGCAATGGCACAATAGAATATGGTGAATTTATTGCAGCAACTTTGCACATGAACAAGATAGAGAGAGGGGAAAACCTGCTTGCAGCCTTTAGATTTTTAGATAAAGATGGAAGTGGGTACATAACCAAAAGGTATAAGCTCGGCCCTAATTAACCTAAAAGTTAGTATCATTTAAACTATATTGTGCTTCTTTTGCATGGAATTTTAACTACTTTGTTTTCTAGAATGTTAACACTTCTGTTTTCATTATCATCATTGGAAAGATTTCCTCTAGTTTGTTTGTTTTTTTTAGAGTTTTACATATTTGAAAAAATAGTCAAAAACACTTTTCTTATGTTATGTGTTAAAGTCACAAGTGTCACACCCCAACCTTGACGGCGGAATCGTCGAGGTGTGAGAGTTACGATTGTTCACAGCCACATAACGCTATTATTAGTTCCAAATATATTAATCAAGATTCAATTGTAACAATACAAGTAAATGTTCAAACAAAGATACATCCAGAATACAAGTATAAAAGTATCCAGATCATTCGTTTATTTCTCTAAGTCCAATCCTAAGTGTGATAAGCTTCAAAGAGTAACCTGAAACATGTTAAAAATAAAAGGTCAACATAAAAATGTTGGTGAGCATCCCACAGTTTTCAATACATAAGTATATAAAAGATGGCAATTCAAGTCATAAGTTAGTGAATAAAGTGATTAGGGATGTTATGAACAATGCAGCAATCAAACCTCGACAAAGTTTTACAAGTCTTATACGTTAAAAGTATATACGATCAGCTAAGTGTATTTGGTTCCCTAGTGCACAAGCATACGGCTCCTAGGAGTCGGCAATACATCGACTTTAGCACCAAATAGGTTGCCTGTCCCATAGATCTATGACTTCGCTGGGCTAGCAATAGTTAATGATTGTACATATAACGCCATAACATGGTAACCACAAAAGTTCAACTAACCACGACTTTAAATAAATTGCCATAAAGTTTACAAGTCTCGAATAAGTTTACAAGTGCAACGATATAAGTTAACATGTTTCACCCCATAGTGTGAAAATAAGAAAAAGGGGTATGGAAATACTCACTTTGATATATGCATTAAAGATGATATAAAAGATCACAAGATAATCCAATGTATCCCTTTACAAGGCACCTAAACATATATTACGATTTTAAGGTTAATAATAAGATCAATATTCTATTAGGGTTTTGATAGATTTAAAAGGGATTTGTCCAGTAAATAAATTTTAGAAATAAATTTAAGTATAAATAAATCTTTATAAGTATTTAAGATTAATTAAAATAACGTATTGATTAATAACAAATTATTAATCTAAACCATTAGTTTAAAATGTAACTTATAAGAAATAATATTCTTAAATACTTTGTGTAATTATAAAATATAAATAATTTCTACGATTATCATGATAAATCTTTAATTAATATAGTGACTGTTAATATTACAAAGATTTATTGTTTCAAGTCCAATAACTGGTTAATTATTTTAAAAGAAACCCATTTATACATAAAAGTTAAATAAACATAAAAATAATAATTATGTTTTTAGAGAGTAACATTTGGACCAAAAGATTTATTATTTATTATCTGAAACAAACGATAATTAATGAGTTAAAATAGGAAAACAATCTAATTGTCTTATTGAACATGTAATGTTTTAACAAAATAAACATTATTTAAATCTATTTTATAAAAAAATAAACTAATTAAACAAAATAAATAACTAAATAAATAAAGAAATTTTAAAATAAATTCCAGATGATAATTAGATGATTTCAAAAATTATTGGAAGTTTATAAAAGGAATTTTATAATTATTCTAATTTTTTTATCATTTAATTAAAGGCTAAAAAGCCTAAAAAAATGGATGAGGGAGACCGGGTTCGAGCCCGGGACCTCAAAGTATGCAAGGTGCTCGGGAACCAGTAGACCATGGCATACTACCGCGTTATAAGCCCGGTTACAAATTCTTTTAAACTGAGTTAACATAGTTACCCCATATCTCATGAACCCCAGAATTTGATGCTGTTAACGAATACAACCATAGGGCTTTTGTTCCCTATGATTAAACGAACCAGATGATCCCTTTAATTACCTGATTTGGAGTTTAAAATCATCAAGAACAGTGAAGAACAGGTCGCGGCCACGGTTGTACTTGATTTGGGTGCTAACGATTACAAAACTCAAATTAAATTTACAGGAAGCTTAGAATGAACTCAAAGATGAAAAGCCCTCTGTTTAATTCGAGTTAGGAAGGTCGGAGGGTGGTGTTCGACCCAGTTGCAGGTTGAGGAAGACGATGGTGATCGACGGTGGTGATCGACGGTGGTGTTCAAGGTGTTTCAGATGCAATTTGAAGGTGGCATTCGATTGGAGATAGTTATATAATTTAGTGAGTGCGTTTAATTTGCTTATTTTAGTGTTTAGTGCGATTGATTGCTGGAAAAGGTCCCGAAAACATGGGTGGAATCGGGATCGCACTAATCTACTCCATTTTTTAAATTGTTTTGGGGGGTTAGGTTCGAAGCTACCACGTGATACTGTCGGGAATATTTGATTTGGTAAAAACCGCGTTTATTTGAGGTGTTTTGGCTCGCCGGTGGCTTGCCGGAGGCTGCCGGTCCGGTGACCGGAAAAACGAGCGGGAAAGGGGGGTTGGTTTGGGTTTTACAGTTTTGGTCCCTCAACTTTCACATGTTATTATTTTATGTATTAAACTTTTATTTAAAGTTTTCAAAATGACAAAACAACCCCCTGCACTTTAATTCTAAGTTGTTATTATTATTATTATTATTATTATTATTATTATTATCTTTATTATTATTATTATTATTATTATTATCTTTATTATTGTTATTATTATCTTTATTATTATTATTATTATTATTATTATTATCTTTATTATTATTATTATTATTATTATTATTATTATTATTATTATATTTATTATTATTATTATTATTTTTAATTATCGTAAAATACGAGATGTTACAACAAGGTTGCAAATTCGAATTCCAAAGAAATTACTTACATGTCTCCTCCTTCACAATAAGCTGTTACTATGCATATTGCAGCCTACAACACAAAATAAACATAAGTTTTTTGTTATATACATACTATAGGTGAATCCCAAATCCACATCATACCGACCAAAGATGAAATTCCAATTAATCCTCGTGCGGCGTTCTCATAAAAGGGTAGAATCATGAATGTTAAAGTTCACAAATCATTGTTCTAAACCTATAATCTTCATATACAATTTCCCTCTTTGCATTTGCAAAATGATTGCTCTCTTTAATATTTTGTATACGGGAATTTCATGTATTATAAATTGAAAATTATCATATTACCTTATCTACCCAAGCATCTTTGTACTACACAACGTATGGATGATCAAGTCGGGATATCAAATCCATCTACAATAAGAACATAAAAAAATAGTTCAAGGCGAGAAAAGTATTCCAAATTCAACAATTTCCATTTGGGGACATTTCAAATTAATTCCAATTATGTTTCATTTCTTTTCAAGCCTAACATATCATTGATTATCTCCCATATTATACGAAACATATAAGATAGTTTGATATAATTTCTTTTGGCTGATTAACACAAATATGGGCCAGTTTAATGTGTTGAAAAGAGAGTATATTTCTTTTGGCTGATTAACACAAATATGGGCCAGTTTAAACTGGCACAAATTAATTCCAATTATGTTTCATTTCTTTTCAAGCCTAACATATCATTGATTATCTCCCATATTATACGAAACATATAAGATAGTTTGATATAATTTCTTTTGGCTGATTAACACAAATATGGGCCAGTTTAATGTGTTGAAAAGAGAGTATATTGTTATTGCATGTTATGATTGTTATCATAATATACTAATTTAGCACCTTCTTTCAACCAAACCGAAACAAATATCCACTTTTCAGTTTACTCATATAGTTATTTGTTTGACCACAAAAGTCAAATGAATTTCCCTGTTTTTAGCATGGAACAAAATCCTACCACAATAAAATAAGTAAACTATCAATTCATTTCCTTTTCTACAATTTCGTTTTCAGAGAGCTCTATGAAATATGATTTACAATTCGTCATGATGCTATCGGTGACATTCATATTTTGCCACGTAATTCCTGTATCCATCGTGTCCTCTGATATCAAATGATTTTAGAGATTTTTGTCTCTGCATATACACACGTGTATATACCGGTATTCAGTCGCTCAGTGTAAAATGATCTTCAATATACAACTAAAATCACATCAATTTTCATAAACAACAATTTGACTTTAATAAAGTCAAATTCATATCTAACTACAAAATAGAGGTAGTCATTAATCAACAGGAAGTACAAAAAAAATACCTCTTGATGTGCTGTCTTCTTAAACTTCTCTGTTTGCTTGTTTAATCTAATCTTCTTCATGACATACCTATTATAAACCACACATGTTATGCAATTTACAAAATTAAATAATCACTCTAACTTAACTTAAATCATAATCATCCATCTAATCACTTGAACACCCTTTTTCTTATTTTGAATTAAATCTAAAACATTGGATTCACATTTAAAAAAAAGAAAAACAAAACAAAAATGAAATTCTGATTTCAAGAACTGCTTATGTGTGATTGTATGGATACTATTGGCAAATTGAACTTGCAATTGAAACCCTAAAGCCTAAAAATTGCAAGATTCATGAAATAACATAAGAACAGACACAAAGATGATAATTTTTACAGTGCAATGAATATTTAGGGGAAAATAGAAATCACATACTTCTTTTTTTCAATTTTATGAAGAACAAGAAAAGCAGCACCAAAAGCTCCTCTACCAATCTGCTCAATAACTTCATAATCTTCCATCTTTGACTTTCCATCGCCATTTTCTGCTTCCAATTGCGACATGTTCTTCAAACCCTAAAATCAGTGGCAAAAAACTCAATTTTCAGCCCTAAAATGTCAAATAATTCAACAAATTAACCAAAAATTGAGTAAAATGAAGTGGGATTTACCACAAATCACCTAAAACAACCACAAGCTTGACTGATTTGCTTAAAAGTTCAGGAATTTATGGCTTTAAAATGATGGGTTTTCTGGTAAATTTAAAGGGGTTGTCTCAAAACCTTCAAGAAACCCGAGAAACAAGAATTTGACATAAAAAGCTTTGAAATTTTTTAACAATAATGGCATCAAGATTCAAGAATATGTGATTTTGTGGAAAGAGGCCCAAACACTCAATTAAAGTTGAATTTTTGAGCTGTTTATAATTGAAATTTTGTGGAAAAACAGGACTCAAGTAAAGCAAGGGCAACACCAGACAATCTTTCAACATAAACACACCGTCACACAGAGATGAGGATATGCAAACTCAAGCAAAGGGACACAGGTACATAAAACTTAGACGTTGAACATGGTTCGATCGGCGGCTATATCTGATGGTTTCCCATGCCGCCGGTGGCGACGGCAATGGTGAGGAGGAGGGGCTTGCCTTGGAGGCGGCGGAGGGCCGGTGGGTCGAGGTGGAAGACGACGACGGAGGAGAAGGTGGTGGGGTCGGGTGGAGAGGTGGCGGAGGAGAGGGGGATGATGGTGGTTTGTGAGGGGAAGTGTTTGAGGCGGAGCTTGCAGTAGCAGGGGGTGGCGGAGGAGTGGATGCCGGTGGCGGAGCCGATGGGTTTGGTGGTGGGGGAGTTTGAGGGAGAGTGATTCGAAGGGTTGGCGGAGCCAATGGGTTTGGTGGTGGGGGAGAGATCTGTAACAGTAAGGTTTAAATTTTGAATCCCATGGGATCTCTTTGTGCTTTAGAAGTTGTACAGAGATCTTTAAAGGTTGTAAAACTCTTAAATTTAAGAGATTTGTGTGAAATGACATCCTTGCCCTTCTCATTTGCTTATATATATAATATAGATATTTTCTATAATAATAATTATTATACGTGGAACATGATGCTTATTTGATGTATGCACTAGCTTCGGGTTGTTATGCTTATAGGTATGCCTACGCTAGCTTATGTGATGTATGTTATGATTATGAATACACTTAAGAATATTGTCTATGCCTATTTTATACATTTATGTGATATATACCTATGTTTTGTATGCTATATAATTTGTTTGTTATCGTCCTCGAGTCGGGGGTTTTTTTAGAAGTGGTCTCTCTATCTCTCTAGATAGAGGAAAGACTAGTCACCACCTACCCTCCCAGACCCTGTTTTTTTAGTGGGATATAATGAGTATGTTTGTTTGTTTATTATCATTGTTTTGATAGCTAAAGTTTAAAGTCAATTATTAGTTACGTCTTTAAAGATCAGTTGTACATCATGCACACCATCATGTTTTGTTTAATTCTAGAGAAAACTTATAAATGTGATAAAACATCTCTATAGTTAAGATCAAGCTAATGACTTAAGAGGCCTGGCATATCTCATGCCATTTGATCTAATAGCTAATTCTAAATATGTGTGTCATTTTATAACATATGTGATAGAGATGTATATAACAAGTGACGTGTTATTTTTAGAACCAACGATATATTTGAAATGCCTGTCAAGTACTTATAAACCTAATTTCAAAGAAAAGTTATTTGGTTAAGTGTAAATCAATAAATATTCGAAGTTTTAGAACATATACTATTCGCTATCAACTACATAATCAATTAACATCAAAGGCCAAAGGCATTATAGCCCAGCGGCATCTTGGTGGTGGGATAAGACTTAGGGCCTATTAGGTCATGGGTTCGAATCTCACAAAGGGGGGGTTTTCTCATAATTATGAGTTTCCTCCTGAATTGGTGACTTGGTGGTGGAATATGATCGCGTGGTAACACTGGTGGCACGATGATACTCCAGTGATCCGTGAGTGATTCCAATTTAGCCGTTAAAAAAAAAAAAATTAACATCAAAGAATTAAACACATTCAATGATACGAGTATTGAAAATAAAAGTGAATTGACTTTGAGATATCACAACTTTAATGAAAATAATAATATGATAACCTTCCGTAGTTCTCTCCCAAGTTTTTATTTTTTTTTTAAATCAATAGTATACTCCATGTTAATGGAATAGGAGATTGAAAGGAGAAAGAAGATTGAAAACAACAAACTTGAACGCTGTTATGGAAAACATATATGGTCTTTATTGAATGTGAATGAAACAATAGCCTTGGGCTATTTGGCTTGCAAATTTCACTTCTTGTTGCTCCAAGTGAGAAAGCAATGATCTGAAACAATCTGTCCTTTAACATTTTAGAACTTGTTAAAACCCATCATTCTTTATGGTGATGTCAATTCCTGGCGTAGATGATTTTACTTTTGACCTAAAACTTACCTTATAGTCACCCAAACAACACCTCATACTCATGTTCTAAAGCACATAATTGTGTGGTTTACAATTCACGTTGAAGCTCCAACAGACACCCCATTATGTTTTGCAATTGTGTTAGTGTGTTTAATTAAAGAATCTTTAAGTTTATACATGTCACACAACTATATCAAATGAAACACATACACGTGTACTCATAGTGGTAAATTTTAAAAAATTATTAGGTAATCAAACACTATACAACAGATATACACACTCATGTGGTTTATTGGATGATCTTGTTTCACATATGAGCTACACACACCCTTGTAATAAACATCGTACGTAGTGTGCAAGTGAAGTCGATTTGTGTCCATGTGATTGAGAATCACATAGGTTGTTGTTTACCTCTCTTCCTCGTTATCTTTAAAATTTAATTGGAATCGTTTAGTATTTCATTACAACAAAATGAAGTTAATGCTACTCTGATAATATGTTGCATTATATCTGGAAAAAGTTGTGTTATGACTTATAAAAGTTGTATTATCCTTAAGCAATTTTTTTATCAAATTTTGTTGCATTAGATTTAAAGCAACATTTTTTTGTTAGTAAATACAACCTTTTAATTTATAAATGCAATCTTTTTCAAAATGTTTCTAAAAAGTTTTTATTAGTCTCATTTTTCTACTAGTGTTTATTTCTTTAGTCCATATGTCCGTGTGTGGAATTATACATGTGAAATAAAAATTATACATGTGAAATAAAAATTATACATGTGAAATAGATATAAAGCTACTCTGTATCAAAATTAATAATTTCACTCAATAAATGCTTCAACCTGGTGCTATTTTATCTTAGTACCATAATGAAAGAGTATTTTAAGAGGATATTTGATACGGTTCTAAACTATCAAAATTTCCATTTTCTCATTCAAATTACTTTTACCTATTTATGCCAATTAGTAATTAAAACGATAATTAATTCACAATTTTATGACTGCTGTTTCAATTTTTGTTTATTCAAAGAATTAATTTAATATTTTCTAATTCACTTCTTATTTACAAATCTATACTATACTAGTTTTAGTAAACTCGTGTATTACACGAGATAAATAAAATATTAATATAATAATATTTACTAATTATAAAATAATATTTTAAGATATGATATTACTGAAATTATGTATGAGAAATGACTACAACTTTTCAAAATTTTGTTTTTAATTTTTTCTCCAAAAAACAAATAAATATTTTGTTCTAAAACAAACCGTATAAGAATGTCATTTTTAAAAAATTTCTTATTATATTTCCCAAATTCATTTTTTTTGGTTTTAAAAAATTGAATTTTTAAAAACACCATTTTTAAAATATTTAGTATTTTAAAAAAATAATGCTTTACAAAATTTTATTATTTTATATTAAAATTATTTATTTAGAAATAACATTAATAAATAGATTTTTTTTTAATTTATTAAATGTAAAAGAATGTTAAATAATATTATTAGTAACTAAGGTAATTATTTAAGATGAGAGAGATATAGGAAAATTTTGGTGAGGATGATTGTGGTGCTGACATATGGCACTTCAAGTTACTCTTTTATTAGAGTACTAGCTATAGTAACCCGTGTGTTACACAGGTTGAATAAATAAAAAATTAATATAACAAAATTTATTAATTATAAAATAATATTTTAAGATATAATATCACTGAAATTATGTATTAGAAATGACTTTAAGTTATAAAATAGTAATATCAACTTTTTAAAACTTTATTTTTTTTCAAAAAAATAAATAAACGTTTTATTCTAAAACAAACCGTATAAAAATGTCATTTTTAAAAATTTTCTTATTATAACTCTTAAATTTAATTATTTTTGGTTTTAAAAAAATAACTTTTTAAAAATACCAATTTTAAATATTTCGTATTTTTAAAAAAGTCTTATGCTTTAAATAAATTTATTAATTTATAAAAAAATTGTTTATTTAGAAATAACATTAATAAATAGATCTCTTTATTAATTTATTAAATCTAAAAAAGTGTTAAATAGTATTATTAGTAATTAAGGTAATTATTTAATAGGAGAGAGAGGCGGGAAAATTTTAGTGAGAATGATTGTGGTGTTGACACGTGTCATCTCAGATACCTTTTTATTAGAATAGAAAGATGAATATAATAAAAGAATAACTAGGATGTCACGTGACACTCTCATGTTATTCCTCAAAAAAATTTTCCCGCCTAAACCAATAAATTATTTTAGTCTAAGTTTTTTTATTTTAAGAAACTCAATTAATAGTAATAATTTATTTTATTTTAAATTTAATTTTTTATATTATCAACTTAATTGTGTTATAATATTGTTTTGAACTATACATATTTTTATAGCTAATATAAGATTCAATTTAAAAAAATTAAAAAGAAAAAAAATATTTATTGATATATTTATTTATTTTAGATTGGTGTGATTTTAACACAACTGATATTAATTTAAATGAGTCAATTATATATTATATTATTTAAAAAAGTATTTAAATATTTTTAATTTATAAATGTAACTTTTTATTTTTTATTATTATAGTAATACGTAACTTAATCATACAAAATATTTATACATTTATGAATTATATTGTTTTCATATTTTCAAACCGTGTATTACACGGGTCTACTAAAACTAGTGTAAATATATACTCTAATAAATCAAAATAACTATTAGTCACATGGTTATTTACAGGAGTTTTTTTCCCAAAAAGGTGTTGAAGGAAAAAATATTTACCAAAATAGGTGATTAGAAAAGTATTTACCAAAATAGGCGTTTTTTATTACTTTTTTATTTTCAACTAATCAATTATGATTTTCTTTTGGTTTTTATTCAATCAACCATTTTATTATTATTATTTATATTTTCTTCAATCAGCACGTTATAATATATACATGTTTTTTTAACTTTTACATATGTATTTAAACATATAACTAGGAAATGAACCCGCGCGTTGCCGCGGGGTTATTTTTTAACGTCTAACAGACACAAGTGTTAAGTAATCTTATAAATTGACACAATAAAATTATTAGTATTAAAGTTACATTTAGTTTCAAATTTTTATTTACCAGAAGTCATCAAAGATCAACAGTTAAAGGTGAAAAAGAATTACCTCCCTCTTTGTATATAGTCTAGTCACTTTTATCCGACCATTGTCAAGAAGATTAATAAATCTAATGTATCCACCTGAGATCACACTTGATAATAGCTGAAATTAGTAAAGATTCTTACTTGATAATAATAGAAATTAGCAAAGAGTTTAACTGTTTAAAAGACAAATCAAACAGGTTGATTATATAAAGATTAGCAAAATTTATCTTTACTAAATCAAGTTCTTTATGTTTCAAGTTTTTTTTCTCTTTTTCTTGTGGTCTTACTATAACAAAAGTTAGTCTAACATACCTGGGAAATTTTCTTAAATGGGTCAACCGGGTCATAGCAAATAACCTGGTAATTTCATAACCATGCTCGAATCAGAGAAGAACCTGTAAAATAACGCCTTGAATATTAAAAACCAATTGCAATGCAAAGTAACTAACTGAAGGATGCATGCATCAATGTCGATTCCTAAAAGAAATTTATGATGTAAACGGTTCAGATTCATTAAGGCAACTTTTGAAATATACCACATGTCTATACTGAAGGAATTGATCTGCCCAAGATACATATTAAATTGATGTGGCTAGTGTGATATGATCCAAGTCGGGTCATACCCAATAACAAGCTTGTCAAACACCAATAGATAATTTATTTGTAGATAAGATCATACAAATAAATAAATGACACCAATTTAGAAAATAGATTTTCTAAATTATTGCTTCTGCAAATGAACATTATTATGTGAATAATTGTTCATGAGATATTATTTGTTTTTCATTATTTAGTGTTACTAAATGATAACAAATAAAAGGGTGTTTAATTTATAAAGTTTATAAATTAGTTTTTAAACTTTATAAACTTGATATTAATATGTGTTTAGTTATGTATAAAGTTTAAAAGGGGTGGGACCCTTTGTGATAAAAGAATCGGCCAAGGTATGGGTTCCATTTTCTTTTGTCACCTTGTAAACATACATATTCCCTTTGAGCATGCTAAACACCACCCAAGGCATTCAAGATTCCTTTTGCATGAACAAAAGCTCTCTTCTCTCTAAAATCTATCTATCTATCTTACGGGTTTTAGAAGGAGAAGAAGGGCAGAAAATCTTTCAGCATTCAAGGAGTTGAAGTGCAGCATTTTTCAGTTTTCTAAAGGGCTTGGATTGCTGAAAATTTGGTGTCAAGGATTCCTAGCAATCAAGGTGTTTGAAGAAGCTTCGGGTATAGCCTCTTGAGAGCTTCTCCATTGAAGTTTCAGCTACAAACATCATCATCTTCACTTCTTAATTTCGGGTTTAAGGAGCCTACAAGGTTGTAGATTCTTGACTATCTTATGTTCTTATTATTGTATGCATTGTATATGAAGATCCATGGTTTGGGGTTCTTTGTTAAAAATGGTTTAACAACTATCTTTGTAACATGATTTAAAATATAATTCCGCTGCGTTTTCATATAAATAAGTTGTATGAAGCTTTGATAAACATGTTAAAACCCCTACAATGGCATCAAGAGCCATTATACATATGCATACATATATTACACTTACTAGTTCACGTTTTTTTGGTGCTAGACACCACAAATCCATGAGTTAGTGGGCTGTTTTTGGTACCCCCTTTTGATGTTTTAAAGATGCTACATTATGCATATTGGGATCTTTAAAACTTTAGTTTATAAGATAATTGTTTGCATGGACTAAACCCATTTGTTCTTGGTTTATGTTGGCCAAAAACATGGGTGATAAGGGGCTGCCAAAATCGGTTCGTTAGTATATATTTGGATATATTGTTGTTGATTATGCATAACAAAGCCTTGACCTTTTGGATTGAATGATTGGTTGTCATGTTATATTCATTTGGGCATGTAATAATTTAATTTTTGTTTCAAGTCTAGTCTTGTAATTTATTTATTCATATGGTTTGTAATAAATAGATTAGGAGTTTATCTTTACTAGAAAAATGTATTAGGATACATATCTTGTAAGGAAGCTCAAGATCAAGACTTGAAGAAAAGATGGACAAAGAGGATTCTTGAAGATATGGTTTCAAGTGGGAGTCTCTTTGGTCAACCATGTGTCATGATACTAAACCCTTAGGACATGACCATTTGACACACTTGTTTTGGCTAAACAAGTGTGATCAACTTAGTATGCTTTGTTATGCATATATAACTTGTTTTGTTTATGTTTGGTTGAATGCATATGATGATGTTTGTTTTGAATATTTGGATGTGATTAACAAACCGTCAACTAAAACAAACAATAAACAAGTAATTGGTTCTCAAATCATTAAGCATAAAATAGAATAGTTTAGAACACTTAGGTTACTTGCAAACTCTTAGTGGGAACTTGTAAAATGGGTTTTATTTAAAAAGAACCAATAGGGTACCATATGGTTGAATGCATACAATCATATGGTACATAGACTTTTCTAAACAAGAATTGTGAAATTGTAAATCCCTTTAGATAACAAGTTAAACACCATCCTTTTACACAACACTTAGGTTACTTGCAAACTCTTAGTGGGATAAAGGTCACCTAACCACTTTGAGGGAACTTGTAACTTGAGGTGAGAATACCATGTTTGTGGGATAAAGGTCACCTAACCACTTATGTTGTAAACTCACATGTGTGTGTAAGTAGGACAACTTGATTTGTAAAATATATTAAATGGATCACCTAAAATATGTTTTACAAAAGGTGTTGATGGGATAAACATGCCGTTATAAACATAAGATGTTCAAACGATCCCATACCATTAGAAGTTACAATAGGTTGTAATTGTCATTTATGACTACCTTGTTTATTTAAATAATGGGATAAAGGTCACCTAACCAATATTTAAATATAACGTTGGATTCTAAAAATTTTTATTTATTAATGGTCTATGAGACATAAAGGGTATTGATAAATGAAATATAATTACATCAACGATTACTAATGGAACTTTGTAAAATCTTGTAGATGGCCGACAACAACAACGCTAATAATGATGTACCAAACCAAAACAACCAATCCCTAAGGGCGATCCTTCAAAGGGATCGTCTAACACCTAACAATTTCATGGATTGGTACCGCAACTTGAGAATTGTTCTCAAACAAGAAAAGCGGGCCTACATCCTTGATGACCCCATCCCCGATGAACCTGACGAGGAAGATGTGGAAGCGTATAATGATTGGGTTAGATATGTGGAAGACTCCGTCCAAGTCTCTTGCCTAATGTTAGCAAGTATGACACCCGAACTCCAAAAGGAGTATGAGCTCCATGGAGCTTATGACATGATCACTCAGTTGCGGGAAACGTTCCAGCAACAAGCTAGAGTGGAGCGCTATGAAACGGTTCAAGCGCTTAATGCATGTCGGATGGAGGAATCCCAATCAGTTTCATCTTATGTTCTTAAGATAAAAAGCCACATCGACCGCCTTCAAAGGCTAAACTGTCCCGTCTCAAAAGAGTTGGCCACGGATTTGATCCTTAATGGCCTAACTAAAAGGTTTGAGGCATTCGTCATGAACTACAACATGAACGGATGGGACAAGAGCATAAATGAACTTCATTCTATGCTCAAATCAGCTGAGGCGGGAATGGGTAAGAGGGTTTTACCCGTTCTCACCATAAGTGAAGGTGGGAAAAAGAGAAAGTCTCTACCCCCTCCTAAGGCAACTGTTGCCAAAGAAAAGGGTCATGTTAAGGGAAAGGGGAAGATGGTTGTTAGGGCGCAACCTCCGAAGCCCAAGGAAAAGAAGCAAAATGTTGCTGTGAACGACCCATGCTTCAAATGTGGTGAGATAGGGCATTGGATGAGAAATTGTCCAGTCTATCTCAAAGAGTTGAGAGAAAAGAGGGATGCGGGGCAAACCTCAGGTATAATTTACATGATACATGTTGAGCTGAATGTTATTTCTTCTAACACATGGGTATTAGATACCGGATGTGGAACTCACATTTGTAATTTGTTGCAGGGGTTCAGAAGAAATGAGCATTATGCAAAAGGGGAAATAAGTCTCTTCATGGGCAATGGTGCAAAGGTTCACGTGGAAGCCCAAGGAGACTACATTTTGAAGCTTCCAAGTGGTTTGGAAGTTATTTTATGTAATGTATTATATGCTCCTAGTTTGACTAGGAACATAATTTCTGTTTCCCGTTTAAGACAATATGATTATGATTTCAAGTTTGTTGACAATGATATTCATGTTTCCTTAAATCATGTATTTTATTTTAAGGCTATACCTTGTAATGGCATTTATGAATTAGTTCATGAAAACACAACATATGATAGCTCTATATACCAAGCAACCACCAAAAGACTCAAATTAGATTTGAGTGATACCTACCTTTGGCATTGTCGTCTTAGTCATATAAACAAGAAACGTATACAAACGCTTCAAAAGAATGGTCTTTTAAAAACAAATGAATGTGATTCATTTGATGTATGTGAATCTTGTTTACAAGGAAAAATGACTAAGGCACCCTTTAGTGGAACTAACGAAAGGGCGAAAGATTTATTAGGTATCATACATTCGGATGTATGTGGTCCTTTTAAGCCAATGACTAGGAATGGTGAGAGATACTTCATTACCTTTACCGACGATTATAGTCGCTATGGGTATGTGTACTTATTAAGGCACAAAGATGAAGCTTTTGAAATGTTCAAAATCTTCAAGAATGAAGTAGAAAATCAACTCAACAAATCAATTAAAGTTCTCCGTACCGATAGAGGCGGTGAATACCTAAGTGATGTTTTTCAAGATCATCTTAGGAGTTGTGGGATTGTCTCACAACTCACTCCACCTGGAACACCACAACATAATGGTGTGTCTGAGAGGAGGAATCGAACCCTATTGAATATGGTTCGATCTATGATGGCTAGAAGCACATTGCCTCTATCATTTTGGGGTTTCGCTTTGCTCTCCGCGGCCCGTATTCTGAATATGGCCCCAACCAAAAAGGTGGAAAAGACACCTTTTGAGATATGGCATGGAAGAGTTCCATCCCTATCATACTTAAGGGTCTGGGGTTGTGAGGCTTATGTTAAGACTCCCACCCCAAACAAATTAGATGTCCGATCCACCAAGTGTATCTTTATTGGATATCCTAGAGATTCTATGGGATATTATTTCTATGATCCACTGCAACAAAAGGTGTTTGTTGCCAGAAAGGGTGAGTTCTTAGAAGCCAAGTTCCTTATGGAAGGAGCTAGCAGTAGAACAGTGGATCTTGAGGAGGATCAAGATTCACAGCCCGATGCACGTTTGGTTGAAACTAGCACTCAACATGAAGATGTTGAGAATGATCAAGCGGTTGATCAATACACACAAAACATTCGCAGAAGTGGTAGAACTAGTAATCCACCTGAAAGATACGGATTTTTCATGGATGGATGCTACGTGGTAGATTCAGATGAACCAACCACATATCATAATGCAGTGTCCAATTTGGATTGTGACAAATGGCTTGAGGCCATGAACGTTGAGATGCAATCCATGTATGACAATCAGGTTTGGGAACTTGTTGTACCACCTCTTAATTCCAAAGTAGTTGGAAGTAAGTGGGTTTTCAAGAAGAAAACCGATATGCATGGAAACTTGGATACTTACAAAGCTAGACTTGTAGCAAAGGGTTTCACTCAAACTCAAGGGGTTGATTATGATGAAACCTTCTCACCTGTTGCAATGCTAAAGTCTATAAGGATATTGTTTGCCATTGCTGCTCATTATGACTATGAGATTTGGCAAATGGATGTCAAAACCGCTTTCCTAAATGGATACCTTGAGGAAGATGTCTATATGGTTCAGCCTGAAGGTTTTGTAGATCCAAAACATCCTGATAAAGTATGCAAGTTAAAGAAATCAATCTATGGATTGAAGCAAGCATCGAGAAGCTGGAATCACCGTTTTGATGAGGAGATAAAGAAATTTGGCTTCATCAAAAATGCTGATGAGGCTTGTGTATATAAGAAGGCTAGTGGGAGCATAATAACCTTCCTAGTATTGTATGTTGATGACATACTACTATTTGGAAATGACATCCCAACCTTGGAAGGTGTAAAAACCTGGCTTGGAAGTTGTTTTTCCATCAAGGATCTTGGTGAAGCTGCCTATATTCTGGGAATAAAGATCTATAGGGATAGATCAAGGCGGCTGATTGGTTTGAATCAAAGTGCATACATTGACAAAATCTTGAAAAGGTTCAAGATGGAAAACTCTAAGAAAGGTAGTGTACCTATTCAAAGAGGGACAATATTGAGTACGACTCAATGTCCAAGCTCAAAGGAGGAGCAAAATAGAATGAAGGGAATCCCATATGCATCTGCTATAGGATCCGTCATGTATGCAATGATATGCACTAGACCAGACGTGTCATGCGCTTTAAGCATGACAAGTAGATACCAACAAAATCCTGGTGATAGTCATTGGATGGCTGTCAAGAACATTCTGAAGTACCTAAGGAGGACTAAGGATATGTTCTTGATCTACGGGTCTGGTGAAGAGGATCTCGTTGTAAAAGGTTACACGGACGCGAGTTTCCAAACCGATCGAGATGATTCACGATCTCAATCAGGGTACATCTTTATTCTGAATGGCGGAGCTGTTTCTTGGAAAAGCTCAAAGCAAGAAGTCGTAGCGTTGTCCACTACAGAGTCAGAATACGTCGCCGCTTCAATGGCAGCACAGGAAGCTGCATGGCTGAAGAAATTCATAGCCGATCTAGGGGTAGTCCCTTCCATTCAGGATCCCCTAGAGATCTTTTGTGACAATGAGGGTGCGATTGCTCAAATCAAGGAACCTCGTGCTCATCAAAAGACTCGGCACATTGAACGGAGATTCAACTACATAAGGGATGAAGTTGAAAAAGGAAAGATATGTATTCGCAAAGTCCACACTGATAAAAACATTGCGGATCCACTCACAAAGCTCCTTGAAAGGGCAAAGCATGAAGGCCATGCTTGTGCCATGGGACTTAGATATTCAAGTGACTGGGTTTGATGTTGTATTTAGTATTTAGATATTAGAACTTATGTTATTTGACTTAATTATATGGTTATAATTTTCATTTGTTCTTCTATTTTAGCATGTTTAAATCCGTGAATAAATAAGTTATTCTAAACGTCCGTAGTCGATCATACTTGTGGGAACAATTATGAATGTAAGACTATAATGAAATTGGATTGGTTGATATTCATAAGGTATGAATATAGAGCAAGAGGTTGCTACCAAGGTTCATTGATGTCTATGGGATATAGATATTGGACTGACCCGCTCTCAATTATTTTTGCATGGAATCTTTGTGATTAGTCATAAGAGATATTGAGTAAAGGCAAATATCATTGTATCCTCAGACCTGAGATACATATTGGATCTTGATATTCACCAAGTATTGTACTTTGACTTAGTACTTTGCTGTTCTGAAAAATTGACAGTACATAAGGCTGAGTTCAGGTATGATATGAGGCGATTGTGAGAGACGTATGTAGTCAAGATGGAATTTGTTCCTCTTATTCGTTGAGAGTTAGATATCTAAGGCCTGTTAAAGTTAAATCATTAGAGAATGACAATTCTGTGTCTCTTGGATTTAACATGACATCTGAAACAAAAGGATAAATGAATCATTCACCTAAATCATATTCAAGTAAGGTACTTGAAAAGGATGATGTTATTGAATGGCACTTAGTCATATACATTAGGGGTAGCAAACCGTTGCTAGGCGTTATTTGCTGCTTACATCAATCTTCTATGAATCTTGTGCAAGTGGGAGATTGAAGGAATTGATCTGCCCAAGATACATATTAAATTGATGTGGCTAGTGTGATATGATCCAAGTCGGGTCATACCCAATAACAAGCTTGTCAAACACCAATAGATAATTTATTTGTAGATAAGATCATACAAATAAATAAATGACACCAATTTAGAAAATAGATTTTCTAAATTATTGCTTCTGCAAATGAACATTATTATGTGAATAATTGTTCATGAGATATTATTTGTTTTTCACTATTTAGTGTTACTAAATGATAACAAATAAAAGGGTGTTTAATTTATAAAGTTTATAAATTAGTTTTTAAACTTTATAAACTTGATATTAATATGTGTTTAGTTATGTATAAAGTTTAAAAGGGGTGGGACCCTTTTGTGATAAAAGAATCGGCCAAGGTATGGGTTCCATTTTCTTTTGTCACCTTGTAAACATACATATTCCCTTTGAGCATGCTAAACACCACCCAAGGCATTCAAGATTCCTTTTGCATGAACAAAAGCTCTCTTCTCTCTAAAATCTATCTATCTATCTTACGGGTTTTAGAAGGAGAAGAAGGGCAGAAAATCTTTCAGCATTCAAGGAGTTGAAGTGCAGCATTTTTCAGTTTTCTAAAGGGCTTGGATTGCTGAAAATTTGGTGTCAAGGATTCCTAGCAATCAAGGTGTTTGAAGAAGCTTCGGGTATAGCCTCTTGAGAGCTTCTCCATTGAAGTTTCAGCTACAAACATCATCATCTTCACTTCTTAATTTCGGGTTTAAGGAGCCTACAAGGTTGTAGATTCTTGACTATCTTATGTTCTTATTATTGTATGCATTGTATATGAAGATCCATGGTTTGGGGTTCTTTGTTAAAAATGGTTTAACAACTATCTTTCTAACATGATTTAAAATATAATTCCGCTGCGTTTTCATATAAATAAGTTGTATGAAGCTTTGATAAACATGTTAAAACCCCTACATATACACGTAAGGTGACAATATAATCTGTCAAGTAATTACATCAAATTCAGTCTTCACAACTTTCCTAAACATTCTAAGCTATTGATAACATATCAACTGACCAACTAACCATACCAACCACCTCAATAAACACCATGAATTTTGATAGGGCGTGCGATAAATTGAACTTAAACCATGGCTCAATAATCTATTATAGCCGTATTTGCATCACAGACTAAATAGTTGGCTCATAATTGAATTCCAATCACGGCTGCAAACCGTAGTAACGGAGAAATTTTTTCGAATACAGTTACGGCCAAACGGAAACCGATACAATAAACACTTTATAATTACAATAATCTAGTAGTAACCATGCTGAAAACCACTATCCGATTGTGGTCGCATGCCACAAGCAACTACCAAGCCATGACATGATGACAACCAACACTGGTCTTGCATTCCAATCATAGCCACAATAATAGAACACCGTAACAACACACCCAAACACAGGTATTCTCGATGAACAGCAGCTCATCTTCATCAACATATCTATTATGACCCACCTGTACTGCTCGGGCCAGATTCTACATCAAACCAAGTGAAGTATGGAGCTAGAGATGTAAATTAGATCAAATATACAACAAATAGTGCGTCAACTTATTGTGAAGGCCATTTGTTCTTCTGTTTAAGGTCACCCAAGCAACCACAACAATCTTAGTATGGAACATACCTGGATAAGTGCGGACTACGGTGAAGTAGAGATGTACAGGTCATTTCAGTTTTAGCCTGTAGGTTATCACCCATATGCTCAAAAACCATACAAAAGTACTGCCCATTTCATCCAGATTTTTCTAAATGATCCAAAAGCTTAATCACACATTTCGCTCTTCAGGGACCCCCTTAGCTACAACCCTAAGTGTCTGCCTCATTATAGTGATTTTAACCATGGTTGCCTCATAAGGTGCAACAAAAAACATAATGGATGATTGTACTTGATATAGGCAGGAGTTTCTAACTACAGGGTCACTTATTAGCAAGGAGTATAGTATGTTGTATGCATATGATGTAGTTTTTCATTTGGTTTCTAAAAACCTGAAGATGAATAATACAAGTAGGAGCAAGATAATGCAACAATAATCTCTAAAACAGTGCCTGTTCGGGGACTTGGTAAATTTTAATAAAAGATTATCAAAATTACTTTCATTGCCTTTTAATTTATATGTTCATCAAATATGATGAAAGATTTGTCGATTGAATACATGATGTGATCGTTGCAACTATAACTATCGGATTGAGCTTTCAAATACCCAAAATCAAGAACACCCAATTGGGACTGCAACCAAAATTCACAAATATAGAGAATTTAAGTATAAACACCAATGGCGGCAATATGACAAGAACATTTGAATATACAATTCATAAAAAATAAATGTAAATGTAAACCGGAGCATAAAATAGTAGAAGTTCTAACTGATGCATGTCGGATCAAGAACGATTAGGAATTTGATTACCACCCAAATCTATAGATCAAAAGCCCCCAAAATCTATACCTTTTAAAATACCTTTGAATTAGAGATCTAACCTCCATTTGCTGGAAACGTGCTGAAGCCTAAAGCCGGTGATGAACTCAGAAACCACAATTACGCATGGTCGCCGACTTGTCTACGTCAAGGCCACCTGCGGTGGCCGTTTAATCGGCGGGAAGTATTTTGAGCAGAACGATGACATTTTGAACGATGCAACTATTTCTTCCTGCTTGTACTTGATGTGATGGACCTGGATTAGCTGTCACGGGGCGGCAGAGGGGCGGTGGTCTCTTTCTTCTCCCGACACCCAAATAAACCAAGAAATGATCAGTAGACAACAGGGTCTATGATCCGCTTTTGTAATCGGTGGAGTCTCATCACGAACGTACCTGTTGACCATCGGCACCGGCGTCGGCGACCGTACCCTCTCCGCCGGCAACTCCGGCAGCGGATCTAACGGCAGAGATCCGTGTGACGCTTCTAGTTCCGCTTGTGGCTTTGGTTCTACTTCAAATCGTTCGGGAGTGAACCCATGGCTTAGGGATGATAGAGAAGACATGGATGACAACGGACAATCTTCCGGCCACTTCGCCGGAGAAGAAGCGTGTGGTGTGGGCGCCGCGAAGTAGGCAGTGGTGGCGGTGGAGTGGGTAGGGTTTTGTTGGTGATGGTGTGGAGGTCGGTGGCACTGTAGCCACCGACATAAGTATTTAATAAGAATAGTAATATAATAAAAATAAGTTTAATTAACATTTATTTTTTCTCTTAATTCGTACCTTTATATCCTTATAGGGAAAAAATTACTAGTAAACATTACGATTGTTTTAAACATACAAAAAATTATATGGTTGCTATTTTTAATTAATTCAGTTGACCAAATAGAGTTTTTTTTATTAAAATGGTACTTTAAATTTTATTATAGTCAAATTTATACTTAAAAGGTTTCTTAAAATAATAAAATAGGCTTTTAAATTTTACAGGTCATGACAAGATATGTTTGAGAGAAAATTTAATTAAATATATAACTCATAATATTTGAAGTGTTATCTTAGTAAAATTATAAACGCGGATGAAATAGAAGCAATATACCATTTTCTAGTAGTAGATATTAAATTTAATTCTATTTATGAATTTGAAAATTTTAATTATGTTTTTGATCCTCTTACTATAGTTGTAAAGTCTTTAATAGATTTATTAATTATAAAAATTAAATGAGTTAATTGAGAAGAAAATATATAAAAACAACAATAAGTTGATTGAATAAAAAATTAAATGAAAAGAATATAATAGGTTTGTCAAAAATAAAAAAAAAAGTAAGAAAACACTCATTTTGGTAAATATTTTTACTCACAACACCATTATGGGAAAAAACTCTATTTTCTAGTATGTCCACATTATTGTCACCTATTCTCCACTTAAGATTGTCCATGTGTCATCAACATAATAAATTATAATTTTTGATAAAAATCTTGACTACAAAATAGTTTCCTTAATAACTCTCATCTACAATACTAATCAAGATGATTTCTTTCTAAAATAAATAATATTTTATTAAAAATACTTTAATAAGACTTAATTTTGTTAAAAGAATAGTTTAATCTGTAGCTAATCATTGTTAAAACTAAAATGCTTTAGAAATGTATATAAAAAGGTTTATGGATATTTATTAATAATAAAATCTTTTATATGCTATTGTTTATAACTTAAATATATTCTTGTATATAATAATTTCATCAATATATTATCTATAACATATATTGGATTATACATATATAATCTATTATATAAGTTTTTATTTCAACCCGTGTAACATACGTGTACCTAACCTAGTATCATATACATCATATTCCAAACTATTGTATATATAATACGTCATACGGTAATTAAGTACATACAAAACGATTTATATTTTTTATTATACACCCCATGTAATACACGAGTGTTCAAATCTAGTTACGACTACAAATGTGTGATTAAAATCAAGCACGTTAGAAATATAGCAATTCGGTTAAATTTTAAACACTTGATTGTATGTAGTCTAAACTTTAAATATTTAACATCAACAAATCACTTGTCCAGTCTTAAAGATCTCAAACAGTAACACGTTTTGAATAAAATGGAGATCCATTATCTTAGCATGATATTCTGAATCGATCTAAATTGCAATAAACAAAATACAATAAGTGGTTTGTTTATAAAGCAGCTAGAGTGTTAAATTTAATATTTCATGGAAAGAAACATACAAACCATATGATTAAGAAAGATATTGACATTAAATATTGGGGAAGAAGATTTTCAATTGGAAGTTGGAACACAAAAATCTGAAATTTAATAAGTCTGATTGGTATGCAATGTGATTAAAAAAAATAAAAAAACAAAAGACTGAACCGTTTTGTTGTTTTACTTCTATTTTTAATGTATTCATTGATTTTAACGTTAAAGTTTATATTTTTAACCTTGTTTAACAAATATTAGGTGGTAGGTGAATTGACATTAACATTGTCTTTTGTTATTTATTTTGACATTTAGTTTTTTAATACTACTAAAAAGTTATTATTATTTTTTTAACAGCCAATATTATTAAAAGGGCTAGCAAGATACTAAAAAGATATTATTATTATTATCATTAGTATTGCTATTATAAAAACAATAGAAAACGAAAGATGAAATAAACACAAAGCCTTTGCTGATGGCTCTCACTCCAACATCCATCGACAAATGACACCTCCCGTATAACTTCCTCCTTTATTTGTCACCACATATCATACCCTATCATATCCGTGTAATCATCATTTCTAACAACACTATATACTGTAGTTTACCACTAAATCTCATAATCTATTATTGTAGAGTGTAACAAACATCTTGAATCTAACTAAAATAGTAGGGTTACCAAATGTTAATCTTCATCTCAAATTCGGGCAAAGCCGTAAAGATTTCTATTTAGAAAGAGATGGCAACGTCTTGAATTCAATTATGCAACACAAATATTTGTATTCAATTATGCAAGTATTCATGCCTGTTCTATTGTTCAAACATCGTTTATATATAATGTTCATTGGTATATATATATTTTTTTGTATCTTTATATACATAAACATATAATTATTTGTGTAAACATCAACTAATATGTCAAGACAATACAAAGATGGGTTAAAAAATTTGTTTGTGTCACTCTTTTTAGGTTGACTATTGGAAAAAAAAATAAGTTTTAAACTCATAATCAGTAATTTTACTACTAGAGGAACTTATAAAGCAACTAATGAGCTATGTTGACTTTTTGGTTATTTGATGAGTTCTTCACGTTTGATCGAGTAAAAGTAGTCGTGGTCAGAATAATTGAATCCATCAATTACCATTTTTTTCATAATGTGATGTTATGATTGTTATCGGCTTTTGAATTTTGATTAGCGTGTGGAAAGAACTTGTGGACACAATTAGGTGACTAGTGGAATCCATAATTTCAATTTATTTGGATACCGCTTAATTCGAATTTTATTATATCATATATGAAAGGGACTAAAGGCACTATATTAGATTGGTTTATCAATATGTTTTGCATACGCTCTATTACACACAAATTATTTAGTAAATGCAAATGAAAGAGTTTTTAGTCTAATAGTATTAGGTACAGTAAAAAAATTCTAATTAAATGTTTAAATCTCATAGTAAACATATGATGTAAAAAGTCCTTAGAAAATTATTTGGTAAATGCATTGATCTTGCTAATTATATATATTGCTTTTATGTGTTTTTATATTTTATACGTTTGAGGAGAAAATAAGCTAAAATACAGAATTAACCTAAAGAGGAGAAAATATACATTAATGACCGACGAGTCAAAATTCATGTTGCCTTTTCACATTATTGTTGCCATGTTATATGAATTTAAGTTCTGATCTTAATAGAAATATTTATATATTACTAATTACTAATTTTGCTATGTATAGTGGGTGTACAATATGCTTAATTGGTTGCATCCATTTTTATCTCTTTTCGTAATCCTAAACTTCTTTCTTATTTTAATCCAATACTTTTATACTTTTACAATTTGGCTCCAATATTTTTTTTACTTTCAACTTTGGCATCTTATACTTTTACTATTTGTAATTTTTTGTGTTACGGTTCAGTTTAAATTTTACGAGTTAACTTACCGCAACGTGCATGTGTGGTTTAACATTTTTACACTACTTTTCATTCATTTTTATCTTTTTACTACGAGCATTTTGGATGTTAGTGGTAACTGACGGTGGTGTGTCTTTAATGCTACTTAACACAGTTTTACATCTCCGCTGCAACGCATGGAAATAAGACTAGTTTTGAGTTTAATATTTATGTAGTCATACTTGGGAAAGTATGGATTCATTCTTTAGTTAAAGTTCTGTGCTAAAGAAAGTTTGAACTAATAATTCATGTTAGGATGGCCCATTGGAGCGAAAATCAAGTGAACTGAAAAGAAGGTCGTCACTGTTCATATCTCAAAGTGGGCTTTTCCTTGGGCTTAGCTGTTGGGCTGCACAAAGAAATCGAGTTACTAAATGAGTTAAATAGAAACGCGAGTGTAGAGGGGTTTTTTTTTGAACCGGTTCGGGTAGAGGTGCACACCAAACCCGGTCCCCGACCCGACCCGAAGACCCGAACCGGACCCGACCCGGTTTGAACCCGGAATTACCCCAAACCGGTTCCAACCCGAAAAAACCCACCGGTTCGGGACCGGTTTTGATTTTTTTCACCCAAACCGGTTTTGATCCAACCCGGTTTGGAAACCGGTTCAAAAAACCCGGTTCCGACCCGGTTCGAACCTTTTTTTTTTACCGTTTAAAAACGGCTATATAGCCGTTGGGAGCTATTTTGTGACCGTTTTTTCCACATTTTTTGGACCATTTTGCCCTTATATGATAGTATAAATAGGTAGTGGGTGTAATGGTTTAGTCACAACACTCAAAACTTCAAAAACGTGCTTAAAAACGCAAAAACGCTCCTCACTCTCAACTTTCTATTCTCTCAATCTCTTGAATTATGGCTTCTGAATCTTCGGTTCCAACCGGTGGATCCTCAAGTGCCGCTACCGTTGTTAGAATTCTTTCAACAACGAGAAACCAAGAGATTTGGTGTAATTTCGACTTATGCGAAATGTCGAATGGTCAACATAAAGCTCGATGCAAGGCTTGTGGTTCGTTTTTCAAGTCGGATTCAAACTCGACTTTGAGAAATCATATGACCAAATGGTGCAAGTCTTTGAAAAGTACACCGAGTCAATGGCAAACATCAATCGAAAACGATGGTGGTTTATGGATCTTCAACGTAGATATGGTTCGAGAAAGAATGACAAAGTTTGTAATTCAAGAAGGATTACCGTTCGATCACTTCGACAACCCTCGGTTAACAAAATTGATTCAAGAAACTCTTCAACCACGCTACACTCACGTAAGTCGCACCACTCTTAGACGTGATTGTTTAAACCTTTGGAAACAAGCAAAAAATGATTTAAAGGTTTTATTTGAAAATTTACAAACCGGTGTAAACTTAACTACCGACGTTTGGTCCGCCCCACACGGTTTACCGGAATCGTACCTTTGCGTCACGGCCCATTGGGTAGATCCAAGTTCGTGGCAAATGATGAAACGTATGATTGCGTTTGAATTATTTGGATATCCGCATACCGGTGATAACCTATTTCAAATTTTAGACTGTGTAATCAAAACATATAAATTAGAAAACAAAATTTTTTCAATGTCATTTGATAACGCCTCGAACAACACATCCGCCGTTGAAAAATTAAAAATAAAATATAAACCGGTTTGTGACGGCGTATTTTTTCATTCAAGATGTGTTGCACATATTATTAATTTAGTTGTGCAGGATGGTCTTGGCGTTCCTGAAGTTGAAGATTTTAAAACGTCTTTTAAAAATATGTTACGTGACGTTTTTAAAACTAGTATAAAAAGATATGTTAATTATAGAAAAATGTGTCACGATACGAATTCCATTTGTTTAGGACCAAATTGGGATGTCCCGACTAGATGGAATTCTACTTGGAAAATGTTTAATAGTGCTTTGCGTCAAAAAGAAACGCTTCATGTTTTCCACGATGGTCTTGCGATGCGGGGTCGGGTTGTTCCGTTTTCGTTAGAGGGTTGGGAATATATTCAAGAAATAACTCAATTTTTAGAGCTTTTTAAAAACGCAACTACAAAATTGTCGGGGGTTTATTATCCGACAAGTTGTCTAACACTTCATCAAATTTATTTAATGACCCATAAATTAAGTGAATATGAAGAAAGAAACGAAATGTTTTCAGCAATAGTAGTGCCGATGAAAGAAAAATTTAAAAAATATTTCATTGAACTACCCCCGGTTTTTACGTGTTCCGCCGCACTAGACCCGTGTTTAAATGTTTCGGGGGTAGAAACTTTAATAGATGAGATAACTTATGATTTAGATTTACATGATTTTGATCCATTTTTTAATGTTAATACAAAACAAACATTTAATGAAACTTTTAAAAAATTGTTTAATGTTTATGTTGAAAAATATGGTGCAACATCAAACATCCACCGACCTTCGAACGTGGAATCGAGTTCGTCGAGCTCAAGTAGAGACCCGATGATTAGTTTATATAATACTTTGAGAAATGAAAACAGTAAAGGTCAGAGGGGAAACACCCCAAGTAGCGAACTCGGGAGGTATATGGGAACCGATTTTTTAGCCACTATGTCTCCCGATGAATTCTTGAAATTTGATATTCTGACATGGTGGAAAGGAAAGGAATCATAATTTCCGGTCCTAGCCACCATGGCACGTGATTTACTAACCGTCCAAGCTTCCACGGTAGCTTCGGAGTCTGCATTTTCTGTTAGTGGCAGGGTTTTATCGATTAGAAGAACAAGGTTAACTCCAACATCGCTAGAGATGTGTATTTGTTTAAAAGACCACTTAGATGCGGCCGAACGAAGACAACACATATCAAACCTTGAAGAAGAAACACCGATTGAAGAAGAAATACACGAGCACGAGGTACAAACCGGACGATCCTCACCGCTATCCGACGAAGAACTCGCATATGATTTGTCTCAACGCATTGGCACACAAACCGACGAAGACGATTAAATTAGAAAAACTCGTATTCGTAATATGGATATTTTGTTTTCTTTGGTTTAATTTTAATGTAATTTTTATTGTTTATTTTTCGTAATGAGTTAATTGTTTACTTTTATAAATTAATGTAATTTTTATTGTTTTCTTTAGAAAAACTCGCTTATGATTTTTATTCGTATTAATTGTTTACTTATTAAAATGAAAATAAAAACGCGTACAATCGTATTAATGGAAATCTTAAAAATAAAGTACGTACTATTGTGTTTAATTAATCTACTCTAATATTTTTTAATTAATCAAAATTTGTAACTAATTTGTATATATAATTTAAATAGTAGGTAAAAAAAAACCGGGTTTTCCAAACCGGTTCTGGAACCCGACCCGGTTCGGTTCCAACCCGGACCGGTTCCAACCGGGTTGCGTTTTCCGGGCTTGAAAACCGGTTCCGACCCGAACCGGTTCTTGGTCAAAAATCGGTCTTGAAAAAGTTGACCGAACCCGAACCGGGTCCAACCCGACCCGGGCTAAAAAAAAACCGGTTTGTGCACCTCTAGGTTCGGGTCCGAACCGGACCGGTCCCAGGTCAACGTTTAAGAGCCCGGTTTTTTACCATGAACCGGTTCGGGTTAGAACTGGTTTTGAGAGTGGAAAACCCAACCCGATTGGAACCGGTCCGGGTTGAAACCAAACCGGGTCGGGTCTTATTTTTTAATTTTAATTCTATTTAAATTATATACAATTTAATTAAAAATTAGTAAAGTTGATTAACTAAAAAATAGTAGAGTAGATTAATTAAAACAATAGTAAAGTAGATTAATTAAAACAACTACAAATATATTTTTATTGAGTGGTGTTTTTTTAAAAATTACATTAAAAATAAACTTAAAACTAAACACTTAAATCATTACGAAAAATAAACATTAAAAATTACATTAAAACTAAACTAAAGAAAACAAAAGATCCATATTACAAATACAAGTATTTTAATTTAATCGTCTTCGTCGGTTTGTGTGTCAATGCGTTGAGAAAAATCATAAGAGAGTTTTTCATCGGAGAGCGGTAACGATCGTCCGGTTTGTACTTCTTGTTCGTGTATTTCTTCTTCAATAGGTATTTCTTCTTCAAGGTTTGATTTATCTTGT
The DNA here is from genome assembly GCA_024085815.1 of Flaveria linearis. Lineage (NCBI taxonomy): Eukaryota > Viridiplantae > Streptophyta > Magnoliopsida > Asterales > Asteraceae > Flaveria > Flaveria linearis. The sequence goes on from CM044012.1 coordinate 67,300,256, forward strand.
CTTCGTTCGGCCGCATCTAAGTGGTCTTTTAAACAAATACACATCTCTAGCGATGTTGGAGTTAGCCTTGTTTTTCTTATCGATAAACCCTGCTACTAACAGAAAATGCAGACTCCGAAGCTACCGTGGAAGCTTGGACAGTTAGTAAATCACGAGGCATAGCGGATAGGACTGGAAATTGTGATTCATTTTCTTTCCACCATGTCAGAATATCAAATGACAAAAAATCTTTGGGAGTCGTAGTAGATAAAAAATCGGTTCCCATATATCTCACGAGTTCGCTACTTGGGGTGTTACCCCTCTGACGTGTACTGTTTTCACTCCTCAAAGTATTATATAAACTAATTATCAGGTCTCTACTTGAGCTCGACGAACTCGATTCCACATTCGATGACCGGTGGATGTTTGATGTTATACCATATTTTTCAATATAAACATTAAACAATTTTTTAAAAATATCATTAAATTGTTGTTTTGCATTAACATTAAAAATGGATCTTTTCATGTAAATCTAAATCATAAGTTATCTCATCAATTAAAGTTGCTACCCCTGAAGCATTTAAGCACGGGTCTAGTACGGCGGAACATGTAAAAACGGGGGGTAGTTCGATAAAATATTTTTTAAAATTTTCTTTCATTGGCACCATCGTTGCTGAAAACATTTCGTTTCTTTCTTCATATTCAATTAATTTATGTGTCATTAAATACACTTGATGAAGTGTTAGACAACATGTCGGATAATAAACCCCCAACAATTTTGTAGTTGCGTTTTTAAAAAACTCTAAAAATTGAGTTATTTCTTGAATATATTCCCAACCCTCTAACGAAAACGGAACAACCCGACCCCGCATCGCAAGACCATCATGAAAAACATGAAGCATTTCTTTTTGTCGCAAAGCACTATTAAACATTTTCCAAGTAGAATTCCATCTAGTCGGGACATCCCAATTTGGTCATAAACAAATGGAATTCGTATCGTGACATATTTTTCTATAATTAACATATCTTTTTCTACTAGTTTAAAAAACGTCACGTAATATATTTTTGAAAGACGTTTTAAAATCTTCAACTTCAGGAACGTCAAGATCATCTTGCACAACTAAATTAATAATATGTGCAACACATCTTAAATGAAAAAATACGCCGTCACAAACCGGTTTATATTTTATTTTTAATTTATCAACGGCGTATGTGTTGTTCGAGGCGTTATCAAATGACATTGAAAAAATTTTGTTTTCTAATTTATATGTTTTGATCACAAAGTCTAAATTTTAAAATAGCTTATCACCGGTATGCGGATATCCAAATAATTCAAACGCAATTGTACGTTTCATCATTTGCCACGAACTTGGATCTATCCAATGGGCGGTGGCGCAAAGGTACGATTCCGGTAAACCGTGTGGGGCGGACCAAACGTCGGTAGTTAAGTTTACACCGGTTTGTAAATTTTCAAATAAAACCTTTAAATCATTTTTTGCTTGTTTCTAAAGATTTAAACAATCACGTCTAAGAGTGGTGCGACTTACGTGAGTGTAGCGTGGTTGAAGAGTTTCTTGAATCAATCTTGTTAACCGATGGTTGTTGAAGTGATCGAACGGTAATCCTTTCTTGAATTACAAACTTTGTCATTCTATCTCGAACCATATCTACGCTGAAGTTCCATAAACCACCATCATTTCCAATTGATGTTTGACATTGACTCGGTGTACTTTTCAAAGGCTTGCACCATTTGGTCTTATGGTTTCTCAAAGTCGAGTTTGAATCCGACTTGAAAAAATAACCACAAGTCTTGCATCGAGCTTTATTTTGACCATTCGACATTTCGCATAAGTCGAAGTTGCACCAAATCTCTTGGTTTCTCGTTGTTTGAAGAATTTTACAACGGTTGCGACACTTGAAGATCCACCGGTTGGAACGGATGATTCAAAAACCATTATATAAAATTCAAGAGATTGAGAGAATAGAAAGTAGAAAGTGAGGGAGCGTTTTTACGTTTTTAAGCACATTTTTGAGCTTTTGAGTGTTGTGACTAAACTATTACAACCACTACCTATTTATACTATCATATAAGGGAAAAATGGTTAAAAAAATTGAAAAAAAGGTCAATCTCCCCCCCCAAACGGCTATATGACCGTTTGAAAAAAAAAGTTTTCCGACGGGTCGAACCGGTTCCAAACCGGTTTTTTTGGAGCGGTTCCAAAACCGGGTTGGATCAAAACCGGTTCCAGCCAAAAATATAAAACCCGGTCCCAAACCGGCGATTTTTTCCGGGTTGGAACCGGTTTGGGCTAATACCGGTTCCAAACCGGTTCGCTTTCGGTTCGGTTCAGTTCGTCGGGTCGGGTCGGGTCGGGGACCCGGTTTGGCTGTGCACCTCTAAGTGAGTGAGTGATTGCATGACAGCAGTTTTCAGGAGATTGAATTACTAAATGAATTAAAAAAAAATAATGACATAGAGAGTTTAAATCCTACAAGACATAAGTATATACTGCAAAAATTAAAAATAGATTTTTTTTGAAAAGAAAACTTCATTAAAACACAGGCTCGAGCGTCCTCAAAACAAGGACCTACGAGCGCAAACGCCTAACAAACATAAGTCCAAAGGGCAACAACGCCACTTACACCAATCGACTTCTTTATGTCTAGACCTATGACGAAACCAAAAATGAAATAGACTTTACATTTTCTATAATCTCTAAAGGTCTTTCGCTTTTTAGCATTGAAAATCCTATCGTTGCGCTCATTCCACAAAGTCCATAAAGAAGTGTAAATAATACCCCTGAGAATGATGCTCTTGTTCTTGGATAGTCTTTGATTTTCCGGCATGTGGACGATGTCTGAAACGTCAAAGGCAAAGCTGTGACTTAATCTGCACCAAGTCTCTAATCGAAACCACACCTCTTGCGCATACGGACATCCTGTAAAAAGATGAATGGCTATTTCTGTTTCCCCGTTACAGTAAGTACAATTCTGGTTCTGAATAATCACACCTCGTTTCATTAATTCTGCGCTGGTTGGTAGCTGGTTAAGCATCAATCTCCAAACCATGATCTTGCATTTATAAGGCACCCAATTCTTCCAGCATATCGAAGGTCTGCTGCTGTCCGCAACAGTGCAGTCCAACAGCTTCTTTGCCGAAGATACCGAAAAGATCCCGTCCTTGTCAGCATCCCATCTCCATTTATCGTTGCCCCCCGTCCAGGTTGTGTTAAAAAGATCGCTCAGAAGCTGAAACATCTCATGAATCTCCTCGGCAGACTCTGGAGGGTTGCGCCAATCCCACTGCATATTGTTCAAAGGTTGAAAACGTTGGGATACCGTCACCCATTTGTTTCGTTAAAGTCTAAATAGGTTGGGATATAGGACACGGAGAGGGACATCTCGAAGCCAAATGTCTCCCCAAAAGTTGATGTTGTTTCCATTTCCCAAAATGCCAACAAAATAGGAGTTTAGACGTCTACCATTAATCAGCGTCTTTTCACCAATCTTAACTATGTTACGCCAACAACCATTCGACGAGGTCGTGCATGGAAGCATTGTCCACGGTCTAGACGTGCCGTGACAACACAAAATAATTCTCTTCCACAAACTCCTATTATCTTGTTTGAATCTCCAAGCCCATTTTAGTAAAGGAGCCTCGTTAACCTCTTGTAATTTTGAGACGCCAAGACCACCCTTATCTCTAGGGGAGGTAACGACATCCCACCCAACCCACGAGATTTTTTTTTCAACCTTAGAACCCGACCAAAGAAAATGTCTCATAATAGCTTCAATAGCATCAATGACGGCTTTTGGAGCTTTATAGAGAGAAAAATAGTAAATAGGCAAACTTTCTAGAACCGACTTGATCAAGATTAACCGCCCACCCATTGAAAGATGTTTAGCTTTCCATGAGGCGAGGCGATTACGAACCACATCCACAACCGGGTCCCAACTTCTAATACGAGACATTCTAGCCCCAACTTGTATCCCGAGATAAGAGAAAGGAATATCCCCTTTCTTGCAACCCAATAGATCCATCATGTCTTCCACTTCACCCTCGACCGTACCAATACCGAAAAGGTTAGACTTATGCAAATTAATACGAAGCCCGGAACAAATATAGAAAATACGAAGAACTCGAGCAATACTCTTTATATTCTCACGAGACCACTCCCCCATAATAAGAGCATCATCTGCATAAAACAAGTGGGTTAAATCCCCTTCCTCATTAGAGAGACGAACACCCTTAAAAACACATAACTCATTCGTTTTTTTTAACAACCACGAAAGGGCTTCCATAACAATAAGAAAAAGAAAAGGAGACAAAGGATCTCCTTGTCGAAGGCCCTTTTCACACCCAAAGTCAAAAGTCGGTGACCCGTTCACCAAAACAGCGGCCCTGGAGGAGTAGCATATACCTCTAATCCACTCACACCAAAGAGGGTGAAAGCCCATTTGCGACAAGATGGAGATCAAAAAAAGCCAATTAACGTTGTCATAGGCTTTTTCAAAATCTATTTTTAGCATAAACGCCTTTTTGTTTCTTTTTTTCAACCAATTCGTAACTTCGTTAACCATTAGAGGACTGTCAAGAATAAAGCGACCAGCCAAGAAAGCCGATTGAGTGTCAGAAATAACCTGACCCATAACTTTTTTGAGGCGATTAGCAAGAATTTTGGAAATAACTTTACTAATCATCCCTATAAGAGTAATGGGCCTGTAGTCTTTGAGACCCAAAGGTGTTTTAACCTTGGGAATCAAAGTGATAAGCGAAGAACCGCATCCATGACTGAAAATACCCGTCGCATGAAACTCCACGAGAATGTTAAAAAAGTCATCTTCAAAATAATTCCAGAATCTTTTAACGATCACATTTATAGTGAGGTATTTACTATTTAGGTAAATTACAAATTCTCTTAATTTGAATCCCTTGATTTTCTCTACCCTCTCTTTTAAATAATCATCACAAATCAAAGAAAATTATGTACAATCAAGAAACAATGATCTAGTTAGGGGGATGACCATTGACCAAGAATGACCGGTGATGAAGAAACAAGAAATAGTAAGTCAAAATCGAAGCACGTGAACAACATGAAGAAATGTTTCTGTTTGTGTGCAATCGGTAAAGGTTTTGTTGGTTGCGTCTTTGGTATCGAGTCTGATTCTGCAATTGATTTATGTTAGGCTTGCTTAACGCGTTTGTTTTTCATCATATTTGTTTTTATTAGGTATGATTGGTGCATCGTAACGGTTCTTTCATCGTAGGGGTGATTTTGATTCAATAAAACTTTCACGAGGTTTGTTCATCAACAAAGAACACAATGGACACAAAAACATGATAATTCTATGATAACATGCATATTTTCTTATCACGTATATGTAATTTTGTATTACATATATGCATGTTATTAAATTTATATAGTTCTATTAAAACGAAGAACAAGATAAACTTATATGTTTTTACAAACTAAGGGAAATAACAAATAGACATCCAACCTAGGGAGGAAAGCCGAAAGCGTGACACTCGAGTAAACAGTAGGCATGGTTCCCATCATTTCTCAAACTTGTGAACGTAATGTGAAATTTCAAAAAACACAATGACAATCCGTGTAATTTACTCTAGAAAAAATGAGCTTGAAATACATGACGAGTCCAAAGTTTATATTTATAAAGTATTGTTTTGATTGCTTATTATGTTTATTTATGTGTTCAAGTTAATAAATATACCGACTATATGCTTGAGCTTACATAAAAAAAATCTTTAAATTGGATTCAATATTAAACAACGTGTAAAAAAACGGAGTTCTAGCTTTCTCGAACTTGAGCTCATGGTACTTAAATTGAGTTCAATAGTTGATATCCGTGTTTGTTTATTTTTTCATTGACACCTAATATACTCTTACTAGATTTAGTAAACCCGTGTAATACACGGGTTAAATAAATAAAATATTAAATTAAATAAAAATTATTATTTATAAATGATATTATAAGATACGATATGACTGACTATAATTAATAAAAAAGTGATATCAACATTTTTAAATTTTAAGTTTAATTTTTTCCAAAAAAATAAATATTTTGTTCTAAAACAAATCGTATAAAAATGTCATTTTCAAAAATTTCCTTATTATAACTTCCAAATGTAATTATTTTTTGTTTGAAAAAATTGAATTTTTAAAAATACCAATTTTAAAATATTTAATATTTTTAAAAACGTTTTATGCTTTAGAAAAATTAATTATTTTATAAAAAAATTATTTATTTAGAAATAATATTAATAAATAGATCTCTTTTTTTAATTTATTAAATATAAAAGAATGTTAAATAATATTATTATTAATTAAGGTAATTATTTAAGAGGAGAGAGAGGCGGAAAAATTTTGGTGATGATGATTGTGGTGCTGCCACGTGGCATCTCGATAATTATAGTGCTGTCAGATGCCATCTTAAGTTACTCTTTTATTAGAGTAAGAAGATTAATTAATTAATTCCCCCAGCACCATCAAATCTGCAAAATGCAGGATATTTCAACACTCATCGGTTGGTTAGAATATTTCAACATTTACCATTAGAAAATTTCTTTTTAGAGACAAATCTATATTTCGTATTAGTTTTTACTATGATTGTTTATGTAGTGTGATCCTTTTAAATTTCTATTGTATCTTTAGAAACTATTCAATGGGTGCCCATAGACGTGTGACAGTTCACGCAACAACAAATGGAAAGCCACACCTTCAATTTTGGTTTCTATTGTATGAAAACTCTAACGCGCTATATTTGTGACCAATAAAATTAATTATACTTTTGGTTGTTAAAAAGAAGTGAATTCTATTACTAATTAATCTATTTGGTCGTTGAGTTTTTTGGGTTTTTTTTTTCTTTTTTGGTTTTGTTTGTATGTGTTAGGTTTGTTTTGGATGTGTGTTTGAGGTTTGGGGTTGGGGTTTTTTTGCGGGTTGTTGTCGGTTTTCTATTTTGGACTTTGCCGTATTCTTGCGATTTTGATGTTCATATGTTTTGTGTATTATTTACTTTTTAGTTCTGTATGTTCTGGTGTGTTATGGATTTGGGGTTTTGATGTGTTTTACTTTATGTATTTTGCTAACTTTTTGGTTTTGAACATTCATTTTGATTTTGGTTTAGAGTTACATTAAAACTCGCATAGACGCGACAACTATTTTAGTTTATCATATAATAGTAGTAGTAGTTCAAATTATATATATCTTAAAAAACTTTATTATATAATATTACGTGTTTATTTTAATTTGTAAATTTTGTTTTGAACGAGTTGGGTCAAATATTATAATTTTATTTCGTTGATATAAATTCGAGTTACTCTATGTTTTGATGTAAATTTTGCTAGAAAATGTGTTAGAGCGAATGTAATTTATGTTTTATCATGTCGCCTTCTTTCCCGCACTTGCTTATTTTGATGTACATTTTGAGTTGTTATACGTTTTAACGTAAATTGTGTTTGAAATATAGTCGATTTAAATAAAATATATTTTCATTTGATTGTACAAATTCGTGTTACTCCATGTTTTATGTAAATTTAGTTCGGAAACAAGTTGAGTCGATTATATTTTATACTTGATCATGACACGTACGTTCGCCGCCGCCGCAACGCGCGGTGAGTAAATTACTAGTTATATATTATATATTGTATATATAATATAAAGATGCCCGCCATTTTATATGGTGGTTTTTTCACGCGGAGTGTAGGATGTATTGTGAACATCAATCACATATTTTAGGCAAGAGGTATATTTATATGTATTCATGTAATTATGAATGTTTTTTTTACCCTTCTGGCATTGTTTAAACACATCATTGTAATTGTATCTCAAACTCATCTATTGTAATGTTTTTCCTACACATTGTTAATAGTTAAGACAGATTTTTTTAACTACACAAGTGTGATCATGATTTTATAACATCCATAAACATCATTAAATGACTCATACTAGTTCATTATAGCATTGTTTAGATGTTTTGAGATGAAATTAATCTAAACTCACATCTGGATTTTTCTATAGTTAGACTCGTTAAAGTTTGGACCTTAAATGAAAGAATGACTCTTTAGAAAAGGTCTATCCCGTCCCGGTTTCCATCAAAGTTCGAATCATCATATCTATAATGACACCGTAACGTACACGACCTTCTAATGTACACTCTTTTTTTACGACAAATCTATCCTACTCCTACTCCTAAATTACACCAAGTTACATCATGTCTAGGTTAGAACTCAGAACCTCCTCCATAAAAGACAAAGCCTCTACCAAATGGGCTAGCCCCATATTGACATGTACAATCTTATATACACTCTGGCCAAAGAAAACATATTGTTACGAGTTCAAGGAATAGACGTCATGGGTACTAGCATTAAAACCCTAACATAACATCTGATAGATTTTATGCTTTTACTATATGACCGCACCAACCCATTGTGTATCGACCAATGGATAACTCTAACGAGTGAGCTATGCTCCCGACTAGCGAGTGTGCTTAAAAGTGATATATCCAGAGTGGTTTGCACTGTTGTTCCGGTATGAACATTGATAAAATAACAATCCATTGAGGCACAAGTTGTGAATACCATGTCTCTTATGAATAAAGTTTATAATCTAATTGAAATTTTATACAACTCCAACCGTTTAAAAACTATCGTTTCATTACTCTAAAATAACTTCTAATATATTTTTATATACACTTATATCAGGATCTGATTCATAACCTATTTGAAAGAAGAAAGACATCTTACCATTAAAATGTCTCGTTAGAGTGAAAATATATAGTTTTTTTTTCCTTCTTGATTCTCAATGAAAGGCAACAAATGAAGTAAATAAAAACACACGTAACAGACATGTAGTCTGGTCTTGGTTGTGAACCAGAAGACGGTTGTGGTTGGATCATCTTAGTATATGTTCATGAACCACTTTAATGGTGTGCTATATTTACTACAGCATACAGCCTTTAATTTCTTCACCAGTTCTCATCAGCTCCATATTCATTTTACTTGTTTTGTCATTAATAATAAACAAACAAACAAACAAACATACCCAGTGTCTCCCGCTGAAGAGCAGGGTCTGGGAGGGGTATATGGTGGCAAGTCTTTCCTCTATCTAGAAAGATAGAGAGACCGCTTCCGAAGAGACCCCCGACTCGTTAACACAGGCAATAACAATAACAATCATAATACAACGCATATACAAAGCATATAACAAAGCATATAACAAAGCATATAACAAAGCATATAACAAAGCATATAACAAAGCATATAACAAAGCATAACAAAGCATATAACAAAGCATAACAACGGCAATAACCATCATAATACGAATCATTAATAATAAACATATGAATTAAATGCTCAAGATACTGAGTAAAAGCATGAATAAGATTACAATATTAACAACCCAAAATTGAATTCCGACTCTATAAATCAAACTGTAGGTGAACGAACAAACATACCTAGAAAAGTATTAGTAGAGTATAGGTGTGATATACATTGAGAGGATATGGTGTTTTTTGAAGTTGTTTGCAATAGGTGTGATATACATTGAGAGGATATGGTATTTGTTGAAGTCATTGCAAACAACTTCAAAAAACACATAGATACAAATGCAGTAAGCACTACACAGTATACAGATCCATCTGATCAATCTCTCTGCAGCTTAAGAACCAGTGTCCATGGTGGTTTTTGATTCTTGCAGATGAAAAGATGTTGACTTTACCAGTCAAATCCAAAACCCTTTTGACTGAAGTTTAATTTGGGGAAAAATAATGTTAAGGGCCCTTTTTCATTCTCCCTTTCTCCCCAATCATTCATCTACTCATCACCCACAAAAATAAAGACAAAAAGAAGCTAGATTCTGAGTGATCCTTTCCATTATTCAAACCCTATTTTCAATTAATTTAAACCAAAAGCCATTGAAGCAAAGGTGAACCTCTTTTTCTATGGATCTTTAATAGGATCCCCGAATTTTTGCTCTCAAGATCATACATTCATACCCGATTGAGATGAGGCTAAATTGGGCTGTTGTCTACATCTGTTTGGTGATCTCTTGGTTTGAATGTTCATCAAGTAATGATCAACAAGCACTTTTATCGCTTAAATCATCGATCGATCCATCGAATTCTCTTCAATGGAATGGTACTGATTTGTGCAAATGGGAAGGAGTTAAAGAATGCTTAAATAACAGAGTCTCAAAACTTGTTCTTGAAAACTTGAATTTGAGTGGCACATTGGACCCAAAAACTCTTGCTCAATTGGATCAAATTCGAGTTTTGAGCCTCAAAAAAAACTCAATCACCGGCGAAATCCCTCCCCTTTCTGCATTAACAAACCTCAAATCACTCTACCTTTCTCACAACAACTTCTCCGGCGAGTTTCCGGCGACCCTCACCGCCCTCCACCGCCTCAAAACAGTCGTCCTCTCCGGCAACAATCTCTCCGGCGACATACCACAATCCATCCTCAATATAAAAAGATTATATATCCTTTACTTAGATAACAACAGATTCACCGGAAAAATCCCACCTTTGAATCAAACAACCCTGAGATTCTTTAATCTGTCAAACAACCAACTCTCCGGCGAAATTCCGGCGACCCCTGTTTTACTCCGATTCAACTCAACGTCATTCACAGGTAACGTTGACTTATGCGGTGCTGAGTTCAATATCCCATGTAGCTTACCTCCATCTCCGTCGTATTCTCCGGCGAGTTTTCACCGGAAATCCCACCTTCGCCGGAAAACCACGAATTTCGTCATAATAACAAGTTCTGTAAGTGGGTTTTTGTTATTATGCATATTAATCGCATTATCAACTATCTGTTACAAAAGGGGTAGAAACAAGTCGCCGGAGGTGGGCGTAAAATCAGCACAATCACATTCACAATCACATTCACAATCACATTCACAATCACATTCACATTCACAATCACAATCACAATCACAATCACAATCACCGACACGAGCGGTGGGTGGTGGTGGTGGTGGCGACGGCGGTGCGGCGGCGAAGCTGGTGTTTATCTCCGGCGGAGGGTCGCCGGAGATGAGTTACAGTTTGGAGGATTTGTTGAAGGCGTCGGCGGAGACGATGGGAAGAGGGGCGGTGGGGAGTACTTACAAGGCGGTGATGGAGTCGGGTGCTAGTGTTACGGTGAAACGCTTGAGGGACGCGGGATATCCGACGGTGGAGGAGTTTCGGAGACACGTGGAGGTCATCGGACGGTTGAGGCACCCGAATTTGGTGGCGGTGAGGGCGTATTTTCATGCGAAGGAGGAACGGTTGCTTGTGTATGATTATTTCCCCAATGGCACCCTGTTTTCGCTTATTCACGGTACGTTTAATGTTTTATTTTTATTTCACTGATTACGTTTCACGGTTTAAAATAACGAACATTGTATTCAAAACACATGAAACTGTAAATATAAGATTATGAGTTAGTAAAACATATTTAGAGTTGACAAGATAAAATCATGATTTACAATGAAACAGAGATGTTTTAGAGTAAGTAATCGCTCGTTATAATTGTGTTTGACTTCGTAAATATTCATATTTTTAAAATGTTTGTTTAAAAAATACGATGTATAGAGTATTTTAGTTTTAATAATTATTAGCTAGAAATTAAGTTTAATTTAACATAATTAACTCTAACTAAAATATTGTTAATGAAACATTTTATTAATTTAAAAAAATTAATTTGATTAACATAACAATAACGGGATATTTATTAAGAAAACTATATTTACATACTAATTTATAATTTTTATTATAGTAAGAATAGTTGTCCAAATCTTAGGCCTAGGTGGTATTTTAAAAAATTACAATGTGTTTTGTAGAGATTTTGATTTATTGGTATAAATTTATTTTAAATATAATGTTTATTTGGTGTTTGTTTTGGTTAATAAATGATTAACTCGTGTGGTGGGATGAGAAAATGGATTAGAAAATAGTAAAACAAAGCATTTGTCAAAGGAATCTATATCTATACTATATAATAAAAGAATAATTAAGATGGTACATGGCACTCTCATATTACTCAAAAAAAAATTTCCGTCTAAACTAATATATTATTTTATTTAAGTTTTTAATTTTAAGAAACTCAATTAATACTAATAATTCATTTTGTTTTGAACTATACATATTAGCTAAATAAGATTCAATTTAAAAAAATTAAAAAGAAAAAAATATTTATTGATATATTTATTTATTTTTGGTTAGTAGGATTTTAAGACAACTGATATTAATTTTACATGGGTCAATTATATATTATATTATTCAAAAGAGTATTTGAATATTTATATATTTATATTTTTATTTTTCATTGTTATAGTAATATGTAACTTAATCATACGAAATATTTATACATTTATTAATTATGTTGTTTTTATATTTTCAACCCGTGTATTACACGGGTTTGCTAAAATTATGTATATATATATATATATATATATATATATTTGAAGTTTTATGTAATATATATAATGTAAAAGGGGAAGTATGCCGAAAACTTTGAATATTTGATAGGAAAGAAGATTTGGGGCGATCATCTTATTCTAGACACCGACAGCATTCCTTTTATATTCCTTCAATTACATTATGTAAATCTTCTTTTTTAAAATTACATCTCTTACAAAAATCCGTGCATTGTGTGCTTACACAAGCACATACATGTTGGACATTTTGTTTTTAAATGAGTAGATAAAAAAAAAAACTTGAAAATAAAAGGAGGCATGACTATGTAAAATTATATTTCACAAGACGGTACAAAAATTACACTGATATTATTATTGTGTTAAAAAAAGTAATAGAACTATACTTATTTTATAATAATTCATATATACACAATTACTAAGGTCATTGTTAAGTTTTTCAAATTGACAACTTGAACTCTTAGGCCCTCTAACTGTTTGATTTAACCCTTTTAACTATTTGAACTTTCGAGTTTAACGAACAAAACTTTTATATCAGACATTTAATTTTCTAATGTTTCGACTTGACCACCTATGCTATACGTAACATACCTTTTTTACCTATCAAGCTTTTTACTAAATTGATTTTGTTAAACAACTTACATTTGTTTGCTTGTTTTATTATAATTATTTTTTGAAAATACTAATTTGTAGTTGTGTTTAGTTTTTTCTCCCTTGACTTTGTGGTTTAAATTTTGTATAACAAGGTTAGATTTAAAGTAAAGTACTTCTTGGGCATCGTAGGTTATACCGACTTTGTTTTCCATATATATTTCGATCTATGAAAGCGAGTTGTCGCATCATCATACGTTTTTCATGTACTTAACCACGTCAATGTCACCGACACAGCATACGTATCAAAGTTCGAAGAAGCATCGCATCTCGTAGGCTTAATTTTTAGTTTTTACTTGAACACAAAGTTGTCACTTAGGTTGGTAGCAATGTAACATATTGGTAAGAGTCGAAGACTCTTTGAAACCACTCAGGTTCAACTATGATTAAAAGCATTTTATAAAACCTTAAAATGAGGTATTGCTGTTAAGAAAAAAGTTAAAAAAACAAAGCTAATATCGATCTATATGCAATGCTTTTGCAGGATCAAGAACATCAGGCAATGGAAAGCCTCTTCACTGGACATCATGCCTAAAGATCGCTGAGGACTTAGCCACAGGACTAGTATACATCCACCAAAACCCGGGCCTCGCCCACGGAAACTTGAAATCATGCAATGTTCTCTTAGGCCCCGACTTCGAATCATGCCTCACCGACTATTGTCTAATGCCATTCAAAAACCCCGATCTCCACGAAGACTCAAGCTGCTCTTCCCTCTTCTACCGCGCCCCAGAGTGTCGTGACCCACGAAAACCACCCACTCAGCAAGCAAACGTCTACAGCTTTGGTGTCCTTCTGTTAGAACTTCTAACAGGAAGGACACCATTTCAAGACCTTGTGGTGGAACACGGGTCGGATATCCCAAGATGGGTCAAGTCTGTGAGAGAAGAGGAGACTGAGTCGGGCGATGAGCTGACGTCCTCAAGGAACGAGGCGTCGGAGGACAAACTCGCGGCTCTTGTGAATATTGCAATGGCGTGTGTTTCACTTGTGCCCGAGAATCGACCGGTGATGAGGGAGGTGTTGAGGATGGTTAGGGAGACTAGAGCAGAAGCAGCTCATGTGTCTTCTAATAGTAGTGATCATTCACCAGGAAAATGGTCAGATACTGTTCAAAGTTTGCCTAGAGATGATCATGTGAGCATATGATTTAAGGGTTGTTGATTTTACTTATGAAATTCTATTTGTGTGTAGTATGAATTTTGTGTTTTTAAAATTCTTTATTGGGATTGTTTTGCTACTATAGTTAAGTGATTACCTTAATCACCTAAAGAATGATTAAGACATTAATGGCTAAGTTTTTTATCAAAATAGTATTTATTATATATTTATATATGTGGACCTCATTGCAGCGAGAGGAAACCATGTATAAATCCCGATATTGGATAGATTTTGAATTGATGTAGTTTGTGTAAGTTGACATTTATAAACAATAAAAAATATAGATAATTAATATGATACTTTTAATATAATAATACAATTCTATATATAACTTTTTTTAGAACATAAACTCACATTTACTCTTAATTCTACACCACAACTAACTTAACATCACTTAAATCCAAATAGCTTTGCTATTACACCCAACTCCCACCCTTCTATATATAACTATAATAAAAATCAGCTGAATAATGCATGTAAAATAGTTTTATTTGTGTATACATAAAATAATTTATATATAACAAACGAGATGATCTCAAGCGTAAATATTATTCACAAGTCAAGCTCGAGCTTTAGACGTTCAGTTCTAACCAAGCTGGGCCCGAGCTCCTTTACACAAGTTGAACTCAAAACTTAGACGCGTTCTTACTCAACTCGTTTATAAACTAAACTTGAGAAGATGGTATTTCAGTACTTAGACTAGAATTGACATGTTAAAAGTAAATGAAACATAAACAGAAACAGAAGCCAAATCTTTCAAGATGTTGCAAGAAATGAGGGCCATGCCAATCAATAATCTTAGCTTTCCAAAAATGGCATCATTCTACAATTTTTTGTATGGTTGACTTGAACACGAATGGTCAACCAGTACAGGTATATAGAATAAGCCCAAAAGGGTCAATCAATACATAATTTACACAAGGTTTAATCCTATACTTACAACCGAACTGTCTCCAACTCAATAATCTGGTTCTTGCTTAAGATGCATTCTGCTTGTTGAGCCAAACGTCATCGTCTGTTATCATCAAGAAGCAACAACCGTTTAATCATCTGATCACCCAAAAGATTTTTATTATGGGAAGTCAAAGTCAACTGTCAACAGTTGACTCCCGGTAGTATTAGTTACCTTGCTTATAGTGGGCAGAATGGTATTAACATCTGTGTTTAACGATACAGGCAGTGGCGGACCTGGAAGGTATCTCATGCTGCAAGAATTTTAAAACAGAGTTAAAATAAACGGCCCTTATGTACATGAAGTTGTTTCGATAAAAAGGCCCAACTTTTAGCATTGATCAAGTTAATAATTGCATGTGAGTAAAAGTTTAATAAATGGACCAAGTACAAGTTTAATGAATATCCAACGTACTCGTTTAAGATGGCGGTTATATTGTTCTTCGCGTGACTAAAAAGGGTGACATTCTCCTGCAGCTGAAGTTAGATGTTATGTAACAAAATGTTAGCTTCCAGAATAAGTCGATCAAGCTTAATGAATTCATAACACGTACCTTCAGTGAAGAAATATTAGCCGAGATCTGACCAAGAACTTGACTGTTTTGTTCCAAAAGATGCCTTGTGGAGACGCTTAATGCTGTGTCAATCAATGAAAGGAAAATCACTGTGTTAATCGTATCATCAAGTCTCTCAATCAGGGGTGTTTGTCGTATGTTTAGATACTGATTATGTGTTATCAAGTAATCAGAAGCAGATAATCAGATGTAATGAAACAGGATGCAGGATACAGTGTTTAGATCTGTGTTTAGTAGTAACTAGATTTTTTGCCCCGCACGTTGCGCGGGGTCTTTCGTCATGATCCCAAATATCAAAACGCAAATGTCAAACAAAATGTAACAGTTACCATTCCAATGTAAAATCCTAAAGCATGTAGAAAGGTAAAACAAACCCGTCGCTACGACTCTCACTCCGTCGATAACCTTAACGGCTACTTCATCGTAATTCGTAAAAGTGATAAAATAATTTTATCGAACGTATAACAACTCAAAATGTACATCAAAATAAGCAAGTGCGGGAAAGAAGGTGACATGATAAAGCATAGATTACATTCGCTCTAATATATTTCATAGCAAAATTTACATCAAAACATAGAGTAACTTGAATTTATACCAACGAAATAAAATTATAATATTTGACCCAACTCGTTCAAAACAAATTTACACATTAAAATAAACACGTAATATTATATAATAAAGTTTTTTAAGATAGATATAATTTGAACTACTACTATTATTATATGATAAACTAAAATAGTTGACGCGTCTATGCGAGTTTTAATTAACCCGAAACCAAAATCAAAATGAATGTTCAAAACCAAAAAGTCAGCAAAATACACAAAGTAAAACACATCAAAACCTTAAATCCATAACACACCAGATCATACAGAACTAAAAACTAAATCAAAGCCCAACACCATACACAAAACAGACGAACATCAAAATCGCAAGAATACGCATAGTCCAAAATAGAAAGCCGACAACAACCCGTAAAAAAACCGCACTCCCAAACCTCAAACCCACATCCAAAACAAACCTATAAAGTTGCGGCGTCGTCGTATGTGATGCGATGTAGTATAAAATACAATCAATCCAAATCGTTTTTGTAATGTTTCTCTCTCTAACCCTCTCTCTCTACTGTAAATCAAATGAACAGATCATCCCCTTAAAAGAAAAGAAATGGTGGGCCTAAGTAAACACCCACAAACATTTGTGGCAGAAATGGAAAGCGAAAAAAGTATACTGATCCCACCGACATCTTGTTACACACAAAAAAAAAGAGAAACAAAGAACTTATGGCGGCGCAGATGTCCGAAGACGACAGGCCAAGCGGCGTCGCCGGAAACGGCAAGCCAAGCAACCATCGCCCTCCTCTGCCGGAAGCAGAACCGCAACCGGCCGAACTTGTGGCGGCGCAGATGTCCGAAGACGACAGGCCAAGCGGCAGCGGCCATCGCCCTCCGCCGGAAACAGAACCGCAACCGGCCAAACTTGTGGCGGCGCAGATGTTCGAAGACGACAGGCCATGCGGCGTCGCCGAATCAAATGAACAGATCATCCCCTTAAAAGAAAAGAAACGGTGGGCCTAAGTAAACACCCACAAACATTTGTGGCAGAAATGGAAAGCGAAAAAAGTATACTGATCCCACCGACATCTTGTAACACCAAAAAAAAAAAAGAGAAATAAAGAACTTATGGCCGCGTAGATGTCCGAAGACGACAGGCCAAGCGGCGTCGCCAGAAACGGCAAGCCAAGCAACCATCGCCCTCCTGCGCCGGAAGCAGAACCGCAACCGGCCGAACTTGTGGCGGCGCAGATGTCCGAAGACGACAGGCCAAGCGGCGTCGCCGTAAACGGCAAGCCAAGCGGCCATCGCCCTCCGCCGGAAACAGAACTGCAACCGGCCAAACTTGTGGCGGCGCAGATGTCCGAAGACGACAGGCCATGCGGCGTCACCGGAAACAGCAAGCCAAGCGGTCATCGCCCTCCTCGGCCGGAAGCAGAACCGCAACCGACCGCAAAAAAAAAACCATATAAAAAGCTTATTCTTTAAATGAAAAGAAAAGAAAAAAAAAAACACCCCACCAACATAAGTCTTTAATTATATATAATTATCAGATAATAAAGTGTTTGGAATTATGATATTTTTGAATAACTTAGAGATAGAATAATGAAAAAGGATATTCTTGTGTTGTTTAAAAAGTGAAGTTATATTTATCAATCAAAATGTTTTCTGTAAGTTAATGATCAAAACATCCAACACCCTCCAATTAATATCGGGCACCTGGTCCTGATTTTCCTATAATTATTATACTATAATCAATCAAAATATGTTAAACAAAACAAACCGATCATATGTCGAACAGAAATCATGGTAACAGAAAATGGAGTCACAAGATACTAACCTTCCAAAGGAATGCCACCACTCTGGATCCGATTATTCATGGTGACGGAAAATGGAGCTACATTCATGGTTGAATTTGATGATAATATCGGCTTTGATGCTAATTCCACCAGTTTATCCTGTTGTAACAGGAAAATCAAAATGCTTATGTTTGAGGACATGTAAATCACTTAAATGATAAATTTGTGTATTTATATAATATGTAGCAATGCCTCGCTTTACATGTGCTTTTTATCATATAAAATGCCAATGACATGAGCTGGAAATAATTCTTAATGTAAAGACCAGTTAGAATAGTTGTGAAGAAAACTGAAATTTGATGGTCAACCTTGTAAAATAATTATACAATTTTGACAGGCCAAATAGACGAAAGTACCCTTTTGAAAAAAAATAAATAAGGCTTATTATGGTTACATAGGCATACCTTCTTGTCTTTTAACTTTCTCCCCAACTTGAGCTCATCTCGATTCCTTCTTTTACTCTACCATATATTTCATATCGGTAAGCATTTAAATAAGGATGTTTAATAATGGTCAAATTTAACTTTTCATATTTCAAAATACACCCTTCTGGTTAGTCTCCAGAAAAAATAATGTTAACTATTAGAAAAACATCTATTTAGCTATTGTAGGTAATCATTTTCAGCTGAACAGCCACGCTTTAATCAGGATTAGCATTGATCTTCTGAAGACGTCATTGTACTTGGGTGAATTCTACCTATAGCTATTCCTAGTTTACGTATAACTGTGAAGTGTGTATTTTCCAAAACGAAGCGCTACACTTTTTTGTTTTGTTCTTTTTTTTTTTTTTTTTTTTTTTTGGGGGGGGTGTTGAAGTGGGTCTGTTCGGGTTGGAAAATCTGTGTGCTAATAATTCATAGAGTCAAAAACAGGAAAAACGATCCACCCTTTATTCCCACAATGAATGCCAATTTGATGAAACTGTGATAGCTAAATATCTATAATACCACTCAATATCGACAAAGAAGTTATTAATATTGCATTCATTTTGGGACGGAACAGTATTGCACTTGTTTTGATATTGGGTAGGATGAAACATTACTAAATCTATTAAAACTGAAGTCTTGAATAAAAAACATTATATCAGTAGCAAATAAAAGTGCTATGGAGGTGTCAAGATAATTTAGAAACAAGCTTACCTTCAGCCACCTACACCTCAAGGCAACATCACGAACAGTTTTATCACGCAATGTAGCAGCGATCTTGATATACTTCATGATGTTGGGTTCCTCTGCATACCTACATATATTCATAAAAAAGCTAATAAATGACCATTCATGGGTAAGAAAATAAACAACTGATATGAGTATAGTATGTGCGTTTCGAAAGTGGTTGTCATATTGATTAACTAATCAGATAATCAGTTGCAATAAAAGACGCTATATGATATAATGTTTGTGTGTGTTTGAAGTTGTAACAAAATATTAATACAAAATATGAACAAAAAAACGATTTTATGAGAGGAAATATGTCTTTTGAGACAGGAGTAAACATATCTTGAATTAGGTTAGGGTAATTAGGTAATTTTATTTTACCTTTGATAACAGATGATGTTACATGCTTACAGCTAGTATGAACTGTTAGGTATCTTTACGCATCGGAAATAAACACACTATTATACGCACGCACATGAAAGCAATAAGAACACGAGAATTTATAGTGATTCGGCGTCCACTCTCTGCAACTAGGTATTTTATTAAGCTCAAGGGACAAGATTACAATACAATGACATGCTCTATATATAAGAATAATTAGGGTTTTAAGAAGTTTCAATGGGCTAGGCCCATAACTCCATCCGAAAGCCCAAAGGCCTTCACACCTCAACAATCTCCCACTTGAAGGCCTTGCAAATACTCCAGCTAGTCATTTAAGTACAAAGCAACCCTGTCATCAGTAATCTTCAAGTAACAGAAATCCTCTAAGCTTTCAATTCCAAAGAACAAGCTAAGATTTCAATCAAAATCCCCTAGTTGCATAGGCCCCTTCTCATCAATTACTTGAAAGGGCACGTTGAAGCTCCCCCGAGCTCCAACCCAGTCGTGGTAAATTCCACCAGCGACCCATCCTCTATCTCAACTGGTTTACACGATCCACCAGATTCAGAGATTCACCGAGAACCACTAACACTCTCCAAATTCCACAAACAATCACCAGGACAGATTTTTCCAGTCGTAGTCTTCAACAACCAACGATTCTTCTTGACTGTACCCGGAAGACCGGAACATGCCCCATGCTCCCACTGTCACAAAATCCTCTGACTGGTTTAGGCTTATGACCCCATTCAGCTACAATCTTTGCTCCAGACTTCATGTTTGCAAAACAAACTCTCTTAGCGACAGATTTAGCGAACCCGACTTTGACTTGCTTAACCGGGTTGATCAGTCCCTTAGCAGGTACCTCCACCATGTATAATAACCCATGCTTATCACCACGAGCAATCACCCGGTTCCCATTGATTACCCTCCATTTACCACCACCAAACTTGACTTCCAGTCCTTGTTCATCCAATTTACTAACAGTTTTTAATTTTTTCTTTAAAGCTGGAATCACTTTGACATTCTTCAAGTTCCATGTAGTTCCAAATGAAGTCACCAAATCAATATCACCCATGCCCGTTACATCAAGCATTCTGCCATCAGCGAGACGTACCTTTCCAAAATCGCCTATTTTCAAATTCACTATCATTTCACCGCTGTGTACGGCGTGAAACGAAGAACCAGAATCCATGATCCAGGAGTCCGCATTGTTTTCAGCCTCAAGAATTAACACGTCACCATCATTGACATCCTCAGCAGCAATGTTCAAACTTTTCTTTGGACATTTACTCTTAACATGTCAATCCTCGTTGCAGATCCAGCACCTCACATTTTTCCAAGTTCGAGTTGAACTCTTTCCCCGACTTCCACTCGCTTGGCTATTTTCCCTTCCCCTGCCAACATGTAACATCTCAGAAGATGATCCAACATTTGCACTTTTCAGACGTGTGTCGTCACCTATCACAATGTCTCGGATCTTTTCAAATGTCATGTTAGCAGTTACAGTCCCAAACCAACTATCAGGCAGTGAAGATAGCAACACCAAGGCTCGACTCTCATTATCGAATTTTATTTCCACTGATTCTAATCTAGTAAGAATAAACATCAGATCATTAATGTGGGAGGTGACTGAGCTTCCCTCTTTCATTCTTGTCATGAACAGTTCCCTCATCAAGAACACTTTGTTAGCTGCAGATGGCTTTTCATGCATATTTGACAGAGCCAACATCATACCACTTGCAGTGGTTCCTTTTATGATGTTAAAAGCAACGCTCTTCGTCAAAGATAACATAATAGCCGCTCTAGCTTTCTAGTCCTTGGAATTCCAAACTGCTTCTTCAGCTTTCTCCATAGTCTTAGGTTTCTTTTCCAGTACCATATCCAAATCCTTTTGACAAAGTATAGCCTCTATTTGCATTTTCCACCAACCAAACTCAGTGCCATTGAACTTTTCGATCACTGTCTTCCCGTCTTCAGCCATAATAGCAAACCAGAGACAAAATAGAACAAACGAAACAGACATGCTGAACAGTTGATAAGCAGTCAACAAAGGATAGACAAACTAGATCCGGTACTTCCAACCAAAAAACCCTAGAACCCGAATCACCCGACCCGACGCGACGCTTCACCTGCAAAACCTGAGCGAAACCAGCAACTCCAAGAGATCTCAGCCGGAACTCTAATTGCAAAATCACTCAAAAAACAGTCCCTGCCTTCTCCCCTTTTAGTGCAACCTAGGGTTTGAAAAAACCCTAATTTCCGGCGATCAAACAGCCACCAAAGTGGTTGTGATCAGCCCACCAGCAGCAAAAAAAAAAACTCAGAAACAGCAGCAGCAAAACAAAATCGAACAACAGCTGGAAAAATAGAAAAATTTCTAGCAGCACTGTTTTCATGAGGCGGAAAACACTGTTCACGGCCGGAAAACACTGTTCACGGCCGGAAAACACTGTTCACGCCGGCGCGGTACTGTGGCGGCAGCGGCGGCGGAACCCTAGGTGGTGGCGGCGGCGGTGGCGACAGAAACCCTAGATAGCGGCGGCGGCGAAAATCTTCAAGAGCCTGATGCTCTGATACCAGTTGTTAGGTATCTTTACGCAGCGGGAATAAACACACTATTATACGCATGCACACGAAAGCAATAAGAACACAAGAATTTATAGTGGTTCGCTCAAGATGACCTACGTCCACTCTCTGCAACTAGGTATTTTATTAAGCTCATGAGACATATTACAATACAATGGCATGCTCTATATATAAGAATAATTAGGGTTTTAAGAAGCTTCAATGAGCCAGACCCATAACTCCATCTGAAAGCCCAAAGGCCTTCACACCTCAACATGAACCTTTATAACTGATTATCAAAATGTGCTTATCAAAAGCAGAATATGCTTCCTCCAAACACTAAACACTAACTATTGCGATTAAGCGTCAGTTATAAGATAGATCAGTTTCAAGACACAAGACACAGAGATCCAACATCCCCTAAAGTAAATCTACACTAAGTGTCACCCAAAAGAAATCTAATAACAATATTTCAATTTGATCCAATAATTCTAGAATATACTACCTCATGACCTCCCAAAAGATTCACGAAAACTGGATTGTAGACTTGAAATATGAGCACAATAACATTAAAAAACAGTATACCACAAGAACAGTAGATCTAAAATGACAGAGAACGTATACAACACATAATTATAAACTTGGAACAAGATACCTACATAGAAATCCCTTCTTCCAACTTCTGCTGTTCTTCGGCAGACCACTCGACCGTCAAGCCTGCATCATGCTTCAACCCTGGAACCGAGTCCGAAACACCAGAAGCACATGAATTCCCAATTGGAGCGTATCCTGATGAACCACTGTTCACCATACCAGAATTACCAGAAAACATCATGCCTGCTGTATTATTCATCCTATAGTAATCCCCCATCATGGTCATCTCACTTGAGCTATCAAAGGCACTCGATTGGAACGATATAGCGGGTCGTTTTGGAGCAAAGCTCAAAGCTTGATCATGGAGAAAACTCGAATCCATAATTTGTAGCAGGAAGTAATATTTACTCTTTACTGATCTTGAGTCATAATGTGCAAAATCAAAGCATAAAAAGATGAATCTCTAGATAAAAAGCACTGATTCGAAAAGGGGTGGCGTTGAGTCTAAAATCAAGAGAATCTTGCAACTATCGTCAACCCCAAAGCTAAAAAAAAACCCTAGATTCTTCACACGCAAATAAAAATCAAAACCTCCATTGAAAACCACAAACACCCATCTACAATAAACCCCCCAAGATGATGTGACCGTAGGTAGAATCGAACAAGTAGGTGATGAAAACACAAACCCACCTGCCCAGTACCTTCATATCGCAAATCTTGAAGTTACATCAATGATTCATCATCAAATTCCCATAAATCGATGCTGAAAACGACGAGTAACGTAACCATGTACACAGAGATCGATTAAAGCGTATGCTATTTGAGAGATGTAAAGAAAGTGCTTTCGAAATGTCTCAACTTTTTTAGATGTGGGGCTGTGATTGGTTGTTTCTGGTGCCTTTTTCAATCACCACACATGTATAACTGCAACTAATTTCGTTTTCTTTTTGGGTGTTTTGAGCACAGAGATGATGCACTTTTGGTTAATAAAATAGTGAGGGTTGGCCAATGAGAAAACAGAGGACGAGTGTTAGGGGTGAGAGTTGAATAAGGTTTTTCTGTTTGAAGCTTTTTGGAGATTTTTTGGTCGCGTTGATCTTCGAGATGATAAAAAGTGCGAATCTCGATGACTATATGATGCCACACTTGTCAAAATTCCACCGAAGGGCCAACATTGATAGAACTCTAGAAGTATTTTTTTTTTAATCTGATTATATTTTGACAGATAGTTTATAACACAACTGATTTACATTGATCTGTCATATGTAGTTCTTAAAAGTTTGATCTTAGTTCATGTGTAATGAGTCTCTAAAATGGGAGTGTGATTGCCACCTCGGCAGTTCACGAAGGCAAGCACGGGGCCTGTAGCCGTGAAAAGGGGCGTTGCCCATGTCTCATGACCACAGCCACGGTGAAAAGGGGTGTGCCCATATGCGAACATTTGAGCAAAAATTGTGTAATGGCTAATGGCATCTACCCCCATTAGCTTTGTATTTTTTTTATTTTGTGTAAAACTAGGCCCGTGTTATATATCATTACACTTTTTAATGAGTGTGAGTGTGACTACAAGGCTTGTTTAAGTGGTATATCGTGACAAAATCCCCCCCCCCCATGAGTACTAATGTTTACTATTATTTATGCCGTAAGAATGTAATCATCTTCCATATGTTCTTACTGGTTAGAGCAACTCTTATGATTAAGTGTATAGCTTATTAATGTGTGTATGCATTCACAAACCTAATATAGGCTAATACTCACTTGTGTGTCCTCTAAAATGTCTTTATAAAGTCCTGTATACACTCGTGTGTGTTACTTTTTAACAATTGCATAAAAGGTTATGTAAAGTAAAATCATCAGTGATAAAAGGTATATTTGTTACTTTTTGTTGTGTGTATCCTTTTATATATATATACTAGTATAGTATCCCGTGTAATACACGGTTTGATTAAAATATATATGAAATAATTTGTAATAAAAATTTTAAAAATTATAAATGATGTTTGTTAATAAGATATGATTGAGTTAGAAATAAATAAGCAGTTCAAGTAAAAACAACAATAATATCATTTTAAAATTTCATTTTATAAGAGTGTGTTTTTTTAATTATTTTCTTAAACATTCTGGACTTTTTTTAGTTTTATTTTGAAAAAAATAATTATGTTATGAAACTTAGAAAAAATAGTATTAAAATACTTCTATTTTAAAAAAATGTGTCATGTATTTTTAAAGTGTATTTTTCATTATAATATCAAGTTTTTTAATTTTTACAACATCTATTTTTTATTTAAAAATGTTTTAAATAATATATTACTATATATATATACTATTATTATTTATTAGGAGAGAGAGGCGGGAAAATGAAAATAAAAATGCTTAATATGTTGACATGTGGCATATAAAAAAGCTTCTTTTATTATATGTAATAGATTTTCTATCAAATTCATACGTAATCTAAACCAAAATTGTTCTGACGGCCCACGAACAATTGACATTAACAATAAACATTAGGAGGATGCTAATATATCATTACATAGTTATAAAAGCATTAGAAATCAAAATTTCATCATTGATACCAATCGAGATCCCTGGGCACTCCTATTCTTTTCAATATTTCAACCACGTGGCGTATTATTAGTAGGAATTGGTTCTTGTTTTTCATGCATTTTTTCTTCTACATTTGTGATTTTGTAGGTATGTTTTGAGCATCGTTTTATGAACTTTTTTATACATATAATGATTATTCAATGTTACTAATTTTAATTTTAATAAAGTTTGATAAAAAATCGACGAGGATGCACTAACGCGTCAATAAACAACATGTGTTCCTTTTTGTTATTATTTTATTATGTATAAAAATAAAAAAATATATTTTTACACAGATATATATATATATATGAAACGAAATATAATACTAAAAAAAGTTATAACATATGGACTCTACTTGTTTCGCTTTGACGTTGATAGCTTTGGTATGACATTAAAAAAAACGCGACGATGAAAAGTCCAAGTCCATTGGGCTATTTAATTACATGCGTGATTCAACTGGAAAATACAAAACAACTAGTATTAATCTCCTATTCTTACGATGGGACGTAAAATCATGTCACGTAACCTTAATGTCACACTATTATTAGTGATCATCAACACAAAAACTGATATTAGAAAAGACAAAAAACGAACATGAAATAAACGTAAAAATATTGAATCACACACGTGAAATATAAAACACCAAAAACAACAACCAAGTCATCTAGGACCCACGCGTTATGATTGAGCCGTTAAAAGAGAAAAACACAGGCATGAAACGTTGAACCACACGCGTATGTTGTAGCGTGTTAAATCGTAAAATTTAGACAGAAACAAAAACAAAAAATTTGTAAAATATGAAAAACAGGGGGCCAAAGTTAA
The DNA here is from genome assembly GCA_024085815.1 of Flaveria linearis. Taxonomy (NCBI): domain Eukaryota; kingdom Viridiplantae; phylum Streptophyta; class Magnoliopsida; order Asterales; family Asteraceae; genus Flaveria; species Flaveria linearis. The sequence goes on from CM044012.1 coordinate 67,326,525, forward strand.
AAGTGAGAATTTATAATAAATAAGTCGTAAAAGATGTAAAAATATTAAGGTTAAAAAAATTAATATATATATATAACTAAAACATAGATACAACCATTTAAAACTAAAATATAAATCAGAAAGAAAATACTAATTAGTAATATACATAATGAAGAGTAAGGGGATGTCTAAACCAGTAAGATGTTTGAAACAATAAATGATCTGAACCAATAAGTGTGTTTGGTTGTAAAAAGAAAAATTAATAAAATAAAAACCCTCAAATCACTTCAAAACATCTTTGTGTTCTTTTGCAGGTGGAGAGGTGCCCTTCTGTGGAGAGTGCTTTTTACAACCAACGAAGTTACGGACGTGAAGGGGTTCAGAAAGCGACGTCGGTGGTCGGTGGTTTAGCGGAGACGCACAAAGCGATGCCGATGGACGGTGGTCGGAATCGGAACCCTAGTGACGTCGTCGCCGCCGCCGTCGGTGGCCATGGTTGTGGTGGTTTAGCGGAGATGCAGAAAGCGATGCCAACGAGGAGGTGGTGAAGGGGTTCACGTCTGACCACCGCCCCCGTCGCCAACCACCCCCGTCGCCAACCACCATCCTTTCCGTCACAGACCGCAGATCTAACTCGGGTCAGATGTTGGTTCATGTCTGACTGAATAAGAGGTTCGGTCAGACCTCTTATCCGATAAGATGTAGTCAACCAAACAAGCCACGTCTGATCGAGTCAGACTTGCATATCTGATCGGGTTTGGTCAGACCCCACCAAACATGGCCTAACTTAACCTAAAAGTGTGTTTAATTAGTTTGTGAATATAAATTTGGTTTGACCTGAATAGTGATTGTTACTGTTTTGTTATCTAAAAATATGTTTATTTAGTTTTAAAACCACTATTAAGCCCCTGTGTTGTAGTATGGGGCGTAAAAACGTATTAAGTAGTACCAATGGCGCACCATCGTAAGTGACAACCGACACCGAAAAGTTTCGTATTAGAATATAAATAAAAAACGAATAAAATAAAATCAAACAAAAAGTAAGCGTGAAAACGTTGAACCACGTAAGCAAAACGTAAAACACATTAAACAATAAGTAAGTCAATCTAGAACCAACACGTTGCGACATGGTCGTTAAACGGAAAAATATAAGGATACTAATGTTGATTCACACACACGTTATGATTGTTACTCGCAAAATTTATTCGGAAACGTAAAACAAAAAAAATATAAAATATGACAAGTATGGGGATCAAATATGAAAATAAAATAAAATATTAGGGCTAAATTGTCAAAAGTGTGAAAGTAGTAGGTTAAAATAAAATAAAAAAGTTAAAGTTTAAAAAAATTAAAAATAAGTACAACCATTAAACACATAATATAACCCATTAAACATACCAAGTTAGTAATCTATACTACTATTATAATGCAGGAATCATGGGTAGAAGTGTAATTTAACATATTCTGTAAGACGCGCCTTTTCATGTCTTCCCTCCCCCTTCGCCATTCAACCGCTCCCCTTCCCCTCTGTCGGTTCCGAGGATAAGCATCAATTGTGTGCGTTATACATTCAATGGAGAAGGCAATGACTGCATCATTTATTGCTGCCCCTCAATCGTCCATTAGTAGCGACGGAGACTCCGGGGGAGTTGAAGATGCGGAGTTTGTGGAATCTTTGCGCTAATTACAGGGTAAGGGTACCGGAAGTTTCGGAAAGAGGAGGAACAAGACACAGACACTGTGTGTGAGGTGTGGTCGCCGTAGCTTTCACCTGCAAAAGAGCCGATGCTCCGCCTGCGCCTAATTTCATCATCGTCGTTTGTAACCCTGATTTCACTCGCAACAACAGTCGTATACGTTTGCTTCTTCTCTGTGGTTTTACAGGTACGAATTTAACATTTTCCTTTCCTTTTCCATTTGTTCAATGCTTGATTCCCTAATTTCTATGTTGTTTCTTGATGTCTCTACGAAATGTGCAATCTAAACCTGTTTTTAGGGGGGTTTTTTCTTTCTAATTTGATGAATTGCTGATGTTTTGATGAAAATTAATGCTTGATTCGTTACTCAACTCTCTCCTTTCTTGAATCTGTTTCACACCCCTTTTTCTTTTTATATGTCAAATTAAAGTGTTCATTCAACCCCTTTTATGTTTTCAATCAAAATTGCAATTTTAGCACAGACATTTCACATTTGAGTTTTGATACTACATTTGGTAAAGAATTGCTCTGCAGGTTATGGTGATCAAGATTTCTGGGGTTTATTGAACATTTGTTTCAAGATTTTGTGTCAAAATTGGTGAAATCAAAGTTTTTGTGTCAAAGATTTAAGGGTTTTTGTTGGAGTTGAAGAAAAAAGAAGGGTATGGCAGGAGGGGGAGCAGCAGCACCACCTAAACAAGATGATCCGCAACCACACCCTGCTAAAGATCAGCTTCCAAATGTCTCTTATTGCATCACCAGTCCACCACCATGGCGTAAGTGTGCAAATCAGTGTGTAAACACCACTGTAAAGTGTAGATTATTATAATTGTTATTATTGTTCTTGTTTGATGATTGCTCACTGTTAGCATGGATTTATGGTGTGTATTTCAGTATCTGTGTTCTTAAATGAGTAAAAACAGTCATGTGTACTATTTTGTTAAGAACTTGAACCATTTACGGTAAACAAAAGCATCATACTTGCAAGAAGTGCAAAAAGAAAGAAGTTAAATTTTGGATTTTATGGAGCTCTCAAGGTTTTTTTTTCTTTTCTTTTTGTGTGTATCAATTACGTTGTTCTTATATAATAACATACTTATTTCCTACCATGAAATTGTTTTATTAGGTTGGACAGAAACGGGGTAGATTGCTTATAAATTTAGAAGAAGACGAACAATCGAAGAAGAAAGTGCGTGTAGGTAGTCCTGCTTCGCAATGGGTATCAGTTTATAATGCGCGGCGCTAAATGAAGCAAAGGTAGGTTGGTAGTTAATAATACTTGCATTTAGGTTTTCTGTGTTTTGATAGTAATCCGCATAAGTATTTACAAAAGAAATCCAATCTTTTTTAGCAATTAACAGTAATAAAGAATCAATGAAAGATAAATGACTGAACTTGAAAGATGATCTGGTTTAGTAATTAGTATTGTTCATTCATTGTTCATTGAATTCAGTTTCTTAGTCTCATACTAAAGGTACCAAGCTCTTTTTTATATTATCAAGGATTATTAAAACAAGCAAGAACAATATTTGCATGGAGATTATGATGTTTGGGGGTTAAGTATTGCAGTATGTTAGTTTTAATATTTCATTACTTTTATTATCTTATTTAGCCTTGCTTTATTTTTGAAGAAGGTATCAGTGGTCTTCGATGAGGTATTGAAACTTGTTATTGTGGGATTTAGAGGTTCAGCTAACAACCTATAAGAAGATTAATTACTAAACTAAATGTAATATCATGTGACTCTAGCTAAGTTTTATGTAATATTACATTATATTTGTGCTAACTATTTGCGTTATTCCGCAGCAACGCGCGGGTGTCACACTAGTTAGTATTATATAAATGATATTTAGGTTGTTGCATACATACAAGTATACAACTCTCCCCCCATATTTTATTTTCTATATCATTGACATTGAATGTTCGTTGGAGTTTTGAACTTTGGTGTGTTGTCCATGCATCATTATTCTTCACTTGTTACCCACTAAACTACGTAAGTAGATAGAAAACCCAGATAATTAAACCATAATCGAAATAATCAAATCAATTGAGAAAATAATCAACTTCTGGTTCTTATGATTAACTTATGACTAGATTTGTAAATAATAACTAAATTAATAAAACTAACATTAAAACAAACATTTATAACTGTAACACCCTACATAAATTCCACATCGGGTGTGAACATGAGAGATTCCTGATTCATAAGGAATGTCTAGTCTTTTATAACACCAACGCGTTTTGGGCGCATTGGGTATGGATGAGAAGAGAACTCCACAGTTAAACGTGCTCAGGTGGTAACAATCCAGGGATTGATGACTTCACTGATAAGTTTTCACCCGGGCAACCAAAGCAAATCCGTGAGATCCTCATGGCCAAAACGGACAATCTTAGTGGTATGAGGGTCCGAATGTTACAATAACTGTTATTTTCTTCTTTTTTTAACGACATCAAATCAACTTATAACTGTTTTTTTAACATTAAGCTCATTCACCCGAGTAATTTTACAGGCAAAAGGTCACTAACGTCCTGCTAACACAGACATGGTCGGTGAGTCGACCCCCTCACTATTACAGGGGAAACTCACCGTCAATGGTCCACCATGATAAAACATTTGATTCACCTGAAGCATATTGCACCAATTGAGAAATCGAATTCATGACCTTCACATTTGAAAATCATGTGACGCCTCATCCTAAACAGTTTTCTTTTTAGTAACAATTGTTTATAACACTTGATTTCACCTAACATGTTCTTTTGTAATGAGTTGAACTTACATCATTTATAAGGGGAGGTAAATATCATACATAATGTCACTAGACCATTATGTTATTCGTCCATTTATAACTTCTAGCAAACATATGTTTTCTAAAACTTCATGCGAGTGGTGTGGGGGTAAATGCTTTATTCCCTTTGAGCATATGCGTTAAGTTCAAATCTTTCTTCCGGAAATCTCCTCTTATAATCTTTTGAGACCTTGTGCCCAACACATTCTTCATTGTTAAAAGGGTATTAACGAGTATCTTAAGTTTACAAGTAACAAGATCTTCTGAACATGAAAAGAAAAACAAGTTATATGTACGTAAAAGTTATATTGACTCTTTTATAAATTAGTTGTAACTCATTATTATGTGTAAATTAAAAATCAATAAAGAATTTATAATAATTTATTTCATCGAATGTATAATTTGAGTTTTAATTGAACTTGTATTGAATTAAGTCGCTTTCAAAGCTTATGGTTAACCGCTTTTAATCAACCATTGTTTCCAATAACCAACCTAATCAACCTGTTTATAACTAGGATCGATCGATTAAGTGAACTCGAAATATTGAAATGTCAGTTGTAGAGATCAGTTTTAGCTTGTAGTCTAACCGAATTGATACATATTAACCAATAATTAAGTCATCTACTGCAAGCAATAACTTAAGAAAACAGTTAATTGAAATGTATTATCTTTAATTGTCTTAATTGAAAACAGTTAATTGAAATGCAAAAATTGAATAGCACACAGTTGAACATGCCTTACAAGTTACAAAGTCACCACCACCCATCTTTGCATGAATGCTAAATAAAAACTAAATGCATACATTGTCCTTGATAACTAAATCAAATCATTATATAATTTTAAAGACTGAATGCCTTTCTAAAGTCACCACCACCCATCAATCATTGGATTTACATCATTTTAATCGATGATGTAGGACAAAAACGAATGTTAACATATTGTTTTCTGATTTTTCAACAACATATTCTCATCGTATTAAGTTGTTGTCACTAACTGGTTGAAGTAGTTGTGATCATGTCTACCCATTTTAGTTTTGAACGGGTTGTAATAGTCTTTTTTTAAAATATATATAGGCCGAACATGTAAAAAATAGTTCAAAGTGCTTGTTTTATCGGTGAGCCCACCCAGGTTTGAACCTTGTAGGCATCCAACTGTTTTCATTTAGATTACTTTTTTCCTTTGAGTTGTTCTTCCTTTTATTTTAAGTGGTACAAAGTCATTCAAACGAAATACCAAACTCCATTTAAGTGGTACAAGTCTTCCTTTTAACTAGTGAGTAGTAGAGGTGCACATCCAAACCGGTTCTCTGACTCAAACTGGTAACACGAACCGAAATCGAACCGGTTTCAACCCAGTAGTAGGCCAAACCGGTTTCAAGACGGAAAAAATGACGGTTTGGGACCGGTTTGTATATTTCTAGCCCAAACCGGTTTGGAACCCGTTTTTACCCAACCCGGTTACGAACCGGCCCAAGAAACCGGTTTGGAACCGACCCAAACAAACCGATATGTATCTCTTTTGTATACTTTAAATATATTATTTATTAAAATAAAAAATACCAGTTCTTTGCCACAGTTTTTTGGACACGAACAAGTTACGAGCTGAATCGGTTCCTATCGGGTTAGGTTTTATTGGCCCTAAAGTAGTTTGGGAACCGACCTGATTTTGATCAAATCCGATTAAAAATTCGTTGAAATGAACACGGTTCGGGTTGAACCCGACCCGGTTTGAAAAAAAAATCCAGTTTGCGCACCTCTAGTGAGTAGCGTGCCAAGTACAATCACAAAAATAACATGTCATTTTATTTCTAAGCGAAAATAGGCCCAATATTGAAAGGGCCGAATAAATTCGCTCCAACTAAACCGCTATAAAAGAAATTAGGGCTTCTGATTTCGCCCAATTTGGTTTCTGTTGGTTCTATCTTACAAGCTACAACTCGACTACTCATCATCGATCAACTCTTTTTGTTCGATTGGTGAACTAGCGATCTTTATTCAAATCGGCTTAAAGGTACCCACAGATTTCATACATATTTTTCACAGTAGGTTCGCTTTGAGGGCATAAAATTTGGTGTTTGGTAGTCGAACCTCATGCCAAAAGTTATACTGATTCTATTTTGTTCTAATTCATTGCCGAAACCCTAGTTTTGTATACGAATGGGTTTATTTGTGATCAGAGTGATCAGTTTATAAATCTGTGGATTTTTTTTTCTTCCTCTATAACTAATGTGTTCAGAATATTTTTTAGGGTGATTGAATTCACGGTTCTTGTGAAGATATCATGTATTCTTCGAGAGGGAGTGGTGCTTATGGACAACAGCAACAGCCGAAGTCACAGCCTTACTCTGGTCAATCTGCTTTCGGTCAAAATGTAAGCTTGTTATTTTAGCTTAGGTTATGTTACAATTACCTTCATATTGATATAAGAGGTCATATGTATCAAGAAGAAAGAAAAGAAAACCTCTTTCTAATATGGTTTGCTGTTTTAAGTGGTAATTTTCAAGAATTTAATTGAAATCAGCCAAAGCCTTTAATACGTTCAGGAATAACTTGGAAGTAGTAATTTTCAAGAATCACGATTTTCTATATAAATCTACCTTTTTGTCCTATGGTTGTTTTCATTTATCAGTAAGATACATTTATTGTTTTTTTTTGAATAAATGTTCACCCAGAAATTTATCAGGTAAAATATAGATGATTGGATGCTTTCAAATTTAAAGCCCAACGTTTTGTTTACAGTATTTGTTATAAATCAATGCTGTCAGGACGTTTTCTTTTTTACTTGAGAATAATCTTCATATGGTTTTCTGGAAATTGATTGTTATGATTTGTGGAACCATGCTTTTAATAAGTTTTATAAATCATATTATGATTCAAGAAGCAAAGTTCATTACAGTAGCATCTATTGGAAAATGGTTAGTCTGATATTTGAACTTGCAGGCCTTTTAATTTTTTTTCTTTCAACGTTTTATTATATTGATGAAAGAAGTAACATCCTTGGTGAAATAAAGCTTGAATGAAAATTGCGGTTTTTTTTTTCCTTCAAAGAAGGAAAAGCTTTCTCTTTCTGACTTTCATTGCTGTTTTGTAAAAGCCTGATGGTGCCTCTCAGCTGTCAAGGCATTCAGCCTTGTTAGGTAGCCATCCATCCGCTGGAGCTCATTATGGGGGTCAATATACTTCAGTGTATGGTTCAACAGCACATAGTAGTGCTTTACAGGTCAGTTAACTGTATGATTTGTGGAATGGGTTTTAATCCATGTTTAACATGCATGATGAACGTTATTATAAATCCTTTTTTGGTATGGATATCTTTTCATGGATATGGTACTTTAGTGTATGTAAACTTTAATGCCATCTATGCAGGTTCCAGCTACTAGTGTCAAAGGAGCTGGTTCATCTGTTCTAGAAGGTCGAAGTGGCTATGGGTCCACTATGCAAGAGTCACCAAAATACACATCTGGGGACTACCCTGCAGCTAGTCAGAAATATGCAAGTGCATATTCAGGGAGAGATTTACAAAATGATTCAACTGGTCGATTTGCTGATTCAGTTGCCTTTGGTCGTCATCATAAGGTTTTTCGATCTATTAGTAATTGTTATAGCTTTTAATCTTTTGTTATTATTTTAAATTGTACACCAAATTTATTATTTAACCCTGCATGTAACATTTCTGGACAGGCTGATATTTATGATCGTTTAGATGCGGCGGCAGCATTACGACAAGAATTGCTACAGGCTTCATCACTTCAATCTGTTTCTGTAGATGGGAGTTCTAGGTATACTTATTTTTTTACCATTTATTTATTCTTTATGTAATACTTCAATATAATGCACGTTTATTTGTTCATAAGTTGTGATCGGTGATGGATGGGGTACAATAGATGTACTAAATACTGATGTCAACAACTTTACAAGAGGAACTCTTGAAGTAAGCATTAATTAATTAATAATATCTTGTAACACTAAGTAGCAAACCGGTTTCTGGCAGAGCTACTGATTATCTAGCAGCAAGATCAGCTACTGTTCGCCACGCGGGTCAAGAACTTTTGCCATATGGTGGAAGAGTTGACGCTGATCTTCATTCTTTATCAATGATAAGTGGTACACAACACGCACCATCAATTCTAGGGGCTGCTCCAAGGAGAGAAGTGGAAGATCTCATGTATGCTCATGGTTCTGCTAATCCTGGGTATGGAGTTAGCTTGCCACCTGGCAGGGCATATGTTTCAGGAAAGAGTCTACATGGCATATCCCTGGAATCAGATTATCCAGGTAGCATTCTGGAACGTGCGGGTTATTCGAGGCTTGATGATCGTAAAGATGACGTGGCATATGCTCGGGAAATCGAACGAAGAGAGGAAGATCGTCGTAGGGAAATTTTACGAGAACGCGAACGCGAGCGGGATCGTGAACGTGAACGTGAAAGACAACGGGAGCGAGAACGGGAACGAGAACGTGAACGAGAACGTGAGCGTAGGAGGGACCGGGAAAGAATCTTGGAAAGACGGGATAAGGAAAGAGAACGAGAAATTAAGCGGGATCGAACCCCGCCAAGAATCTCTAGGGACAGAGGTCGTTCCACATCAACAAAGCCTGGCAAGTCTTCAAGACGAGAATCACCTAGGTGGAATTTGTTGCTTACTTATAGTTCTCTATGTATAGCTGCTAGTCTATATTGCAGCCTTCTTAACTAACTTGGTGTTCTGTCATACTGAAGGCGTCATTCACCTGGTAAAGAAAAAAGAAGAGAATATGTCTGCAAGGTAAAACACCATATCAGACCTTTTCTTGTTGACTCTGGCGATCTCCAATTCATCCTGTTGGCTTTTCTTTTACTGAGGATTACTACCTGTTGACCGTCATTTTATGTGTGTTTGCTAAGTGTCTTCACTTTCGCTTTTTTCTCTCACCTATTGTGCAATTCCTGGGATTATTGATCTCCCATCTGCCATGAGTTTGGTTCTCTTCTACTGCCCTTTACTGGTCTTCTAGATATCTGTTGAACCCTTGTTGAGATGTGCAGTCGTCGTCTTTTTGGTGATCTAAGGTGGTTGTTGGTAGAGCTTGATGAAGATGGCTGTAGAGTTGCTTCAAGTTCATTATCTTTTGAAAGATGAAGACTCTCTCCTATAGTTTCGCAATATATTGAGTTCTTTGAACATACCATGATTTTTCTAATTTCGTTTGTTCAATACATTTGAATGGACGCTTCTTTGTCACACATTATCAGAAATTTAAATATTATGCCTTGCAGGTTTATTCATCTAATTTGGTGGACTATGAGAGGGATTATCTGTCCATGGATAAACGTTACCCTAGGCTATACGTTTCACCAGAATGTTCTAAGGTATGTGGTTATTATGATTTTTGATCTCCTCTATTCATCTAATTTGGTGGACTATGAGAGGGATTATCTGTCCATGGATTATCTAGTCATTGTATTGATTGAGAATTTGTTTCAGGTTGTTGTTAATTGGTCAAGGGAGGACCTGAAAATCCCTTTTAATACCCCTGTTAGGTATGATTGCTCATATTATGTTTTGTTTCTTCTTGTTCACATATATTCATTCTTTTGCTTGTTAGCTCATATAATATTTTCATAAATTCATAACAAGGCACTTGGTTCAAACTAAAAGTAATCAACATTAATACAATATTTGATGATAGACTAACAATGTTCTGATCCTTTTCTGGTTTAGAGTTGGGAAGGATTATAATTTAATACACATTAACGATTTTCATGCTGTTGAACAGTTTGAACATGATTTTGTTCAAGAGGAAACCCCAAGTGAGCATGAATCAGCATCTACCAAAACATTAACTAATAATCATGTAAATTTGGCAAGTGGAACTACTCGATGGAATGCAAAGGTAGATAGTTTGAACTCGAAGTAATTGCGGGCTTGATTCTTTTTGGCGGCGTACAATAATATCATTCATATTTGGTCTCTTTTACTTGCTTGATTCAGTTGTTACTAATGAGCGGACTTAGTCATAATGCTTGGGAGGAATTATCATCTGATAGAAGTTATGAGGATCGTATCCCCCATCTTTGTAATATGCTTAGGTTTGCTCTTCTTAAAGACGGGAGTTCCTTCATGGCAATTGGTGGTTCATGGGACGCTATTGATGGCAGTGATCCTTCAGTAGATAGATCTGTTTTAGTTCAAACCGTTTTAAGGTTTTTTCATTTATGTTCAATTTTATGATTTTGTCTTTATGCATCACCTGTCGCATCTAAACTTAAATTATAATCTTTAGGTATGCTAAAGAGCTCACAGGACTTGACTTAAAGAACTGCCGAAAGTGGAATCCATTTCTTGAGGTAACTTATTGTTTCACTCTTACATGTTGGTTTTCCTTCTATTATTATATTAATTGTTTTGACATTTGCAGATTCACTATGACAGAATTGGCAATGATGGACTTTTTAGTCATAAGGAAATCACTGTAATCTATATTCCTGACTTATCTGATTGCTTACCCTCAATAGATGCATGGAAAGATCAGTGGCTTGCCCACAAGAAGGCAGTTGCAGAGCGAGAACGGCTGCAAGCTCTGAAAAGAGAGGTATACAAAGAAAATAAGATAAAGTTACTCACTAATTATAAATAGGAAACAGGATAAATCTTAGAGCCTTTCTGGTGGATTTTTTCTCTAATATATTGTTTTTATTTGTGTGTAGAAATCGCGTGAAAAGAAAGAAATCTCAAAAGGTAATGGCTTGGAAGGGCACTATGTCTGCTTGAGGTTATTATTGTAACTTTGGTTAATTTCTGTTGTTTCTGCACAGATAAGGAGGGCGAGAAGAAAAAAGATTCTGATAGGGTTGAAAAAACCGAAAAGAAAAAAGAGGATGGCGAGAAGAAAAAAGATTCGGATAATGTCGAAAAAATGGAAAAGAAAAAGAGGCTGGATCAGCGTCAAAACTTAATGAAAAAGGAAAAGCTGGCACTAAAGTGAAAGCAAAGGAGGCTGGAAAAGAGGGGGACAAAGCAGCAACTGAGAAGAAAGATCAGGACAAAACCATAACTGAGAAGAAAGATGAGAACAAAACCGTAAATGAGAAGAAAGATGGGCACACAAGTGTAACTGAGAAGAAAGATGGGGACAAAACTGTAACTGAGAAGAAAGATGGGGACAAAACTGTAACTGAGAAGAAAGATGGGGACACGACTGTTACCGAGAAGAAAGATGATAATGAGGCAGTTGATGATGTGAGTATTTCTGGAAAAAAAATCAGACAGGCAATGCTGCTGGTAGCGGAAAAAAGAAGACTATCAGAAAAGTTATTAAAAAGAAGGCTGCTCCTGAAAAAGATGAAAATGCACCTAAACAAAATGATACAGACATGGAGGTTGTTGGTGAAGATGCTGAGTCGTCTGGTACTCCTTTGACTGCTAAAACTCCTACCAAGAAGAAAGTTATTAAAAAGACTCCAGCTGTGAAAGCTGTTAAGAAAGAAGATGAAGCTAAAGAACCCGAGTGTTCTGAGGATAAGTCGAAAACTGAAGACGTGGTTGGCTCAAGCGAGAAAACTGTTGTTAAAAAGAAAGTAATAAAAAAGGTTACTAAGAAAAAGATAGCTGCTAAGGTTGCCAATAACAAGGATAAAGTGGTCAAGGAGAATGAAGCAGGGTCAACAATTGGAGAGCAAACTGTAAGTGAAGTGAAATCAGAGAACAATGAGTCGATCTCTGGGGCAGTCCCAGTCCCAGTCCCACAGAGTGTTGGTGGTGCAAATGAAACTGGAAATAAAAGTGAGAAGATTCAAGTGAAGGAAGAGAAGAAAGCTAAAGTGAAGGGTGGTCCTGATAACAATGAGAAACTGAAGGATGGAAAAGAGAAAAAAGACAAAGATGTTAAAACTGAAACTAAGGGTAAAGAGGTAAAAGATAAGAAAAAGGTTGACGAGCCACCTAGACATCCTGGGTTGATCCTCCAGCCAAAAGGGAGCAAGAATTCAAAAGTATTCTTTTTCTTGTTCTTTTTTAATATTATTTTGTATTGTACGTATATAACAAAATGCTTATTGATCTAGTTGTGTAATGTTAACATGAGTTAATTGTCACATTTCTGAAACAGCTGCGTTCATTGTCACTTTCACTGGACTCGCTCTTGGATTATACTGATAAAGATATTGAAGAATCAACATTCGAGGTATGTCAGTTTAAATTGTTGTTTATTCTGCATAGTTGTTAACTGAGTTCAAACTTTGGCAGCTATCTGTGTTTGCGGAAACATTCTATGAAATGCTTCAATTTCAAATGGGTTCTCGGATATTAACATTTCTCCAGGTAGGTAATTTGTTAACAATGCAATGTTTTTTGTTCAATTCCATACATGACTACTGTTTCTTACTCTCTGTTTCATAGAAACTAAGGATCAAGTTCGTGGGTAAAAGGAACCAGAAGAAGAGACAAAGAGAAGAAGTCTCCGATAAGAAGGAAAAAGAGAAAACATCATCCGTTAAAAAGACATCCCCTAAACGTCAAAAAACTGATGATGCCACTGTCGAAAGCACACCAGTTAAAACCGAAACATTGCATGATAGTGATCCTGTGGATGAAAAAAACCGTTCAGGATGACAACATGGTTATTGATGATAATGTGGAGAACACCAAATCAGAAGATGAATTAATAGAAGAAGATTCTGAAGAACCAGAAGAAGATCCTGAAGAAGAACCAGAAGAAGATCCTGAAGAAGAACCTGAAGAAGAACCTGAAGAAGATCCTGAAGAAGATCCCGAAGAAGATGCAAACATGGCTGATACAGGAAATGAGGCAAGTGTTTGCTGTTCTAATTTAATAAGGAACCTAAAATTCATATTTTTATTAAATGGCCGTTGCCAGTCGCATGAGATGGTTTCTTGTTTTAAGAGCATCCGCAACTGATCAAGGGCACGGACCTCCATGTCGGTCACCCGCCGGATCCCATGAACACCACCCTCCTCTCACAGAAGGCCGTTCCTTCCATTTGTGGATGTCCAATGGACTTTCGCCTGGAGTACTCAATTGTCCTGGAGTATTCAAGTGTCCTTGTTGACCACGGACGTCTGGGAGAGCTCCATTGCAGATGCTCTAACATGTACATATTTATGTTTGGTGATATATTTTATGTTTTTTTACAGGAGAAAACTGAGGTGGTTAAAGTTGAAAAGGATGTGAAGTCTGAAAAAGTAGATGAAAAAGTCAAAGGTGAGCAAGATGAGAGTGTGAAGACAACTGTGAATATGGAGAAAAAAGAAGACCAAAAGGTGGAAACGAAGAAGAAAGAATCTAAAGTTACTATTGACAAGAAACTTCTGCAGGCATGTTATCTATAAAGTGTCATTCTAGTGAACTCTTTGCTTTACTTTTTTTAAATAATATAGTATATTTGAGATTTATATGTGCACTTGCTTCTTTGTTAACAGGCTTTTAGGTTTTTTGACCGCAATCGAGTGGGCTACATCAGGGTAAGTTGAATTAATTATTGATATTCATCACCTTTTTATGTGAAAAAATGATGTTTGAATACCTTGCAATTCATATGTATTTGCAGGTTGAAGATTTACGGTTGATCCTGCATGCATTGGGAAACTGCATGTCTCACAGGGATGTCAAGGTGATAAATCATGTTTAGCACTCCTTTTAATTGGCAATTTCGACCCATTAGGGTAAATGGGTCAATTTGAGTTGTTTTTTGCCTAAGGGGTCAATTGGGTAACATAGAAAACTTGACTAAAACGAAAAAAAATGTCGAATATGTTCAAAGTTGCCTGAAGTGTAATAAAAAAAACAAAAATTGTTATTGAAATATTGAACTTTTGTAGTGATATTTAACACAGTAATTATTTTATAAATTTCTTTACAGAAAAGACAATTGTTTGCTGGTGTGTCCATGTTAAGTTTTTAACAACCCTACAAAAAATATACTGGTGAACCTGCTATGTCCAGTTGATTGTTATAGGTAAATTCATGAGTCTTAAATCTTAATATTTTGTGATTCAGGAACTTGTACAAAGTGCACTGCTGGAGAGCAACACCGGGAGGGATGATCGTGTTCGTTACACTAAGCTAGTGAAGATGACTGATATCTGAAATGTAAGTCACTCATATTTTAGTGATTTACTTCTGTATTCCTGAAAGGCATTTTTTAATCGTTATAATTTTATATAAATCTCTGGAAATTTGATATAATACCATATTTACCCTACAAAAAATCATAATTTTTAATATATTCATTTTAAATTTATATCATTTATACCCTTCCCTTAAACCTGCGGCAGGTAATGAGAGTTTTGAGTGCCATTAATTTTTTTGTTTGGTTAAATATGATACTATGCAAGTTTAAGGGGTATATAAAAAACTATTGGTAAATTTATTCTCATTTTGGCTGCTCCCGTTATTAAACAGATTTCTTGTGTAGTTAATCTATAGTATCTCTAATAAACAAGGTTTTCTTTACCACTTGTTCTTCTCTTATCCAACTTTTTTGACACTTGTCATTTTTCTAGACATTCACATATCAATTTTCCCTCAAAAGGGTATTATAGTAATTACATACTTATATAAATTTAAAAGGGTATTATAGTAATTACATACTTATATAAATTTAAAAGGATATTATAGTAATTACATACTTATATAAATTTCTCTCTTATTAAAAATGAAAAAAATGAATGTTATTAATTGCTATATTTCTCTTTCTTATCTAAATTTTTTAAAATCAAATTAGTTTTTTAAAATAGAGTTTATTAAGGAAATTAGAAATCAAATCTTTCAATTAAAATCTAAATAATAAAAAGACTAAAAATTTATATAATATGAAATTTTCTAAAACACTAAACATTTTCAAATAAAATATTTTAAATTATTTTGTTTTAAAAAGTTATAAACTGGTGAATTTTTTTAAAAACTGTCTTAATAAAACAACCAAAATCATTACAAACAAGCGTTTTAAAAAAATATTTTTATAAAAAAATCTTAAAACGAATGTTTAAAAGTAAAACTATTTAGATAAGAGTTAAAAATAGTATAATCTTTTCATTTCTTGAACTATTACGCATATATAACTTTAATTATATTTTATATTAAAATATTATACTATAACTTTTCGTGTTTATTACTAACATGCAATAATACGTTTAATTAATGGTTTTTAGCCTATCTATCTATAAAAAAACTAAAATAAGCGTGAAATAATTATAAGACTTATATACTTACTTTCTTATTTCTCTATATTATTAATAGTAATATTGAATACTACTAATATTACTCGTACCATATTCAAATTAAAAATATATAATTTAATAAATTAAAAACCTATTTTTAATTAAAAACACACTTTTTAAAAACAAAAAAGTTATAAAATACAGAATATGATGAACTTTATTTATTATTTTTCTTAAAATAAAATATTTAAAAATCATAATTTTTGATAAAATAAAAGTTTAAGAAAAATACATAATTATTAATTTACTTAAAGTAACTATTTAATTTATCTTCAAACATAATTTTATAATACATATATTTTTAGTACTAATTATTTGATATTTTATTTATATAATCCGTGTAATACACGGGGGCTAACCTAGTATGTTATAATCAGATGTCTTTACTTTCTTGCTGTTCTTTTGTTAATCACATTCAGTTTCTGATTCATCATCACAGTTACATGGATAGTTTGGATAGATGGCTGAAGTTTGACTTCTTTAAGAGGTCTACTTTCGGTTTCTACCGAATCAAAGATCGAGAAAGTTTATTTGTAAAATAATTGGTCAAAGATATGTTGGTTGACTTCTTTCTTACACTAGATTTTCCTTTTAATAAGACACTGGTTATGGGTAAGTTTCGTTCTCAAATGGTAGTAGATTTCCGTTGCATCTCCCTACTGTTTTAATTGTTATATCCTCATTACATTTGTTAATTTGAAAAATGGTGAATGCCCTTTATATAAACAGTGTGTTGATATCTACTTCAATCAAGATTAACAAAAGACAATCGAAATCAAAATCTAATCTATTCATCATAAACACCATTTCTTAGAAGATGGCTAACCTTCAGTGTCATCTTTAAATTGGTTTGTGTTTGTATGCGTGTGCTCAACGTGCCGCTGCATGAGCTTCCTGTTTGATTTGTATTTGTATGTGTTTTTAGATTGTTTTTTTCTATAGTGTCCATGTTTCTCATATTAATGTATGCTATCAATTATTAGTGTCAGTGTGTGTGTGTCTATCAACAGTTAATTAAGGCCAACTAATGTATAATTGTATATCAGTAAATTAACATGTATTTAATGGTAATTGGCAATTAGGGATTAGCACCAACTATTTACTATAATTGAAGAGGCCTTTTCCTTTTTCTTCTATACTTTCATAGGGTATTGATATAACACAACAATTGTGAGACTTTAATGAAAAGATGTATTAGAAACTTCATTTTTAAGATTTTAAACTAATAACGATTATTTT
Source organism: Flaveria linearis (assembly GCA_024085815.1). NCBI lineage: Eukaryota > Viridiplantae > Streptophyta > Magnoliopsida > Asterales > Asteraceae > Flaveria > Flaveria linearis. Next base: position 67,343,444 of record CM044012.1, read on the forward strand.
ATAGTGTACATCTACTTCAATTCCAATTATCAACTTTTTGGGTAAATTAAAATTGATTTCGAAAACATGTATGAAGCTTATGTAGTTACTAGTTTTGATTTTTAAATATGGTACTTACTATATTGAAATCACAAATCCAAATACCCCTAATCAAGTGTGAGACAAATTTATACTCGATACATAATCATATTCCTAAAACATGCATACTAAAGGATAAAATAAAGCATAGCAATACTAATCCATCAAAGAGTTATCCTTGTATGAACATGAAGTGTCATTCAAACCAAGGGTCTTCCATTATAATCTTTTCTAATACTTCGGGATCAATCCCTAAATCATAAAAACAAGAATGTCCTTCGAGGTTATTGTTCTCTCTCGAGGTATTCTTGAGTTCAATGACTTCCGGTTCTTGTCTTGATTCATTACCTATAACATTGCCAACAAATAATATATCAGTTTTATTAAGTTAGAGATAAAAATGATTGTGTTGTAACATAGCGGTTCCAAAATTTACGGTTATATACCTGGCAAAAACTTGTTTTGACCAAAACATAGGTCAACTAGTACTCACAAATTTCTTTGTTATATCTATTGACATTCAATGATAATGAATGTATGAATATTATTGAAAAAACAAATTGTTCTAATGATAACCTACTTCTTTTTATGTTCACGTTTTATGTTAGTTTCTAAACCAATTTCAATGACAGTTGGAATTGACCCATTTAATATGCGAGTTAGAACGACCTTCCATTAGGATGCCTAAAATAAAATACAAGTAGATTGATGAGTTACCTTCGATTTCAAGTCTTGCTTTCTTTACGTTTACGAGTTCTTCATTACTTTTCAGTATCATTTTCTCAACAACGTTAGCCATGGTAGTGACTCTCTCCTTGAACTCATCTACAAAAGCTTTTATTTGTTCTTCATAGTTTGATAACCAAACGATCTTATTTTCTTGGTCCTGTTGTATTGTTTTCAACTGGTCGCTAAACATCGTTGTTTCCGTTAGGGCACGCCCCATTAGTCTTAGATTTTTGCTTCTCTTTCTAATGTTCGCTAACAAATCATATCTCCCTTTGCGAAACCATTCATTCGCGTATTCATGTTTCTCCCAACTCACCTTTTTGAAACCCTTTATGACAAATCAAAAAAAGAAAGTTAGATAGAGAAGCCATCATTCTAAAGGAAGTATCATAAAAAGAAAGAATAAAATTACATTTAGTGGTTATTTTGTTCATGTAACTCACAGTTTTATCAAGTAGAATCCATTAAATAAAGTTTAGAATATAACAAGAATACCTCTTCAAAACCCTTTATGAACCATGGGAAGATTTCATGAGTAAACCATTAGTTATGAAAAAACTATAAAAACTATGAGTTATGTATATGTAATTACAAGGTATAAATGTAAAACTGTGGGCTATAATATGTAACTCATACGAGTTACGTATATGAAACTGGATCTTAGTTTCGTCATGATCAATGAAGGGATATAAATTGATTACGTATAATTAACTAAAATAATAGGGTCACAATTTACTCAATTATTAAAAAAATAAGCAATTTATAAATTATAAGATTAGCTAGAGGTTGTTTTCACGCTTTTCACATAAGTTGATAGTTTTCTCTTGATCGCTTTATGAACCATACACCTAGAAAACTCCAACTTGTTTAATGTCAAGCAAACTAGAACTAAAAAAATGTGTAATTAACAACTAACAAGTTTACTTTAAGAGGCAAAACATGCATTCCCTATTCAATACTTACATATATGTTGAGTTGAGATTTGAAGCTACTGAAATTTGTATGCTTAAAATACATGGGAAGCACATTAGTTGCAAACTTGTTAATGTCCCAAATGATGAAACTAGCACAACAAGGGAGTTTCCAAGATATATGATCATCGATTTCTTCTTTCGCCACCATGCTATATAGTTTGTGCAAGAATTTTGGCACGCGACAACCATCACCAACCCAATCGCTACCACCCTCACCACCTCTACCACCATATTCGGTGATCACCTTTTCAGTCATGTCAGTCAATGTTTTTAAACAATCAACATCACTTCCTAACCCCTCAAATTGATGACTGATCGAGTGAAAATCTTTCTCGATGTCAACTAAATGAGTCCCCATGTCAATATCAAGAAAAGCTCTCTTTCGCCCTAGCGTCTCACAAAACGTTAATGGAAGCTTGTTGATCATGAATTTCATGGTAGTTTGAATTGTTGATAAAGTTTTCTCTATGTCAAATTTGAATCGTCGTATTTTGTTGCTAATTTGTTTTTGGTTAAATCTTACTTTACCGAATGTTTCTTTGAGTTCGTTTATAGAGACACCATGCTTGTTCATGAAAGTAGATTGTTGCTTCTTCCTTTTGATGGTTTTTAACATGTGTAGTTTCCTTCTTGGAAGTGCTCATGCTCGAACTCTAGTCGATTCCATTCCTTCTTCTTGAAACCCTTTAAAACCAAATTTAGACTGTTAATCATAACAATAACAACAACAATCATACCTAGTAAATCTCACTTGTAGCACAACTATTGGTAGGGTTGATGGTTAATTACAACCAAATTCTCGATCCAAGTATCTAGAATCATGCATAATATGATCAAGAAATAAAACAATACTTACGTAGTTATTGAGTTGACAAATGAAGTTATCAAAACGACTTGTTTTAAAGTAGCAAGGGAGAATCTCGAAGATAAACCTTCGTTCATCGGATATGATAAAGGTGGTGCAAGACGAGCCCATGATATTATGGAGTTTGTTGCTTTATCGTCAACCATTAAGTATAGTTTGATCAAGAATGGAGGTACACCAAGGTTATCATCCATCCTCCCTCCCATTTTGTTAGCCATTAGACATGATGGTTCCGACCCCCTTGGTCCGTTGTGGCTAGTACCACCATCACGACCAACATCACCACTACCTATTCCTTCAATGGCGCGACTAGCCACGACCCCATAACCAGCATCACTTCCTTTGTTGCCGCTACCATTCCCACCATTGTGATCATTTTCTTGTGTTGTATCCATTGCACGATAATGCATGTGAACCATCAATACATGTGTCTACTTATATAGACATATGTTCCTCTTGCTTTTCCTTTGTGGTTAATTATGTTCCATACTATAGGTGTGTAGGGTGTACAATATTTTATTCCCACACCATAATGCATGTTGTATTTTCACATTTTTCTAAATTACTTATATTTAACGCAAAAAATAAATATCACATTTGTGAAAATGATTGCCACCGTCCCTTTTATTTATCTATATCAATTATTTTTAGTACAGTTTAACTTGCTATACATGGTTTGAAAATTATATCCAAGCGTTTGATTAGAACAAGAATTTATGAGAGACATGGTTACAATTAGCAAATGATAATTATAATTGCCTAATTTGTTGCGTCTCATTATTCATTATATTATTACCATCACTATTATTATTCAATTTATATGGAAACTTATAAAAGCTACTTAAATGGTAAAATGAGTAGTTACAGTTACATAGTGCGAAAATGTTACAGAATAGTAAACAAGTTTCAAAAGTATTTTAATTTAGTCATTTATACATATTTTTCTTAAATTGGACCACCAAACGATCAAATCAAGTTATCATTAATTTTTTTATGTGAAGAAATAAACAGGTGAAGAAGACGTGAGAGTCATAGTTTTTAATATATAAAATTATATTAAAAATAAAAAAAACATGTTAATTATGAAAAAAATAAAAATAAAAGCAACTAAAATTTAATCAACGTTCCATATTAGCATCAAAAAATATAAAAAAATATTTTCTAATTGAAACCAAAAGTATAACATGCTAAAAAACATGTTAAATTTTAATTTATATAAAATATAAAATTAAATGATCTAATTAAAACAATTTTAAAACTTAAGTTACTATTTTACAAAGTTACCCCTTACATAGCAAGACTTACAAAAAACATTCTAACCCCAGGTCATGAACAAAAATTTACTGTTAATAAACTCTAAGAGATCACCAATAGTACACTTTAAAAATATTTAAAAACACATCTAGTCTGACACATTAAAAAAGTAATCATTTTTCAAAATCTTGAAACAAACCCAATAAAAAAACCCAAAAACATTATCACATCATCATCATCTTTTATCTTAATTTATTTAAATCTTAACCCACCCACATATAAAAGGGAAAATTACCATATTGGTCATTTGACCAATATGGTTTTCAGTAGTAGCCATTGACTCTGATATGTGCAGAAAATAGCCTTTATATCGCCACGTGGCGATACGAATCCATGCATATCGCCAAATAACGTTTAAAGAAAGCGATACATGGGCGATACAGAACCCCCGTTGTATCGCTTTTACCGGCGATACATCGGCGAGACAATTCAGTAAAAATCTCGCCCGGCCCATTACGTTACAATTTAAACCCAACCCATCTGAAACAGCAGCCCATCTCCCACTCCATCTCCCACCCCACCAGCCAGCCCATCTCAAATTAGCCCAACCCACTACATTTAAACCCAACCGATCTGAAACAAACCCAGCTAAATTTAAAAGCCCAGCCCACTACAATTTAAGATAAAAATTAAATAAAAAACAAATTGTAATATTAGTATAAATACACATAACTCTTATAGCAACATACTCTTCGACTTCGTTATTAAACTTCCATTTTCCACCGTTGCAAACCACAATGTTAACAAACATGTTTGAAAGTATAATATATGTGTGAAATAAGATAAGATGGAAGATGGAAGATGGAAGATGGATGAAATTGTGTGTTATAATTTTTTAATTGTTATCATCTATACTATATAATAAAAGAGTAATAGTCATTTTGTTTTAAATTTAATTTTTTATATCATCAACTTAATTGTGTAATCATATTGTTTTAAACTATACATATTTTTATAGCTAAATAAGATTCAATTTAAAAAAAATAAAGTATTTATTTATTTTAGGTTAGTGTGATTTTAAAAAAAAAACTGGTTTTAATTTTACATGGGTCAATTATATATTATATTATTCAAAAAAATATTTTAATATTTATAATTTATAAATGTAACATTTTATTTTTTATTGTTATAGTAATACGTAACTTAATCTACGAAATATTTATACATTTATGAATTATGTTGTTTTTATATTTTCAACCCGTGTATTACACGAGTTTGCTAAAACTAGTATTATATATAGTATTATTACACTAATTACGGTAGATAGAATATATTAATTATAAATTTATTACATTATAAATTATAGTAGTATTATACTTAATATTATATTTAAGATTTTATATTTGGGAGGCCAATGTAAGGCCCAGGCAGTTGTAAAATTTTACATTAGGCCCAGGCGGATCCAAGAGAGGCCCATGTAAGGCCCAGGCGAACAGAGGCCCATGTAAAGGAGAATGGCGGCGATACATAACCATGTTAGGGCGAGACAGGGCGAGATTTGATTTGTTTTTTATTAGCAGGGCGAGACAAGGGCGATATATTATGAAAGTGTATCGCATGGGCTTGCTTTTCGACGATACTTTGCCAGGTGTCCAAATCTCATTTGCTGTCTACTTTGGTATTTTTTTAGGTCAAAGGCTATTACGTAAATATTAATTAGTCAAATGACTATTTTGATAAATTTCCCCATATAAAATCTCAAATTTTGTTCATTCTTTGGTTTTTAATTTTCATTCACAAGAATGATTTTCTAAATAGTGCCACACAATAGAGAGTTGAAGAATGGTCACGTGGACTCCAAAATACCCAAGAATGTTCCATTGTGGATACTCTAAAAGAGTTAACATATTATTCAATAGTGAATATTTGATGTTTTCACTCTTTTCCGTAAATAAACTACAAGTCCTTCAATTTTGCAAAAAAAAAGTTAATAATAATAATAATAATAATAGATGATATTGCATTGTAACAAGATGAACATTAAAATTAATATTATATCATTATTTATTAGATTACTACCAAAGTTCTTATGACCAATGACACCAATGTGTTTAAATAATAGTGTCCCTACCAAATGGTGAGAGTTGAAGTCAAATTGTGAGCCAAAGTAGTGTGCATTGGAACGATTTTAGTGTGTGATTGTTATGTTTAAAAAAATGTATTAGATTACTAATTTGACCATTAATGATGATGACCATAGGCAACAATATGAAAAAAGGTGGATGCTTTCTACATTAACATCAAGAACCACTAACATCAAAGATTAACAAAAGATAACCCAAATCAAACTCTAATCTATTCATCATCTGCCACAACCTCCTTCTCAGAAGAACATTTCTCTTCACCTTCAGCATCGTCATCAACATCACTTGATTCTTTTTCCTGCAAATCAACCACAACCATTCAATTTACTCATGATCATAACTTCATAACAAATCATGTACGCACAAAAACAGAAGATCAAGAAACACTCACAGCTTTATCATTTTCATTGTTGTCATCACTTGGATTCTCCAAAGCTTTTTGATACTTTTCTTTAAGCTCTGCAGCCCTATCGGTATAAGCTTTCTTTTCCTGCAAATTTTGAAAAAATGAGTGGCCATTAGAATGAAAAATTACCCATTAAATACAAAACAAAACAAAATCAACAAAAATTGCAGCTCACTTCATCTGTCATAGACTTCCATTTCTCACCACCCTCCTTTGCAACCTAATAATCATATTCAAACAATAAAAAGAAAGAAAATTAAACAATAAGTGTTAACGTAATATGACATTTCAAATTGCAATTAAGTATTACCAATGCCACTTTCTTGTTATCTGGGTTAGCTTCCTTGAATGATTTCCTAAAGTCCTCCCTACACCACAAAAAAATTGCATCAACCAATGGTATGTAAACAGATTAAATCTGTTAATTTGAATTATAAAGTGAAATCATAGGATTACATGAAGAGAAAGAATGCTGTTGGTGGCCTTTTGGGTTTACTTGGATCTCTTTCCTTCTTTGATTTCTTTGCAGATGGTTCTTTCGCTTTTACTGACTTTTTTCTGCAACAAAACTCAAACAATATAACTAAATAACACAAAAGAACAAATAATTAGAACCCATAGTTTATAACTAGTTACCTCTCTGCAGACTTTTTAGGGACAGATTCATTAATGGTTTCAACACAAATTGTCTCTGTAACAATACAAATACAAACGTTAAAACAAGTTGCATTGAACAGCTGAAAGATGATAACTTTTTTAATTTGATGAACAATAGCCCCTACCCAGATTCATTTTGATTTTAGCATCAAGCCCACAATCGTGCATACTAATTAACGCCACTGCAACACTCTTATTACACCCTTCACTGCATAAAAACCACAGGTTCATCAAATTAACATCAATCACTTCAATTCAAACAGCATCAGATCCACACATTGAATCTACATACCACCCTACAATTCATCTTCAACATTGCAAGTATTTCACAGTTTACAGACGAAATTAACAGAAATTGAACAAAAAAGTGAAGATATCAAACTAGCAACACCACAACCAACGAAAAAGAATCAAATAACAATACCATCGAGTGAAAGCACTGCCGTTTTTTGCTCGTTTAAGAGTAACAGAAGCAGTTTCTGCTTCGACCCTCTTTCTTGATCGATTAGCGTTGACTGATTTTGAACTCGCATCACCAGTGCGCGCCATTGATAAAAAGCTTGAATGGAGTCTGTGAATTCGTTTGAAAGAGAAGAAGATGTGCTATAGGATGATTGTTGAAGATGAAGGTTTATTAAGAGATGAAATTTTATAGAAATTTTGGCGCGAGAAGTGGCGCTATTATTTGAAGGGGAAATTTGAGTTTGAGAATTGAAATCAAACTCATGTGGATTGCCAGCGTGGCAGAAGATCAGCCGTTGGATTTGTAGTTGATTGGTTTGCGAGAGTTACATTATTGGTCCCTTGGGTTGTGATCAGTGTGAAGATTGTGTCCAACAGTTTTATTTCTTAGGATTGGAGTTTGTAATAGTGTGCTTGTTTTATTATGAAAAAGGTCGCACTTAGTTTGTAATAGTTTGTAATACGACTTGAGACGACGTTGACGTTGCTTGTTTTTGCATTTAAGTTAAGGTACGGATTTCTGGTCCTTCTTATTTTAGTATAAATTATATTCTTCTGTTACTTTTAGTACGGATATTTGATACCTTTAGTATTCCGTCTTCGTTTCCGTTGATATGACTTGTTTGGCTTTCGGCATTTTAACTAGTCGTTTATCAATATTTATTTAGTTATGCTCTGACTCGTTCGATTTATTAGTTTAATTACTGAGACTTGTAGCATGCAATATATATTTATAAATTTGTGCTCATTATTGCATGTTCTTATAATTAACAAGTTGAAGTTTATTGATTTGTTATATGTTGGTAACTATACAACCTTTTGATTTAGCACTCTGTTACCCGAGCTTGTCCGACATGTCATTGTGGCGTCAATGACATGACACTTTTCGTTTGAATTTGTGCTCAAGATTATCTTTTAGTTTAATTGATGTAATGAACACCTTAATTAGGTTTATTCGGATTATTTGGTTTGTTTGAATTTATTACTTTTGACCGTTTCTTTAATATCGTGGATTTGGTTTTTGATTTTGTATATATAATAATGACACTTCAGCCTTGGAAGTTACACCACAGAACTGGTTCAGAAAGTTTTCTTGTCTCTTATCCCAACTAGAAAAGATTCTGCAAGCGATGCGCGGGTAAGTGCACCTCGAACTTGAATACGAAGACCCAAATACAAAAAACATACTAACGCCTATCACTTCGACTTTGAACTCGAACACATCAAGCAAAGGAAAGAAAGAAATAACGTCAACATAACAAAATAAACTTAACAAACGTGTCGAATTAACGCAAGTTTTTACATATTTTATTATGCAATTCATATAAATAGGTATTAAGAATACTTTTTAATTACTAAAATAACATGAAAATAAAAAAGGACCAAATATAAAAATCATAAAACTTTTGTGGCTAAAACACAAAAATCAAAAAGTCCTTCTAGCTAAGACTTTACAAAATTCATATAAATAGGTATTAAGCATACTTTTTAATTACTAAAATAATATGAAAATAAAAAGGACCAAATATAAAAATCATTAAACTTTTGTGGCTAAAACATAAAAATCAAAAAGTCCTTGTAGTCAAGACTTTACTAAATTCATGTAAATAGGTATTAAGAATACTTTTTAATTACTAAAATAACATAAAAATAAAAAAGGACCAAATATAAAAATCATAAAACTTTTGTGACTAAAACACAAAAATCAAAAGGTCCTTGTAGCCAAGACTTTACTAAATTCATATAAATAGATATTAAGAATACTTTTTAATTACTAAAATAACATGAAAATAAAAAAGGACCAAATATAAAAATCATAAAACTTTTGTGGCTAAAACACAAAAATCAAAAAGTCCTTGTAGCCAAAAGTTTGCTATTATATCTATACTATATTAATATACATATGGAAGGGACAAAATAGTAAATTAAACAAATACTCTTAATTTTTAAGAGTTTACAACTCTTATAGCACATGTTACAAGTCATGGAAGCTTGCTTGAAATGATGAAACCCTTCCCAGATCCACAACCACGTTCAAACAAGCAATTAACCTCATTTCAAAATTCAAATACGGTTCCTTCTCTCTGCAATATTCAGTTCGCATCGCTTTCGAGTAGGTTTGTGGGTTTCTTTGCTTTTGAAATTATTCAGTTTACACCTTCCCAGATCCACAACCATTGCTACCTCTTCTTCTTCGTTGAGGCTTCTCACGCGTAATCGGGAGAAATAGAGAGACGGTGAGCTTTCAACATTGCTTTCGAGTAGGTTTGTGGGTTTCTTTTCTTCGATTTAACTGTTAAATCTCTTTAAACATCAATAGCCGGGTTATGGCTTCGAAGATTCAGACCTATTTCGAAAACCATTTTGAAGAGGTTCATGATTTCGGTGGTGGATTTATAGGTAACTCTTCATACCTCCATCTCTATAGCAAATTATGATTTGGCTTTTTGTAGTAATTGATATGGGATTTTAAGTACAGATTTATGATTTGAGTTTTAGTAGAGCTTTAATCAAAGGATTTGCAAGACTCGATTAAGCCGAGAACACAATCAGATGTGTCTGCTGCAATAAAGACCCTTCTACAAATAGTTCTTTATCTTTTGCATCTGGGATGCCTAATGAATCCAACAACAATGTAAGTGTTGATAGATTGTGGGTTTTGGTTACTGAGCACCAAGTGTTTGTTGAAATGCTTCAATGAATTGAATTTTTATGTAATGTGTAATTGTGTCATGTTGGGTTGTTTGCTTAGATTAGGGATGATAAATGTGGGTATGGATGCTATGAATTTACACAATTTGGTGCTTCTTGGGTTGTTTGATTGTGGTTTCTGCTGTTGTTTGAATTTTGTTATTCAGGGAAGCCATGTACATGCTCTTGGGGATTCTGTATCTTTTGGGAGAAGCAAGGAGCATACTAAAGAATTTGAGGATGTTTCGTGTTTGAACTTATTAAGTGTTATGTCTTTTGATACTTTTGTTAATATTGCGAACCATTATAAAGATACACAATAGTTACAGTGACCACTCAAACCTTCCGAGGAAGCTTTCTTCTGCTAATTCTATTTGACATCTTAGTTTACATCGCTGTAATAGTCCCAAAGATTTATTTGATAGTTATGGAATATATATAGATGATGATCTTTTATATTTTATGTGCAGGTTGTTTGAAGTATATGGCCAAGAGAAAAATGTTAAGCTGTTGAGCAAAGACTTAGAACCTTTTCAAAATGGGATCACAAAAGTGCTTAGCCTTTAGCCCTGATGGATCTAGATTTTCCGTAGGAGGGATGGTAAGCATATTTTTCTTTTTCTTTTCCCTTTTCATATTGATAAGTGGATTATGTTATAAGTTTTTTCTTCCATGCACATTCATGATTCTTATTTGATGCACTAATTGAAGGACGGGCATCTCAGAATACATGAGTAGCCAAGCATGCGTGTCACAGTAGATGAACCAAAAGCTCACGCGTCATTCAACGATATGGATTTCAGGTGGGTGGATCTTGAATATTTAACAAACGCTAAGTTTAAGCACCTTGTAATGATAACTGGTATATATAATTAAAACTCTTAAAAATGTACGAGTCGATTCAGGCTGTTATTTATTACCTTGTCTCTTGGGTAGCAGAGGTGCCATTTATTTTTTTCCTGTTTACTTATGAATAAGTCGATTCAGGCTGTTATTTTTACATCTAACAAGGCAAGCTGGTAAAATAAAAGAGTAGCTAGAAACGAAATGGGTCAAGTGGGTTGAAAATTCCCCAAAGTGTATTTTAAATGCATAAAAGCTCTGAACTCCTTTAACAAACACTTGATCATTGTTGAAATAATGTAAGTTATTGATCATATGTTATAAACTAGCTATTATGAAATAAGATAAATAAGCTAGGACAAAATGTGTCTTTGTGTCAACATAACCTGTCCCGTTTCTTAAAATAAACTACCCTTTTGACCCGAACATGTTACCAAACCCTTTCAGAGTTGTGCATGCATATATTATGTCATCTAATGTAGAAGCAACATAAAATCTAATGAAGTTAAGTGTTTCTGATGATCTTGCCTTGCTGCTTATTGTACTCACAGCCTAGACCCAGAGTTCTTAGCTTCAACATCCACTGATGGGTCCGCTAGGATTTGGAATGCAAATGATGGTGTCCCTGTCAACTCTCTGACTCGAAATTCAGTAAGTTCCAACTGATATTTGATAAAAGAAAAAGACAAAAAGAAGAAAAACTGTGGTACAACACAAATCTCTTTTTAGTTTTAGGGTAATTGGGTAATAGTGTTTTGTTTCTTTTTCTCCATACACAGGATGAGAAAATTGAGCTATGTCGATTTTCTAAAGATGGAACAAAGCCATTTTTGTTTTGCACTGTCCAAAAATGTATATTTTCATTTGCATAAAGGCAATTAATTCAGAAAGGTATATTTATATTTATTCATGTATTTTGTAACTCCCTTTTTGACTTAATGGATCTATACATATGCAGAGAATAGATCAATCACAGGTGTCTGGGACATCAGTACATGGAATAGATTTGGGTTCAAAAGACTTCTTAAAAAGCCTGCATGTGTAATGTCGATCAGGTTGGATGGGAAATATTTAGCTCAGTAAGTTATATTAGCATTTAATTGGCGTTATATCTCGAAATACCATAACAAAAAAAATAGTAGGTTGATGAATATTAACGATTCTTGAACGTACATCTAGATATATATATATATATATATATGTAGGTATGTATGTATGTATGTATGCACGTATGTATGTACGTATGTATGTACGTATGTATGTACGTATGTATGTACGTATGTATGTACGTATGTATGTACGTATGTATGTACGTATGTATGTACGTATGTATGTACGTATGTATGTACGTATGTATGTACGTATGTATGTACGTATGTATGTACGTATGTATGTACGTATGTATGTACGTATGTATGTACGTATGTATGTACGTATGTATGTACGTATGTATGTACGTAGGTATGTACGTATGTATGTACGTATGTATGTACGTATGTATGTACGTATGTATGTACGTATGTATGTACGTATGTATGTACGTATGTATGTACGTATGTAGGTACGTATGTAGGTACGTATGTATGTACGTATGTATGTACGTATGTATGTACGTATGTATGTACGTATGTATGTACGTATGTATGTACGTATGTATGTACGTATGTATGTACGTATGTATGTACGTATGTATGTACGTATGTATGTACGTATGTATGTACGTATGTGCAGGATCGGATTTCGGGTGGTTTTTCTCTCAACTCACTGTGAATCAATACTCGGCAAGCAGTCTATGAAGAGTTGATCACAATATAACAAGTAACAAGCAGTAAGAAAATTTAACACAGCAGGTAAATTTTCAAGGTACTTTTATATATTGCTTCTCAACTCAAAGGATTACAAGACACTTGGACTCAAAATCGCTTACATGAAGAGTTACAGGGAGAAGATATATATAATACTACCTACAGCCGGGAATACTTTGATTCCAGCTGGACACCTCTAACCTTACATCTATACTACAAGACTCTAGGTGAGGTCTTTCAGACATTTTGCCTGAGAGTTGGTAGTCAGGACATGTCCCTGACTTACCTTTTGTCACCAACTAAAGTTGGTAACATGTACTATCATAAAAAGGTGAACAGTAGAATAAAGTATGGTCAACAACATGGCTCTTTAGGAAGATGCCATGCTGTATCAGAGGTCTACAGCGGACTATCAGGGACCGTACTTTTATCTGCTGGACATAGCAATGCCTTCCGAAGGATAAAGTACTTCGGAAGAATAACTTCTTCCGAAGGCACTTGTACTTCGGAAAACTACTTCTTCCGAAGCTTGGAGTCTTCTTTGTCTTCGGAAGCAGACTTTGTCTTCAGCTCTTTCATCAGACTTTGTCTTCGGAAGCTCTTTCAGACTTTGTCTTCGGAAGCTCTTTCAGACTTTGTCTTCGGAAGCTCTTTCAGACTTTGTCTTCGGAAGCTCTTTCATCAGACTTTGTCTTCGGAAGTTCTTTCAGACTTTGTCTTCGGAAGCTCTTTCATCAGACTTTGTCTTCGGAAGTTCTTTCAGACTTTGTCTTCGGAAGCTGTCCTTCAGACTCTCGGAAGATCTCTTCTCAGCTTCGGAAGCCTTTGAATGTAGTACCAAAAGATGACTATGAAGTGATTTTGGTTGCACCAGCCTTATCATGATCCAACAAACTCCCCCTAGGCTGATGCTACCAAAACTTCACTTCTCTCTTCTTCTCAAAGCTCTCAGCACCAAGGAAAGCAGGTGTTTATTGGTGTCTTCATTCTTTCCTGCTGTGGTGCTGAGAATCTTGTACAGATCCTTGGTGGACAGAACCTCTACTCTGTCACCTTGGATTATATGTACCCTCTGTTGTGGCCCTCTGAAAAGAGTTAGTTGATGGGAAGTATAGTCATATTCCCATCGAACTATTGGTTCCAATTCAGGACCTTCCACCGTCTGTAGAAAGGCTGTGCCTTTGGTGGTTGGTCTTTCCTTGTCTTCCACTCTTTTCAGCTTCAACTCTTCTTCAATCTTGGCTCTTCTATTTCGTTCAGCCAAGTGGAGACCACTGATATGGTTTCTGATGTGTGCAGCAGTCTCAGAGTTGGAGGGATTGGAGAACGGCTTATCTGCAAGCTCAACAAGATCAAATCTGCTGAGATGCAGTAGAGAAGTGGCATTGAGCCTGTTGGTTTCACCATTCTCCCTTTCCACAACAAAGTTGTGAGAAGGTTCATCGAACCTCCACTGGATTATTGCATTTCTAGGTCCAGGAGATTGACCAGAAATCCTGTCCTCTTTCCTGGTATCCAGCAGAGTCACCAGTCTTCTTCTTAGCCTCTTCTCCTCAGCATTGAGGGTATCGGAGTTGAGACCAAGAAGTCTTGCAGCCTGGCCCAAAGTGTCTCTAGGCAATTCAAGAAATTGGCCTAGGGTGAGGGAGCTTGAAGAGTTATCAACATAGGTGATGTTGATAACTTCTCCCTCACAGGAGATGCTGCTCAAGGTAGTGCAGTTGATGAGCCTCGTCTTGAACTCCTTTATTTCCTCAAAGGAGAGATGTTTAGGAGGCTGAGGGGATGGTTTTGGTTGTTGTTAGGTAGGCTTAGGTTTAGTGGTTTTGGGTTGAGTCTTGGGTTTTAGGATGGGTAGTTTGGGTGGTTGAGGTGATGTGGTAGGTTTGGGTAGAGTTGTGGGTTGAGGGGTGAAGGTTTCATCAGTGGGTTCAGGTTTAATGGGAAAAGGGGTTGGTTCTGGTGTGGGTTGTGGCTGTGGTTGAGTGGCTGGGGTGAAGACCATTCCTTTCATCCTCCTGTACATCTCCTTCCTTTTCCCCAAACGGATGTCAGCTTTAATTTCACTGATATCCGCTGGAGTGTCCTTTCGGACATAGGTCCCACCTGCCTACCAGTGAAGTCATGAGCCCGGAGGTAGTCCTTCATCCAGGCTTTGTCAATTGACTTCTTGGCAGCAGTGACCTCCTTCTCTTCCTCCCTCTTCCTCTTCACCTTCAACTTCTCCCTAGCAGCCTTCTTCCTTTCCTTCTCCATTTGATCCTGCTCTTTGTTGTGGAGCAGCAGGATCATGTCATCATCATGTGGAGACAGTTCAGGAAGACTGAAGCCTCTTGAGAGGAGGAACTTGATCCTAGCCTCTCTCAGCTTCAGGGCTGCCTCCCTCTGCTCTTGTTCTTCCTTCTCCAAGGCCAACCTGGCTTCCCTTTCTTGTTGTAGCCTGGTTGACCTCTCCAAAGTCACCAACTCCTCTAATGGTAGCAGGAGTATTTCCTCATTGGCAGCTCCTAGATTGATGAGCTGGTCAATGAGTGCTGTTCTTCTCCTCTGGTTGATTTCTTCTTGATTGGCTACAGCTGTCTTAGAACTAGCAGCTAGCAGCTTCTCAGTAGGAGACCGACCTTTCTTTTTAGCCTTCTCAATCTTCTCCTCCTCCTGAAGCTCTTCCGCAGTCAATTTTCTTTTGCCTTTGTCTTTGATTGTGCTTGACTGTGGTGGTTCTTGGATGGAGGGTTGTGATTGAGAGAGAAGTTCAGCTGGTGCTTGGGTTGGAGGAATTTCAGAAATGTCCTCCCTGCTCACCTCAGATGCAATTTCAGCAATGACATCTGTGATGGTCAGTTTCTCGGACATCTGAAATAAGCCTTCCGCAGCTTCTATTTCGGCCTCGGAAGACTTGTCTTGTTCTTCCGAGGCATCCATGTAAGCTTCGGGAGCTTCAGCTAGAGCTTCAGAAGATGAGACTGCTGCAGATTCTGTCCCATCTGTTTCAGTTGCCGGGCCATCAGTCCCCATTTCCCCTTCGAAGCTAATCTCAGGTTCTATGAAGACCTTAGGTTGACCAACTTCCTCCACAGTGGTAGAAGGTGCAGTCAGTCTTTGAAGCTCCTCAGCCCCAAAGTATGCAAGTGTGGTGTCGGGGCTGGGCTGTTCTAGGGATGATCTCAATACAAACTTTGTGAAAAATCTGTAGAGATCTTGAAGCATCCTTGAGTCAATCTCCAGAAGGAATTGAGATGACTCAGGTAGTGTAATGATTTAGGAAGAAATGAGTTGGGTCTGTGGTTCCTGTGGTGTTTGTCTCTGAACTTTCTCCCCCTTTTTGGTAGCATCATCTTGAGAGCTAGATGAGCTAGAGGAAGAAGTCATTGAGACCTGGATTGGTACATGCCTAACAGACCTCTCCGTCTGTTTCTCAGCTAGTTTAGCCTTGAGAGAGTTAATCTCAAGTTGCTGAGTGGCAGTCCTTGATTCTAAGATCTTCACCTGTGATTCCAGGTTGGAGACCTTAGAAAGCAAGTACTGAAGTGTTAGTTGCATACTTCCCTCATCTTCATGAGAAGAATCATGGGGAGATGAGATAACATACCTAGTATGCTCACTCTCACCACCAGATGTGGTTTCTTGGCACCCTGGTTTCCTTTGCTCAGAGTCATCTCTTTCAGAGATGTCAATGGGCAAAGTTGTCGTAGACTCAGTCCTAATGATGTTACCACTGTCCTGAGAGCTCAATGAGAGATTCTGAGTAGTGGCAGCTGAGTCTACATGAGTCCCCTCCACATCAGTGGGACTCACCTCAGTAGCAGGCTTCTGATGGGGGCTAGAGACAAGGGATCCCTCTTGGCTCTGTTGATCTCTCAGTGGGTGTTGTAGATCAACTTCATGGCCATAGAGAGATGTAATCTCTTCATCAGTTCGGAGTAAAAGGTCAGTGAAAGAGAGGGTGGTTAGTCCTACTGACCCGAGACCTTGATCAATGTCTACAGGCATTGAGCCTATGGTGGGGCTGTTCTTAGAAAGCTGCACAGGGAAGTGTAGAGACTCACCCTGTGGGCTAAAGGCTTGGGGTTCGGGCTCAGGGGTTTGAGACTGAGGAGACTCAAAACCCACATTGAGGTCAAATGTGAAGGATGGTGTGACCTCGGACTGAGTGGGAGCCCATGATTCCACTCTAGTCCTTTCGGTGTGAACAGGAGGAGCTTGTTCAATCAGAGTAGATTGAACAAAGGTTCGTTTGGGGCGTCTCTGATATGTAGCTTTGATGGGTAAAGAGGCTTTTGGTATTGTGGTGGATGTTGCTGGTGTGGGTTCATCACCTGTGGGGAGAACAGGGATGTCACCAGGAGCTATGCGCTCAGTCATTTCTGGAGGTAATGGAGTGTACCGTCCAGTGAAGTTGGTGGACATCTTCTTCAGTGTCTTGAAGATGGTAGGCCTCATGTGTGGAACAGGAAGAGCAGCTGCGCAGACAAGCTTGCTTGGTTCCATCTCACAGTTGATTATGTGTTGAAGAAATCGGGGATACATGAAGAATGTATCCCTGCTAAGATTGGCGATTAGGTTGTTCAACACAAATCGTGAGTAGTTGAATCTGAGGCCTCTCACCAACCCATGAACTAGGCATCCTAGTTCATATGGGATTTGATCCCAGCCCCCTGATTTGTTGGAGAGGCAGTGCAAAACAATGTGCAGCAGGAACTTCCAATGGTAAGAGAAGTTGAACTTGTATACTGTAGACCTGCTGACATCGCCTCCATATCCCATGAGGATATGGGTGCCTTCCAAGTCTTCCTTGGGGAACTCAGTAGGAGCCCCATCATCGTGAAGCTCGAGATGCTCCCTGATGATCTGTTCATTGATGACCAACTCTTGGCCACAAACTCTGGTTTTCAGGACTCGAACCCCATTCATCACTGTAGTTTCACCGTTGCTCCAAAATTCTGACATATGGTTGGAGTATACGGTTGGGTTAACTGTGAGTGCAGTGAGGTAGGTGGATTCGGTGAGAAAGGTGATGATTTGGGTGAAGTCGGCATCCCTTGACGAGTCAAGTAATGCGACTTGGTTGTGCTGAGGGTTTAGCGCCATTGGAGAAAAGGTAAGCTTGAAATTTTGGGTGAAATTGAGGGTTTGACAGTGAAGGGAACAGTTAGGGCTGTAAAGTGGTAAAAGAAGATGAAGTTGATGAGTCAAGATTATTTAAAAAGGGGTGAATAGTGGTAGTGGAGGTAATAGGGTAACTGTTTGAGGTTACTGTGGGTGGTATGGTGGTTTACGGCGGAGAAATGATGATGGCGGCAAGGATAATTTTAAATAATCTGACATTATCAACAAAATCTTTACTTTTTACAGAGTGGGGCCCAAAAGATATCCGTTACATATAAAAACCTTTACTTCCGAGGGTAAAACATTTCCGAAGGTAATTTTCTTTCTAAGGCAATTTATCTTCCGAAGCTTGGTATTGTTTCCGAAGGTAAAATTGTCCTTTGAAGGCACTTTATCTTCCGAAGCCAGGCATTGCTTCCGAAGGTAAAGTTGTCTTTCCGAATGGAGAGTTGTATAAGTTTCGGAAGTAGATCTGATATAAAATCAATCGCTTCTTCCGAGACCAAAAACTCTTCCGAGAATAAAATTTCCAATGAGGAATTTTGGCTTCGGAAGATATTCAAGAATATCTTCCGAGAGTTAATTCCTCTTCGGAAGGAATTTATACTTGGAATAATTTAAAGATCTTTTGTAACAGGGCTTAAATTGTATTGACACAAGACATTACTCATTTAAAAAGGTCTTCAAAAGAGGTAGTTATTCAATGTTTATCATCCCAATTGCTGATATGAGATACTTAAATCCTTGTTCATCAAATGCCTTTGTGAACAAATCAGCATATTGTTCATTTGAGTCAACTTTGATTAACTTTATCAGCTGTTTCTCATGAATGTCTCTAATGAAATGATACCTGATATCAATGTGTTTTGTCTTGGAGTGCTTCACCGGATTCTCAGTAATGGAGATAGCACTGTTGTTGTCAATATGGATAGGAGTAGTCATGAAGTTGAACCCATAGTCTAACATCTGATTTTGAATCCATAGCAGTTGAGCACAGCAGCT
This sequence comes from Flaveria linearis, assembly GCA_024085815.1. Taxonomy (NCBI): domain Eukaryota; kingdom Viridiplantae; phylum Streptophyta; class Magnoliopsida; order Asterales; family Asteraceae; genus Flaveria; species Flaveria linearis. Next base: position 67,362,460 of record CM044012.1, read on the forward strand.
AGCAGCAACAATGTATTCAGCTTCAGCAGTTGATGTAGAGACACAGGATTGTTTCTTGCATTGCCATGAGATAATCCTTCCACCAAGAAATTGACATCCTCCTGATGTTGATTTCTTGTCAATGTTGCAGCCACCATAGTCACTGTCAGAGTATCCATAGAGATTGAAATCACTATTTCTTGGATACCAGAGACCTAGTTTAGGTGCTCCTTTGAGGTATCTGAGGATTCTCTTTGCAGCAGCTAGGTGAGACACCTTTGGAGCAGCCTGATATCTTGCACAAATGCATGTGGCAAACATGATATCTGGTCTACTTGCAGTGAGATACATCAGAGAACCAATAATTGCTCTATACTAATGTTGATCAGTATTCTCCCCCTCAAGGTCAGGGCAAAGATTATGGTTTCTGGGTATGGGTGTCTTGGCTGGTTTACAGTTCTTCATTTCAAATCTTTCTAAGATGTCTGAGACATACTTAGATTGACTTATGAAGAACCCTTCCTTCATCTATTTCACCTAGATTCCAAGGAAAAAGTCCATTTTTCCCATGGAACTCATCTCAAACTTCTGCTTCATAATGCTTTCAAAGTCCTTGCACATTTGGTCGTTTGAAGAACCAAATATGATGTCATCAACATAGACTTGTACAAGCAAAATGTATTTTCCACTCTTTTTGATGAAAAGAGTCTTGTCAATGGTACCTCTAGTGTATCCATTCTTCAGGAGAAACTGAGACAAGGTCTCATACCACAGCCTAGGTGCTTGGTGCAGCCCATATAGAGCTTTATCCAGCTTGCACACATAGTTGGGGTGATGTGGGTCTTCAAATCCTGGAGGTTGACACACATAGATTTCCATATCTATATCCCCATATAGAAAAGCACACTTGACATCAAGTTGGTAGACTGTAAAGTTCTTGGATGCAGCATAAGCAAGGAAGATCCTAACTGCCTCAAGTCTTGCAACAGGTGCAAAGACATCAGTATAATCAATTCCTTCCTCCTGGGTGTATCCTTGAACTACTAGTCTTGCCTTGTTCTTGATAATCAAGCCTCTATCATCTTTTTTATTCCTGAATACCCATTTTGTGCCTATGGGTACTTGACCAGATGGTAGTGGACATAGATTCCAGACCTTTTGCCTTCTGAATTGAAGCAGCTCCTCCTGCATCGATTCAACCCAACTACTATCCTTTAAGGCATCTTCTACCTTCTTTGGTTCCATCTGAGACAGGAAGCATGAGTACAAGCAGACATTCCCATGATGAGTTTGTCCTCTTGTTCTCACACCCTCAGAGACACTCCCTATGATGTTCTCAGTTGGATGAGTGTTGTGAATCCTAAGACGAGGAATCACTTCCAGTTGCAGAGATAGGTCTAGGTTAGACATGTTCTGATCAGGAACTGGAACACTCTGTCCAACTGCTGCTTCAGAGTCATTCAATGAGGACTGATTGAATGATGAGAAACATCATCAATGGTTGGTTGTGAAGTAGTATCAACAGTTGCCTGTTCCTTCAGAATACCACTTCCCTCAACCTGGTGTTATAGTGGATCACCTGAGGAACTTTGAGGTTGATCAAGTGATTCACTTGTTGAAGCTTCACTATTTCTGGAGATAGTTACACTGTCAGATCTGTGAATAGTTGAAGCTTGTTGCCCTTCAGCTCTTGGAGAATTTGGAATAGGTCTGGGAAGCTCATATAGTTGACCTGCATCAGCATCAGCATCACTTTGAGCATCTGTTCCAGCTGAAACATTCTCACAAGATGGTTTAGAATAGTTTGGAAACAATTCTAAATCAAAGATATACTCAGGTCCATTCCACCTAACACAAGGAGTGTGCTCATTAACAACTATGTTGGATGACTCCTCAAATTGTTGATTCTTGATACTGTATACTCTATAAGCTTTAGAGCTAGAAGAGTATCCAATAAAGATAGCATCATCCGACTTCTCAGCAAACTTTGCCAAGTTGTCCTTTGTGTTAAGTATGGTACACCTGCAGCCAAAGGACCTTAGAAAGCCAATGAACGGTGGCCTCTTGTTCCATAACTCATAAGGGGTTTTTCCATGGGGCTTCACTACAAGAACCCTGTTCTGCACATAGCATGCAGTGCTGACTGCCTCTGCCCAGAATGTTAGAGGTAGCTTTGAATCAGCTAACATGGTCCGTGCAGCCTCAATAAGTGTCCTGTTCCTCCTCTCAGCAACACCGTTTTGTTGAGGAGTTCTGGGAGCACTATATTGTCTGGCAATCCCTTTTGAGTCACAGAATGAGTCAAGAACGAAGTTCTTAAACTCAGTCCCTTGATCACTTCTAATAATCTTAACCTTGTGATCAATTTGATTCTCTATTTTAAGAATAAAAGATTTTAAAGTTTCAGCAGTTTCATCTTTACTTCTTAAAAAGAATACCCATGTAAATCTTGTAAAATCATCAACGATCACAAGGCAGTGTGATTTCCTTCCAATGCTCATTATACTTGTGGGACCAAAGAGATCCATGTGCAATAAGTGTAATGGAGTAGTGATAGAGTTAACACATTTGGATTTATGAGATGATCTGTGTTGTTTCCCTTTCAGGCATGCAACACAGTTATCTTTGCAGAAAAATTCCTTTTTAGGCAAACCATGTACCAAGTTATTTTTAGCCGACTTATTCATTGTTTTAAAATTCACGCGACACATGCGTTTATGCCGTAGTGTTGACTCATCACTATCAGCTTTGGAAAGAAAGCATGATACTTCACCCATAGGAGAAGCATTGTTCATATCTAGCTTGTACATATCCCCTTTCCTGGGAGATCTGAGAAGCACCAATTCCGGAGAAATTGTCATCCCTGGTCTGAGGATAATGCACTCATGTTCTGTGAAAAGCATCTGATGCTTCTGGTCACAGAATTGAGAAACACTTAACAAATTATGTTCAAGCTGTTTGACAAAGTGAACTTTGTCAATGTTTATTCTGCCATTGGATATACTTCCTCTGCCAGAAATATATCCTCCGGCCTCACCTCCAAATTGGACAGGCCCTCCATCAAAGTTCTGGAATTATTAAAGGAGAGATCTGTTCCCTGTCATGTGCCTGGAGCATCCACTATCTACAATCCAGATATTGTTGTTCTTGTATGAAAGGACCATTGACAATGGAGTCCCACATCCTTGAGTCTTGACACTTGATGAAGCCTTCCATCCTGATACACCATGTGTCAAAGTCTTCAGGGGTGATCATAGGGGACTTGGTCAAGGTACCAGTTTCTATATCAGCCTTGGAGAGAGTAGCCATTTGAGTGAGTGGATTGTGGTGAGGAGTGAAAAACAGGTTGATTAGGATGGTAAGATCTCACAATCAAGAGCCTGGAGCTCTGATACCAATTGCAGGATCGGATTTCGGGTGGTTTTTCTCTCAACTCACTGTGAATCAATACTCGGCAAGCAGTCTATGAAGAGTTGATCACAATATAACAA